>JACDOX010000025.1:3002596-3383222 GCA_014549065.1 Cardinalis cardinalis | reverse complement strand
TGGGTTGGGATGGGATGGGTTGGGATGGGATGGGATGGGACGGGACGGGACGGGATGGGATGGGATAGGAATGCAGCTACTGGAACAATTGAAGAACTATATTGTACCCTTGCTTCTACTAATGAATTACTCACAAATGAAGCAACAAATCCATAAAAATCATGTCCATCTGTAATGAAATTATTAATAAACAAAGCTATGGAGTTTTTGATAGAAGCTGGCCATGGATTACATACTCATAAGTTCCTATCTGATTTATTTATTTATTTGTGACACAAACCACATAATATTGCCTTGGTTCATTGATTATAACTTACTGGTGCTTTGACATACAATCATGTTCACTTTCTTCGTGAAACACATTTTCTTTCTTAATTAAATGAGTCTCGGTTACTTGCATATATTTATTRGATAAGAGAGATTTTTGTCAAGTAATGTTGAAGCACAACAAAAAATCTATGCAAACAAACTATGTGATATGATAAATAGCTCACAGTGATGCTTACACATTGGTTACCAAATGTAAYGAGCAGAACCCAGTGTGAAACAGAAATCTGAAAAGAGCATCACATCCTATCTCAGTGAGACAGGCACTTCCCAATAAGCTGGGACTTCTGTATTCTACTGTCTCCTCCCAGAACTGGCAACTATTTTTGGTGCCAAGCAATTTCTAAAACTGTGTAATGACTGTAGGTTTCRGAACTTATTTCTTCCCCCTCTCACAAGGTGAATACTTGTTTGTGCTTCCTTTGGCTATGAAATATCATATTCCCTTTTGCATATTGGCAGAGCTTCCGCAGAATGTCTTGGCACACAGCTGTCTGCAAAGAACCAGCATGCACAAAATACTCAAGTTTGCAGAACATCAGCTCCTCCGCTTGGCAGTACAAGGCAGATTTCAAGGACAGGCAAGAATGAATATTTTATCAGCAGCTTCAAGAAGCAGGACTAAAATCCTACTTGGTTCCAAAGTGCCATTCAGTCAATTGCTTGCCACTTGCTACTTTTCCTCAGGTGGTGATAAGCACTGGAAGTTTACATTGATGTTTTCAGTGTTATCAAAACTGTCTGATTTTGAACAATACATACTGATCAGYTCAATGTTCCTCTCTAAACACCCACTGGGAATATATCTTTTAGATGTCCACTCACTCAGTTACCCGTTTTTGATCATCTTTTGTAATAACTTGCTCAGGATACCATTGATGAGTTGTTGCCTTGAATAGTCTGGGATGCTGAATTCCTGATTGAKGCAGTCAATACTCACTTGTGTGACACTGACAGCCAAAATATTACTGGCTTGCCCTAGCCAATCCTTAACTTTGGCAGCAGGGTGCCCTGGTAACATGTACCTGTGCCTTAATAAAGGGTAGGGAGAGACAGTTCAGCAAACTTTTTAACAGTGTCTCCCACATGCTGCTCAAGCTGCCTGYCCCAAAATATGAAACGCTTATTTCAGTCACCCTTCCTCAATGAACAGTTGTTCAACGAAAGTTCTTGTTTGTTTCTTTGAAATACAGCAGTCTCTTTTTTAATGTTAGAAAATTTTACTGTCTTTTTCCATTTTGCTACTGTCATATTTACAGTTACAGTTTTTTACCCTACTGAATGAAGAAATTTCCAGAGCAACTTATAGGGTATTTGATGCACATTATAATTTTGAAGAGCAAGGGAATGTTGGTCTTTTGAAGAAAACAAATGTATCTGTGAAATTTTAGTGATTTACCAGTAYGTATTTTAAGAAGACTCAAACATTACTGTCCTCTCATAGGCTGTCCAGTTATTTCCTGTAATTTGCCTGATGACACAGTTAAAGTGGCAAATGGAGAGCAGATTGAGATAGGTATCGAAGGCTGACAGTCAGCATACTAGTGCCTTCATTACTCCTCCTAAATTGGAAAATACAGGTGCCTAAATAGCAGCATCCCCATCAGGATAGGTATCAGTTTCCTTGGGACATCTGGCATTTTTATAATCCCTTACCTTCAATTTCTCAGTAAAAAACTTATTTTTCTAGTTGGTTGACTCTGGCTGAATTCCAGATACCCACCAAAAGCTGATCTCTCTTTTGCAGCTGGACAGGGGAGACATAATATAACAAAGAGTTATAGTTTGAGATAAGGACAGGGAGAAATCACTCATCAAATACTGTCACRGGCAAAACAGATGCCTATTAGACATATTAAATTTATTGCTAGCAAAATCAGAGCAAGATAAGCAAAATAAGACCTTAAAAACACCTTCCCCTGACCCCTCTCTTCTTCCTAGCTCTATCTTCTCCCCACAGCAGTGCAGGGATATGGGAATGGGGGTAATGGTCATTTATTACTCATTGCTTTTCCTCTCTCCACAGCCCTGCAGGTCCCTGCCAGGACCCTCCTCCAGCACAGGCCTTCCACAGGGTCACAGCTTCCTCTCAGGCACCCYCTGCTCCAGTGTGGGTCTCCTCCATGGGCTGCAGGTGGATCTCTGCATCCCTGTGGATCCCCATGGGCTGCAGGGGCACAGCTCCCTCACCATGGGCTGCACCAGGGGCTGCAGGGGAATCTCAGCTCTGGTGCCTGGAGCACCTCCTGCCCCTCCTTCTGCACTGACCCTGGTTGGTGTCTGCAGGGCTGTTCCTCTCATGTTCTCACCCCGCTCTGCTCTGGCCAAAATTACACCTGCACAATCACTTTTCTTTTTCTTCTTAACTCTGTTATCTCATAGGTGTTACCACCATTTCTAATTGGCCCAGTCTTGGCCAGGGGGACATCCATCCTGGAGCTGTCTGACATTGGCTCTCCTGGATGCAGAGGAAGCTTCTGGCAAATACTCACAGAAGCCACCCTTGCAGCCCCCCCACTACCAAAGCTTGGCCATGCAAACCCAATATACTTTAAAAAATATTCTTTGCTTCCCCATATCTTTGATCTCTTCCCACAACACAAAATTAAATGGCAGAGCATTTATTTTGGTAGTAAAGTATTAGGTGAAATGAAGTTCACAAAGCAATTAAGTTTTACAAAAGGCTTCTTTCCTGATTAATGCAGAAAATATTAACATTTAAAAACTAAGATGGCATCTGCAAATTTTGGAGTTTATATTAAGACAAATAGACTTCRATAGCTTTGTGAAGGTTCTTGTATTGACAGACCTATGTTTTAATGTCTGCATACCTACATTTCCTGAAAACCAAATTATACTCTTTCATTCAGTTGTCTGGAAAATGTCTTTATCCTTTACATCTCAGTAAAATAAATTATTTATTGTTTTAGTGCTAACAGTCTTCTGTTTCTATTTTCTAAGCTACGTATCATCTCTGTGTGTGTGTGCTCACATGTACAAACACAAAGGATCTCTATGAAAACAGAAGGAAATAAAGACAGGTCTGTAATATGATACTTTCCAGATTCAGCAATTTGCATCTGTTTTCATGCATRATGATTTTATTCAAATCTTTTGCACAATTTTCAATTTTCCTGTTGTGAGCCAAGTCAGATCTGAATGAAACTTCTTGGCAATTATCTAATGTAACACCCCAAAATAATGAGTTTGGCTTAAAGTCATCTTATTGAAAACATTCCACATTGTCTTGAACTGCCGTCTGTCTCTTTGCCTTATTACTTTCTTGATATTTTATAGATTTTTATGAAACTTTCAAATAATTGCCTTATTTCCAATTATAGGAATTAATGTAATCCAGAAAAACAAGAACTCTCATCACTAAAATAGCCATGTGACAGCTAGCTTCCATTTACTTTATTTCAGAAATGGCAAAAGCAAAAGATTTTGCAGGATCAGAGATGCAGTAAAACTGAAAAAGTACAAAAAGAAGAAAGGGAAAAACGCATATACACTTTCAACTAGAAACATACTGGACAAGACATCAACTCCTAAAGAAGTTCATGGGTTTCTTAAGCTATTAAACCTGATCACCCCTTGAAATATAGCATTAGATGAGGCTATCACAAATTTGCTTAGCTCAACTTAAGCAAAAATATTTATTTTTTCCTAATCCTTCCCCAAACTATATGTACCCACTTATGTTCAGTACAGCAATACCATAGGAAAATATGATTCACTGAAGGGCATCTGTTAATTACAAAAAGCAATTAACATTAATAGTTCCTTGGCYGTCTGAGTCTATTCAGTTTCTGATGAATTCCAGAAATCATTTCTGCAATCGTCAGTGTTAAGATACACCACTCAGGAAGTCATATATTGTGTACAAGGCCTAATTATATCAACTGACAAAGAATTTTAAGTTTAAAAAGCACAGCTTGTAGGTAAAGAGAAACATTCTAGAAAGTAAATTCTTTCTATTTTACTTATCTCTGCCAGTAATTTCCCATATATATTCCCTGTACATTATCATACAGCTGTCATTTATTTTATATTTACACTAACTTGTACCTCCACTTTTTAATCCCCACTTATATGCCATATTTATGGCAGAAGAAGAAGAACCATGAGAAGCAATGCTGGATGAGGTAACAAGTTTGTAGTCACAGGAAAACTATTATCCATATTAGCAAATACCCACCAGGACTGCTGCTGTTATTTGCTGGTTCCTGGCAGCTCCCATGGAGCCTGGARCAGCCCACCTCCAAAGCGAGTGCAGCTCATCTGCATTGCTTTGCTTTCTTTGGCTGTCTTGAGCCTGAAGCAGACTCATACCTCTCACAGCATGCACCTAAATATGGATGGTCATTYGAGGCAGCAGCTCACTCTCATCTCTTCCAGTATTTCACACTCTGGTGTGTTGTCATGCACTTTTCTGCAGGCATAGAGTGAGACAAATGCCTTTTCATGCACAGGATGGATTGGGGCAGATTGGCTTGAGTACAAACTCCAGTTCTTTAGCAGAACAGCATCGRCTCCTTGCTGCATGTCAAACTCCACACCTATGTGCATGGTAAAGAAAACAACTCAGGCACAGGTGGAGGGCCCCATGCAGCACTGGAGAACAAATGAAATTCCATAGCAAACTGCCCTCTTGTCCACCCCTCCCCATCTTCTCCAGGGCTATGGTATGTATGAAGATCAAACAGTAAACAAGGATGACGTCAGGTATTTTTTGACCAGGAAAACCTGGGAAGAGAGGAATTAATTTTAGGATAAAGTATAGCAGTGACCACCAATATTTTGTATGGATTTACCTCCAAGAGAAAGATGATGCATGTTTCTTTCCTGCTTTACTCATGTGCTTTAGCAGGGGGAAAAAATCCCAGCTCTAAAAGTAGATTTATAAAAAGTCTAGCCAATAGTCCAGTCATACTTTGATTATCTATTTGTGCATGACAAAGGTAGAGGGGTCCAAAGGGAACAGAGATGCCTTTTCAAATTACATTTAGGTAAGAACAGAAAAGTATGTGCATGAAGCACATATTTTTAAATCAACTGATAGAAAAAATGAAAAGCTTTCCCTTCTTTCTCCTCAAGAATCAAAATACATGTCTCCTAATAAAGTACTATGTTAAGGACCAGGATGAACTTCTTTGCCTTAGGATCAGCTTCAAAATTGCTACCACTGGACTGCAAGAAGCTCTCCCAAAACTGATGGTCAGAGATTGAATGAAAGCCAAAGATGTATGGGAAAAAAAATCTCATGGCAACGTTTAGGGGGGCTTTTCCTGGCCAGGAGTTATGCAATGCCAAGGGTACCAAGAATACTCAAGGGATGTCAAACTATTGGTTTTGATTCAGAGATCAGAGAGCGAGGATTATGTGCGGTCGTCGCTTGTACCCCAATACGAGGCGCAACTGCCCGCTGCGGGCGCGAACAAGGCGAGAGGGGCTGCGCTCGGAGCGGCAGCACCCTCACCCCACGTCGGCCACCTTCCCCAGCAGCAGCGCCCGTGCCCCASCGAGGGGCGCGGGAGGCCGGAGCCCCCGCCCGCCTTTGCCCCGCGGGGCGGCGCGGGCGGGCCGAGCGGAGCCGCGCGGTGTCGGGGAGGAGCGCGGCAGCGCTCGCAGGAGCACCCAGAGCTCGGCTGCCGGGATGCGGCCGCGGAGGGGAGGGGAGCGGCGGCACCTTCCCCCGGCGAAGAGCCAAGTTAAATAGCCAGCGCCACGTCGCCGCCTTCCTCTTCCCTCCCGGCTCCGAGCCCTCGGCGAACGCCCCCGTGTCACCGCGCCCCGCCCGGCCGCGGGCGGCGGAGGGCAGCGCGGAGCCAGCTTGCCCCGCGGAGCCAGCCTGCCCCGCCGAGCCAGCCTGCCCCGCGGAGCCAGCCTGCCCCGCCGAGCCGGGACGCCGGCGCTGCCGGGAGGGGCGGGCGCTTGGCAGTCGGTGCCGGAGGCGCCGCGTCCCGCCGAGCCGCCCGACTGAGAGGACTACGCCAGCTGCATGGGAGGAGATGAGCGTGGCGGAGAAGCAGCCTCCTCCAGCACCGCTCGAGCGGCCCGGCAGCCTCCTCGTCCCCACCTGGGCAAGTACCGCTCCCCCTCAGCCCGTCCCGGTGCCAGCTCCCGCGGCGGGGCGGGGGTGGGCAGGGTCCCGCCGGCGGCGCTGCCCGGAGGGCGGGAGGGAGGCGCCTGCGGGAGGGACGGCAGCGGGGCGGTGCGGGCTCGGCTCTGGTCGGGCTGCCGGCGGGGCTCTCGCAGGGACGAGGCGGCAGCTGCCGCGGCTCSCAGGGCGGGACGGCCCATCCCGCCTCCCTCCCGCAGCCGGGCGGCACCGGGGCCCGAGCGCGGCCGGGCGGGACCTGTCCCGGTTGATGCTGGTCGCGATATTCAGCGCGCCGCGCCAGGCTGCAGCGTGAGGGTCGAGTTTCCCGGGGACCGCGCTGAATCACTCGGTTTGAAACCCAGCTGCAAGCCTGCGATAAATTAAAAAAACCCAAAAACCAAAYCAAAMCAAAACAAAAAAMACCTCACAGGTCAGCTACTTGGATGTATTGAGCGCCTCATGCACTTTTTAGGAGAAGCCCGTGAGGGAGTTAGAAAATAACTTGCTACTTCASGGCAGCGTATTTGGCAAATCATCCATGAATGATGCCCTCTGACGGCGGTTCTCCGCTGTCCTGCTTTACATAAAATGTASTAGGTCTGCCCTGCGGACCTTTTAAAATCATTACAGACTGTGGTTTAACACGCCGCTCTTGGCATGTAAGTTGTTTTGTTGAAGTGTCATTGCAGTCGATTTCGATTACCAGCTACAAAATTATTCATTGTATTTATATCAAATATGTACCGCTGCTAAAATAAACTATTTTTTCTTCTGTCCCGTATCCTTTTGAGCTGTTTCGGTGACCACAACCTTGCAATTTAAAAAAAAAACAACTGGGTTTATCTTCCTGATGTTTTATCCAGAGTGTTATTTAGAAAGTGCCTCAGTTGCATGAAAGCTGACTTAGAGACACGTTCTCCCTCTCAATGAATTTGTAACTAGTTCAAGCTTCTGTAATCATAAAAATGAAAGTAATATTTGGAAATATTCTTCAAGTGTAGAAGAAAGGGGTAGAGGATACCTGTCATCATAAGCATGTATGAGAGTTGCACATAAATCTGCAGAAACAAACTGCTGTCTTGTCTGAGAAGCTTTTGCAGCCTGTATTTGCATCTGTCTTTTGACTGTATGTGAGGAGATGCCTAATTTTAACCTTTAAGCTTTTAGAAGTTCTATAATTCAAAAAGAAATAATGGAATTAAGCCTACTGTGGAATCCTCTGTCTTTCAAAGTTGTTTCACAGTTCCTAATTTGTAAGACCTGTTCAGGAACTGCAAAGATAATCTGTGCAGCAATTATCTCAAATGTTAACAGCTGAGTAGGTTGTRTGGCAGTTCAGGATATTTCAGTGTTAAAGGTGAGGGATAATCACTATCATTAGGTGAAATTTATGACTGGTATTCTTGTACTTGTGTTAAATGTGTATGTTTAAGACCAAAAGGACATGCCATTTCTGCTGTTACTCATGGGATTTCTGCCTGGGACCAAACTAGGCACTTCATCAATGGTGAGCTGACCTCTTGGACAAGAGCAATAGGAACTAAAGTCTTGTGACTACACAATTTACCTTGACCCTAACTGAGAAACAGTGCTATGAATCTAAGGCTTTGGCAAGCTGTCTGTTTCCAGCAAACAGACAAATTTAGCCTCACTTTCCTGGCTATTTTTGATAGAGGTCTGTGATTGAAAGAGGAATTAATAAATAGTCTCAGTAAAAAAGCCATTTAGAGGCTTTTTTTTCAAGTTCAACAGGGACATCTTAAGGCAGATATTTATTTAGGTGAGTTCATAATTGTTTGGCTCCCCAGATATGCCACACACAAAACTTCTGAAGAAAATTATGCTCAAAATGTATTGAAAAATAAGAACTTGATTTATAATTCACAGTGTGACAAGTGCTTGACTTGCATCTTCTTAAGTTATTTAGCAGTATTGGAATCTAGACCTGTTTACCTTGTTAAAAGAAAAATGTGTATTTTAATGCCTGTGTATTGACTGTGTGCACATTTTTCTCAGAAATAAGATATAATAACAGTAGTTAGTGTTTACGAAATATTGCTTGCTGAGTCAAATTAATTGTTTGGGATTCAGGTAGCTAGACAATATTAATACTAAAAGATAGATGGGTTGTCTTTGTGGGTGTTTTTCTCTGCAGAAGGATAGCAGTTAAATACTACCCCCTGGAAAAGAACTCAGCATACTTTTAAAGACAATTCTAGATCTGGAATACAATACTAATTTGTTTTGCATGCATGTATCTATATGTATCTATATCAATGTATCTATAAATTTCTAGAAGTGCAGTTGTTTATGTTTAGTTCTGTAGAACTGAAGTTTCAGTTCTTGTCTTTAAAGTTTTGCCAATCTCAGTGTAATGAAACACCTGTTCCATTCAGTATCAGACATGGATTCTTATTCATCTGATTTCAGAAATCAGTATATGTTTCCTCTATCTGTAGTGAACTTTTTGTTCTAATTTCTCATATAATCCTTTTCACCCTTTGCCCTTGGAAATACTCAAGGGGTCATATCTCTTAGTAATTGTTACTATGTTAGAATGCTTGTGCCATGTTCTTACATGGATTTTATGGTTTCATTGATCTAGTATGCATTATCTACTGTGGTTTTCATTGTGGTTGCTAGAAACTTGGAAGGGAATGATAATGTAAGAGGCACTTGTACTGTTGATACACCACGATTTTGAAAGAAGAAATAAATGTACAGTTCATTGCTATGTAGAAATAGACTTTTGTGGTTTATTTTTTAATAGACACTATTCTCTTAAACTTGGGCATATTACATGTAGTAGATCCAGTTTTCTATTAGCTTCCATATACAACCAGAAAAAGATCAATAGGTAAATTGTTTCTTTTTGCAGCAGAAACCCAAAGAAAAAAAGCCAGCAACATAAAACTTATTTGGGTAGCACTCTTCTCTGCAGTTACCCAAATTGTGTACTCAGTAGGAAGGGCAAGTGCATCACAGGCAGATTTTCCTTTCCTCCTCTCAGTTTTCACTGTGTCTATGTATTTAGGCACTTGCTTAGAGATGCTAAGATAAATATCTACCTTTTTATTTGAAAGAGGTCCTGGGGCATTGATGTTTCTTCAGCATTTGGCACCCACCAATACTGAAGCTTCCTGAAAGTGAACACTAGGTGTCATGTTACCGCAAGCCTCCGTGTCTTGTCTTCTCCCTGACTTTTCAGGGTCAACAGTTAATCTTGACGGTTTTGTAAAATAGATGACCACTATTTTATTCCACACCAGTATTTTAGTAAGTTTGGGATCTGTTCAGTCATACTGTATGTTACTGTCAGAAGCTTCAATTTTCCTCTGATTTTTATAAGAAGTTATCAGTACTGAGGTGGCATGGCTTTCAAGATTGTTTCCAAGAKCCATCTATGCCACAATACAAATCAATAGGATATACTTACTAATTGAAGCTTTTCCCACAGATACTCATTTTCTATTAAAATTCCTTACTTGTCAAAAGCTGATTTCAGAAACTTTTGCTGCAAAGTGAACAGAATTTGTCTTCTGATTTGGGGATGGCAAACACAAGATAACAGATGGTGGAACTTCATGACAGGGAGGAGGTGTCTGTGTACTCTGTTGTGTGAAGCCTAATAATTACTTTACAGTAGAAAGTTTTTTGTCTTCCCACTTATTTGGGAAGATGTTTTTTCCCCCCACCAAAAAAAAGAATTCTGTGAAATTAATAGTTTCAAKGTCCTATTAAAGACTTTACCAAACAGTTACTAAATATCAGAGTGATCAAACGTTTCGTTTTCCTTCAATTGGCTTCCTTGCTTTCACAAATGAAATCTGAATATGGCTTTTACCTGTACATATCTTCATGAAAACACTTATCAAAGAGATAAAAACCCCATATTTAAGCTTCTGGCTTTAACATCTTAATGGAAATAAGACTTGTGCCCGCCTGCTGCTCAGAAAAAGAAGAGCATTGGTATTCCTTTTACACCTCAGATCTGTGTTTCACATTGTAGGCAGTTTTTTGGGTTTTTTTCTGATGTTTTAAACGYTTTATGAGATGAATATAAATAGAATCACTTTCACTTGAGAGTTCAGAGACTGCTTAGAATAGAAATGGTAGTAGAGGTCAGCAGAAAGGAATAGAGCATGACCATGTTCCTACAAAACTGAYACATATTATTGCTTGTCAGTGGCATCACAATAATAGAGACAGCAACACAAATCAGATTCATTCAGGTTGAAAAGGACCTTGGGAGGTCCACAAGCGTAACCTTCCCCTGAAGGCAGTGAGCATGTGGAATTCAGATTGAGTTGCTCAGGTCTTTTCCCAGTGCATCTTCAAAACCTCCAAGGATGGAGACCGCTCAGCCTCTCTGTGCAAGCAGCTCCCTGCTGGGTTGTTTTCCTGGTGAGCTGGGGGTGTGCTGTTAGCTGCTCCCTCGAAGGCCCTACTTCCTTAGGTTCAAGCAGGCCCRGCTTACTCAGCCACTTCTCACAGGGAAAGAGCTTCAGCCCCTGGCCCATTTCAGTAGGCTTTGAATGGCACTTCTTCTCATTTGTCAGAGTGTTTCTTGTGTTGCWGTGCCCAAACCTGGGTGCAGTGTAATGAGTGCCAAATAAAGGAAAATGATTACATGGATTGCTCTCTGTTGTGGCCGATGCTGTCAGCATTTGTGGCTGGCATCATGCACTGCTGACTCCTGCCCATCAGGACAGAAGGACCCCTGCTTCTTTTCAGTATATACTCTTCCCCACACCTCACACATACCTACCTGCCCCCTCTCTCCTGCCACATCTCAGGGAGAAATCTGAAGTTTTTGAAAAGCAAATGGCCAGTTTAAGTGCCTCCTCTTGTCCTCCTTTAGTTAAGAGTGAATGCAGAACTCCAGGGGAAYTTAGCAGATTATTGCACTTTCTTTTTGGTGTGCTCCTTGACATTTTTTTAATTTTTTTCGCCACCAAAAGGAAGAAAACTTGCTGACTTTCTCTTGAAGTTAAGATTCATCTACTATAAGAACTGCATGTAAAGCTAGGTGGAACAATTTAGTGGACTTACTCATCCTTCACATTACAGATAAAGCTGACAGTTAAAGCCAACTGAGGCCCATGATTGTGTTTCACTACAGACACTCTTTGTCAGTAATACTCTTACAGCAGTTCTGATCTAAATTTTATTGGTCTGTTTTCTTTGGAAAAGGGAAGCTGATTCTACTCTATTGAGCTCTTCTGTACCTGCTTGTCTGAACTTTCTGTCTGAAGAACAGCGTGACTCCAGTGAGAGCTGTCATACTGGAACCCTTCTGCCACTCTTTATTTATGTATATCAACAGGTAGATTTCTATAATGAGATTTACAAACTCTCTAAAGGATATAACCTTGAAGAGCTGGAACCCTTTAGCACAATCTAATCAATATTATCTCATTTATTATCTCCTTGTGAAGTTCAGATTGTTGTAGGGACAAAATGCACTTCTCATATTTAGAGAAATTGTGGGCAGAAAAATCAATGCAAAACATCAAGGGTTTTTGTACTGTGTTTAAAGAGGCATTGTACATGCTCATGCTGTATGATACTCTAAAATCATTACCCTTATAATGCTTCCCTCCACCATGCCGAACTTGAATGACTGTTTCATGCCTGTTGTTTTGTGATTTTTACCTTTGCGGAGCTTATCTAAGAATTTTAAGTCACCAGATGATTAAAAGCTAAGGAGAAAGCTTTTCCCTAAACAGGCAAATTCTGTGTAATGCAATTTGCTGTGCAGAGTGCATCGGGAGTAGCTTTTTTAATGGGTGCTTAACATCCTCACTGTAAGCACAGTGACTTCCTAGAGTCTGAGTGGCTGAATTCCATAGCACTTCCTTGATTGAAAGCAGTAGTTACAGTGAGGTGCAGCAGACAGGSTTAATTGATTTTTTGACGACCACAGAAGCAGTCTTACCCAGGTCTGGAATCAAAACCTTTTCGTGTCAAATCTGTRTCATCAGCTCTTGATGATTTTTCTGTACCACAAAACAATAGTTTGTTGGTTTTACCTTTTGTTGGGAATTCTTGTTTATACCCAGGTTTTGCAGGAGGCCTGACTACAATGGAATGAGTTAAAATGGGGCTCAGAGTGGCTCAGCCTGTTTTGTGGTAGTCTGTTCTCACCCAGCCAGTAAAAAAACAGTGTGCTGGCTACACTGTGCATGCTGGTGGACAGCGTTTCTACACTGGTTTTTACTCACTGATGTTAATATCYATCTGTACACCAGAGAAAATGTAAATAGTAACATGGTAAGTTCCAAAGCACTCTGTGTAGTGGGTAAGCATTATTGTTCCTACTTTTATCAGTGGAAAAACTGAAGGAAAGATATTTCAGTTAAGATTTTGAGTTGGTTTTGGGGTTTTCTTTGTGAATTTGGATTGAGGAAATTGTCTTTTAGTACTTTACATTTTGTGAATATCTGACAAAACTTCCCCATATATTATGTAGAGAATGTTTTTCAAAGTTTTCTTTTGTATCTCAATTAGATTTCTTTTTTCCTCYCATTATATAATGCACTATCCTGTCCCATCTAGTAACAGATATAGACTTTGGAGAAATCTCATTCATTTAACTTACTGGCTGCTGCGACTTTTCTAACTAAGGACTAGTATGTTTAGGATTACTATGAACGTGGATACATCATGTTACAATATGTAACATGAAAAATACAATATTGTAACATGTTACAATATGTAACATGTTACAATATGTAACATGAAAAATAGAGAACAGCAAAAATACACATTCAAAACAGTGCTAAACAAAATGGGATATAGTAAGGAATATTATTTTGTTTCCTCTATAGAGGCTGTGTTTTTCATCTAGGTATATGTGCAAATAGTAAGTTTATTGGGGGAAAGTGTCAGAAGAATTGATCTCATATGGGATAGCATGAGGACATAGGCATATTTGAAAGCTGTTTGTCACAAATATGTTGCCATCTTCCTCTCCAGCAAGCCTGTTAAATCAACAGGCAAAGAGATAGGTTTTTCATTTGTTTCACTGGCTGCAGCTATGACATAGATACTGCAAGGAAATTCATGGGCACATCTTTCCACACAAATCCTCTCTTAACAGTATTAAGTCACAATTTTACAAAGGCTTTAGGAATTACTCATAGATGTTGTTGTGTTAATAAAATGCCAGTGTCTTCTCTACCAGTAAAATGCTCACTTCAAGCAGGCATTACAATCTTATGTCATGTGTCTTTTCCTCTTTCTCAACCTATCCTGCTGTCTTAGGCATTGTAAATGCAGCATTTAGACATTCTTCTGCCACRCTTCATGAGCCCTGATGGAGCAGCAATATAAGGATATGCAGTAATCTGGGCTGTGTGCTCATTTCCAGAATGCAGTTGAAGCATAATTAAGCATATGTTTTCAGTTCAGTCTGACAGTATTGTTTTGTGATATAGCTATTACTCTTTAWAAAATCTCCTCTTTTTCTAGTTTTGAAAGGGTAGTTTTCAGTTGCATCGTCACACAGTTTTATGCAACTATTTATTGTACTTTCATTAAGAGATGAATTATTTACTAAGGCATCTGGTGCATCATATGGTTCATATGCTGGATGTGCTAAACAGAATGCTCTTTTTTGAATAATAAGGGAAAAATACACTACATAAAAGCATTAGACTTCCTAGTGTGCTTTGAAGAGTAACTTTACTGTTCTAAAATCTCCAAGCCTGTTTTASAGGATTTTGTGATCATTAAAGGAATCTTTGATTCTAGTGGAACATGTGTGCATAGCTGTATGTGTCTGTATTCATAGTATCTGAAAAGTAGAGGGGTAAAAAAGACATTATTCTCTGACAAAGACTGTATTATACATGGACTAGCTATATGATATTTTCCACTTCTGTGACTGATAATCACAGAAGTATAYGTTATGGTAGTACCATTTACAATTTATAAGGCAAGAAATTTTTATTTTTATGATCTATAGAAGTTGTATGTTCTCCAAGGTTATCAAACACTAAACAAAAACCTTCTCAGTCTTCAGATAACCTGCAGTCAATAGATATACTTCAGCCCACTGAATCTAACTCTACACAAACATCCAGTTTCTTTCATATATTTAAGACAAACTTCACACTCATTTTACATTGGATAATTACTGAAATGTACTGCAGATGAAATCATTGACTGACATTAGTTTAAGGCTGATTTACCACTTCATTCCATAATGTCATTTCCATAGTATCAGGAGAAGGATGGCAGAAATTGTATATGGGCTAATTTATTCACTGGTTAGAGTTAAACATCTTTGCTCCCGATCAAATAAAATTGGATACTTTCTACTTAAAAAGTTTCAGAAGTTGAGACTTAAATCTATTCAGTGTACCTTCCATTTACCAAAAATGAGTTTCTTCCTTGAAATGAGACATTCAGAGRTTTTAACAGCTGTAGGTTTTTTGTTAAACAGGACATTAACAAAAGCATGGCATTGTCACAACTCTGTTTAAATAATCAAAGTWGGGGATGTAGCAGAATATGTTGTTCTCAAAGGACTTTAAAAAGCAACACTTTTTTTTCAGAAAACTTGCTTAATCCAATAAAAAAGCTGCCTGCTTTAAGCATATTTGGCTTTGAAATAGGTGGATACTCCTAAAGGTAGAGGGTTTAGGAAGACGGCCCAGGAAGAAAGTATGAAGTCTGAGTTGTCAAAATCACAAAATCACAGGATTAACTGGGTTGGAAAAGACCTTTGACATCATGAAGGCTGTGACCTAACATGACCTTGTCAACTAGACCATGGCACTGAGTGCCACACCCAGTCTTTTCTTAGACACCTTCAGGGATGGTGACTCCACCACCTTCCTGGGCAGCCCACTCCAATGCCCAATCACCCTTTCTGTGAAAAACTTCTTCCTAATGTCCAACCTAAACCTCCCCTGGTGCAGCTTAAGACTGTGTCCTCTCATCTTTAAAATGCTACCACAACAACYTAGTGGTTCAACTTATCCAGAAATAGTTTAAATCTGATTTGTATGCATAATCCCAAGAAGCTCCCTGTTATTTGTGACAGAGTCAGAGAATATAAATTGTACCTTGAAGGAATGCTTCATTCTTTGTACTTTTACTACCTGTAAKTAAACCTTTTGAATAAGAAAACAAAAATTAGATTTGTAATTCTTCCTGGGTGCAGTCTTGTAGCAGTTGGACCCATYTGTGACTAAATCTTCAAGAATATTCCTTTTAAATGTCATGGAAAAGGRAAAAAAAGTGTAATATTTTACGAACAGTAAGGAAAAAACCCAAGCCAACCACAGCTGACAAGCTGACTTGATATAGGGATTTTTTATCATCCCTTCAATTTTTAGTTTATTGTGACTAATCATGCTTATTTACTCTAATTCTGTACTTCACTAGTTTGTGCTCTTTCTTCATAATCTTCGCTGTAGATCTAATAAAAATAAATCAGACTTTCTCATTAGCTGAACATGTATTCTTGTAGGTCCTCCATTTGTCCTCCATTCTGTTAATGAAAAAATGAACAGAGGAGTTGGGTTTTTTCCCTACAATCAGAAACATTATAGGGTAGTTATAAAAAGAGAATGGATGTGAAAGGGGTGAGTAGGCTCAACCTAATTCTGTTTTGTAAACATCTCTTGTTTCATCAATTTAGAGCATAAAATGAAGACTTCATTTTTTAAAATTTATAAAATTTTCCCTCTATAAATTTATAAAATTTATAAAATTTCCCCTCATAAAGAGACCTCCTCTATTAGTCCAATATATGATTCATTGCCAAGTGCCACAAAGAAGACAGAGAGTGCTTCTTGTATAATTTTAAGCAATTAGTGTTAGTGTTGTCTGCTMTGGGAGAACTATAAAAGTGTTTTTTCGCAAGGCAGACTATTCTACSTTAAAAAAATTACGGCTTAGCCCAGCATATTTAGCAGAACTAAGAAATAAAACTAAAACAAATCCACCAACCTATTGCCACAGTTTATGGCACTGAGGTGTGAGATTAACATAATGACATTCTATAAATTCCTTTTTCGATGGAATTTATAATTGGTAAAAAGTAGATTGTTTTGCAGAGCATCATTATTTTTTAAGGATGTCTGTAAAACTTTGGTAAATAGAGGCCAGCTAAGAGAGTATTACCAATATAAATTGAAAATCTCTTGTCCTATGGAGAAGATATCTTTTCCATTTAAATTAAGTAATCAAAACATTCTCCAAAATGAAAGATGAGGAAACATTATTTAGGTCTAAGAATAATATTTCTCTGTAACTGACTAGTCTGATTATAATCTTGGGTTTTATTTGTGGTGTTGATGTTTCATTAGGAGGGCTTCTGCTCACYGAGAACTAATTATCTTACATTTAATTGGATATGACTTGAAAGAATAATCAAAGTGGTATTCTGTGTTCTCTATATATAATCTGCAAGAAATACTGAAAAGTATTTTCTTGCTTAAATATGRTGGAAAATTGTCATCTTGAACATTATTGCACAGAATAAAAAAATAGGTACACTAGTTATACATTGCAGTCTTTCATCAGCTTGCTTAATATTTACAGATCAGATATCTTGTGGAACTAATTCATGTTCTTTTGTGAAATTAAGGTGCTTTCACTAATGACTTCTGCAGATACTTTTTAYGACTTGTTCAGTTAATTGAAACATAACACCTTGCCTTAGTTTTTCAAAATTTAATAGTTTCCAACTTTTCCACTGGTGGTATAGGGTAACCTATGACTTAAAGGTCTAATCCTGCTTAGGGATCTGAGAGTTTTGTTGGATGTTGAGTAATTGCTGTATAAGCAGAATAATATTCCACTTAAATGGTACCCTTCTGTGGATGGGAATTACTACTGCCTACACTAACAAGAGGTAGTCAGTAAGAGTACSTGAAATGACCATGGCAGAGTGGCAAGCACTAAAATGCATTCGATCATAACTGTTAAAATGTTGCACTTCTCTCACTTTTATCTGGGAGTTTCCCTCTGAGAGGCAGAGATACCCAGAGAATTGGGCTGATAGAAGATGTGGCTGGGGCAGCTGATGGCTGGCTCTCTCTCAGCTTCAGAGGAGAATGGTTGGAGCTGCTGCTTGGGCAAGGGAATTCGCTGCCGCTGCCAGTGGCCAGCCCRGAGCTGCTTCTTCTGCCACGGGGTGAGCCTCTGCTYGTGAGAGCAGCCACTGAACTGGGACCTTATGGACACCCACCWSACTAAAGCAGGGACCTGTCCCYGTCTGCTCGGGTTCCTGGGATGCTGAGCTCGCCTCTCCCTGCCCTGCTGGGAGCCAGGCCACCACTGCCCTGCCCCCRCTGTYTYTTYGGCASTGCTCTGAGCTTTCSCTRCACTGTAGCCCYGTAMSMYCTGCCTGMCAATAAGTYCTGYCATCCCAGWTTGCTGYWTCTGAAGTTCCTGCTGGGGCACCGGGATCAGCCGCCCTGGGGGTTTGTGAGGCAAAGCCTCTCTTCCGTCCCTTCCCATCTGGGCCGAGCCGCCATTGCCACGCGCTCCCCGAGCCCGTGCCACAGCGCCCCCTGCAGCCGCGGGGGAATCRCCGCACCTGCCCCRCCYGCCGGGAGCCAGCAGCGCCCCTGCTGGCCGTGCCCGGAACTGCACCAGMGGGGAAAGCGCTGCAGCCGAGAGAGCGGCTGCCMGTGGGCTCTGGGTCCTGCTTGGTGTTAATGCCGTAGTTGTTGKTTTTGTTTGCTTTATTATACATACTAGTAGAGAACTGTTATTCCTATTATCATATCTCTAGTAATGAACTGTTATTCCTGTTATCATATCTTTGTCTGAGACCCCCTTAATTTCAAAATTATAATGATTCAGGGGGAAGTGGGCTACGTTTTTCATTCCAAGGGAGGCTCTTGCATTCTTTTGCAGACGCTTGTCTTTCAAACCAAACAGTGATAGCCAGTTTAAATGTTTAAGTTAGAGCTACTTGTGTGATTTCTGTGTACCATGTTCTACAGAGAGTATTTAGAGCTATACACAACAACCAGGTCCACAGATCTTCTACCAGTTGTTTGCTTGGAATATTTAAGAATAGAATTATTAATTGCTATTGCATTTATTTTATCTTTCTATGGAAGAATAATTTTACTTAAATTGCTATTTCATCTTTCTGCACTAAAGTAAAGTGGAAATTTGTGATTTAGGAATGAGGAGCCTTTCAGGGTTGATATGCCATAATATTAAGCTACTTACAACCACACGTATGTGTATCTGTACTTTAGGTTGTTCTGGTTTTCTAGGCTGGACCTAAAAACTGTCAGTTAGAGCTGGGAGCCTCTGCTTCTTGAATGTAAGATTTCCAAAATATCTGGGTGATGTGTCAGATATCACAATTCCCAGATTCAAGGTTCAGGTTTAGATTTTATTGGATCTCCATCCTTAAAGATGAACAAAGTTATTTGAGCCATCTGTTCCTTTGCAGTTTCATGGTGAAGGTGTTCTTTAGGCATTCCAATTGTAATTCTAAAAATTATTTCTAAAAAGAAGAGATGAAGAAGCACAAGCAGATGAAGGCCATCTTTCTGAAGTGTGTCTTTTACCACTTAGTATCTATTACTTTAAGGAGAAAATCTGGCAAAGACTACAATTTTGAGGATTATGAAATGTTCTTAATTGTCTCTATTCTTATCCAGAGTATTTTGACTATCAGACTATCAGTAGAAATACTAAAATACTAAATAAATACTAAAATACTATCAGTATTTTGACTATTCTGTCWTTTATGACAGAATAAAGGAAGCCTCAGTTGCAGAAATTGTTTTAGTGTTTGTTAAGTCAAGATTTGGCCATAGCATTTWTCTTCTTGATCAAGGAAACTTCTGGATCTAAGGGATGTAAGATTTTATTGTAACTCCATACTAATAAATACAGATAATTACATTCTGTCTTGCTGTGATTTAACCTATCTGTGTGAGATTACTTTATTTCATGATGAAATTTGTAGGTAATTAGGTCCAACCATCTCTCCAGCCAGAGTGGAGTGACAGACTAGAAACCTCATAAAGAGACCTCCTCCATGAGCAAGAATGTCTGTCACAATAATCAAGATGTCAAATAGAATTGGCACGATAGAAACTTTGTTAATCTCATGGCTACGCTTTGATGCAAAAATTCAGCAGAGGTGGACTGCAAAGGAGGAATTTATGAATATTGCATGGATGTGTGGGAATGGCATCAGGTCAATCAAAGCTCAGATWGAGTTAAGACTTGCAAGGGACACTGAGGGCAACATGAAGAGCTTCCATCACTCAATTAGTATTTAAAGGCTGAACAAGGGAAATGTGGAACTGTTGCTGAATAGGGCAGGTGAAAGCCAACACAAATATGAGACACTTTGGAATGAGAAAAATAGGCCTCAAATAAGTGTGAGAGGAAATGGCCTCACGTTCTACATGGGGAAGTTTACATTGGCTAGTAGGAAAATGCTCTTCACTGAAAGGGTAGTCAAGCACTGGAACAGGCTGCCTGGAGAAGTCACCATCCCTGAAGTTATTTAAAAGACATGCGCGCRTGGCACTTACGGACATGGTTTAGTGGTGGACTTGGCAGTGTTAGGTTTATGATTGGACTTGATCTTAAAGGYCTTTTCAAGCCTAAATAATTCTATGGCTCTGCTTGGTCCCCTCTTTTTCTCAGTGTTCAGCTATCAGGTGTCCCAGGCCTCTGATTTTTAGGGCAGTCTGAAAAGAAGAACTGCCAGCTGTGGGTGAGAATCAAAATACAGTTGCCTTTCAAGAGCTCCATGGGACCTGATATAGCTACATCCAGGAGTGCTGAGACTACTGAGTGATGTCCTTGCAAGGCCACTTTCTGTAGGGGAATACAGTATGGGTAAATGAAGGTGGTACAGAATGTAATCTTATCCCCTAAAGAGTTGCAGCTGAACCAATTACTAAAGATTAGGAGCAGGCCTGATGTTAACAGGCCGCGCCTGTAGCAAATAAGAACAGTATCAAAAAAGAGTGGATTGGTGGGAACTGGAGTTAGATGGGTACTGCAAGGAYCAGGAAGAGTCAGTGCTTAGAGAAGTTGCCTATGTGAAACATCAAGGAGGTACAAAACTCTGGTGATATGGAATCCTTGCACTATAATGATAATAGAACTCTTGATGTATAAGACAACAACTTTCTATCATCTTTTAAAGATCATAGGCTTTATGGGAGATTCTGGATAAACAGAGAAAGGTATACCTTGCACCAATCTTAATAACAGACCTTAGGTTCGATATGGGGAAGTACAGGCTGTCAGCCTCAGCTTGGGCTCTCACAATATTGTGGAGTTGGATCCTTTGAGAATGTGACAAAGATTTCATGAGTGCATGAAGGAAAAGGTGATTATGAACAGTCAGTGTAGACTTTGCAGGGGTAGATCATGCCTGACCAACCTGGTTTCCCTTTGTATTAAAATGATGGGATTTGTGTACAAGGAGAGAGTAGCAGATTTTGTTTACCTGTACTTCAGTACGGCTTTTGAAACTGTCTTCTATAGTATTCTTATAGCAAGGATACAGGTACATTATGATCTGGATAGGTGACATAAGTTAAATATCTGGAGTCAGGAGGTAGTGGTTGTGGGTCTACTTCTTACAGCCGACCCTGCTTTGAGCAGAAGGCTGCACTAGATATCTCCAGGGGTCCCTGCCATTGATTGTTTGATGCCAGGACCTGATGCCTCTCTGTGGTAGGTCAAGAAGTGAAATGTAAGTAAGATAACCTGGATGGAATTACAGAATCGGTATCCAGTACTTACTTTCTTTTCAGATAATGTACTGATTAATATAATAATGATTTAATTTTGTCAGGGGAAAAAAAAAGGTCACATAAAAGCTCTTGTTCCTTTGAGGATGCTGAATAKAAAATTAATTAAGGCAGAAGGAGATCTAAGGAGGACAAAGTACAGGAAAGCCACATGGTAAAATGGCCATGGTACCCTGTGTTACTAAACAACAGCTAGGAATATTATGTTTTCTAACAGGAAGATTTAACTTAATGGATATATAGCAGTGAGACAGAGCAAGTAYTTTTAGGAGACTTCTGAAAGCTAATGTTATACTTCTGATTTCTTCTTTTTTAATGTGACATGTATAATGCCTTTCTGCAACAACTGATTTATTAAAAGCTTGAAACTTCCAGCATCCAGTAATGGATTTTATTTTCATATCATAGAATCATAAAAYGGTGTGGAAGCCTTGCCTTCAACACTTCCAGGAACATGGCATCCACAGATTCTCTGAGCAAGCTCTCACCGCCCTCATAGTGAAGAATTTTTTTTTCCTAAGAAGTAATCTTAATCTACTGTCTTCCACTTGAAGTCCATTCTTATTGTATTTGCATTGCCCCCAGACAAAGGAAGGAATGATGAATCTGACTCCATGTTCTCAGAAAGCTAATTTATTATTTTATGATACTATATTATATTAAAGAATGCTATACTAAACTATACTAAAGAATACAGAAAGGATACTTAMAGAAGGCTAACAAGATTATTATGAAAACTCATGACTCTCTCCAGAGTCCCGACACAGCTTGGCACTGATTGGCCATTKAGTCAAAACACACCAGAAACCCAACGAAACAATYGCCTGTGGTAAAGAATCTCCAGACACATTCCAGACAAGCAAAACACAGGAGAATCAAATGAGATAATAATTGTTTCCCTTTTCTGAGGCTTCTGATCTTYCCAGGAGAAAAATTCTGGRTGAAGGGATTTTTCAGAAAATGTGACAGTGACACATTCTCTCTTGTCCTATCATGCTGTTCTGGTTCGAAAGACAGTTATCTGCCTAGGAAGGAAGGAACCTCCTTTGGAATGGAGAATATGACCCCCTTCCMTCTGAGTTATTATAACTTTCAAGTTAAGAGGCTTTCAGGCAAAGATATGGGGAAAGGGATAACAGTTCTCTACTAGTATGTATAACAAGGCAAACAAATGACATGGCAACAACAATAGCAGGAACAACTGACAGAACCAGAGTCCCAGCCACAGCCCCTCTCTAGGCCGCAGGCGCTTTCCCCTTTGGTGCAGTTCCGGGCACAGCCAGCAGGGGCGCTGGTGGCTCCCGGCCGGGCAGTGCGGTGATTCCCCCGCGGCTGCAGGGGGCGCTGTGGCGCGAGTTYGGGCCGTCTCTCTCCACACGGTAATGGCGGGCGCAGCCGGCAGGAATGGACGGATAAGGGGCTTCCTTCACAAACCCCTGGGGCAGCTGATCCTGGTACCCCCTCTGGATAGCAAAAGGAGCCTCAGAAGTGTCAAGCTGGAACGGCAGGGATGTGGAAAATCCTGGAGTGATAGACAAGATGGATCAGAGTCTCTGTAGCTGTAGCAGGAGCTGGTCCAAGAAAAAACCTTGGGATCAGTAGCAGAGGCATGGCAGGGCAGGGTAGTGGCAGTCCAGCTCCTGAACACAGCAGGGAGAGTCTCTCTTGAAGGRGAAAGGACTTGGGGTCTCAGGGATCCCCCTGAGGCACCCCAGCAGGTGGTGAAAGTCCCATTTTTAGTGAGGTGAGTGTTAATAAKGTCCCAGTTCAGTGGCTGCTCTCACAAACAAAGGGTCCTCYATGGCAGAAGAAGCAGGACAGAGCTGGGCTCTGGTGGTGACAGCGAATTCCAGCCCAGTAAGAGCAACTCAACCATCCTCCTCCAAAGCTGACTGTGAGAGAGGGCTGGGAGCTGCACCCAGCCCCTTCCCCCAGCCCAAGTCTCTTGGTATCTCTGCCCTTCCCAGGAGAATGTCCCTCTGTTCGGATGGTAAAGCCAGCTGGACTACTCCCCCCTCTGTGGTTACTTCTTTTGTCTCTCAAGTACCAGTCTTTATTGTTTCTTAGCAACAAAAAGGGAGAAAATTCCCTAAGAGAAAGAARCAAATGGAAAAATCCGAAACCTCAACACATACTAAGCCTTGTCAAAAGTCTGACTTTCTTGTAGAACCCTTTTAGGGAGTAGGTTTAGGACAAGCTGCTCTCAGGATTCCCCAGAGTCTTCTGTAGGGAGCCCAATGCTCATATTCATGATTCTCTCCAGGACTCACTTTAGCAGGTTTATGTCCTTCTTTGTTGGACACCCAAGAGCTGGATGCAGCACTCCAGGTGGGGTCTTACCAGCAGAACAGAGGGGCACAATCCCGTCCTTTGAGCTGTTGGCCATGCTCCTTTGGATGCAGCCCAGGACTGTTTGAATKTCTGGATTTCTGGGCTGCAAGTACACATGGATGGATCACACTGACCTTCTCTTCAAGAAACACTTCCAAGTCTTCTCTTCAGGGCTCAGGTTCATTCTTCACTCAGCCTATATTTTTGCTTTGGATTGCCCCAGTCTAGGAGCTGGATCTTGTTGAACTTGGCCTTTTTGAACTTAGTGAGGTCTGCAAGGGTCCACCTCTCAAGTCTGTCTGGATRACATCACTTCTCTCCGGCTTGATGACTGCACCACACAGCTTGGTGTTGTTGGCAAATAATGGCAAATGACAAATCTAAGATAGGCAAAATACTACGAATGTATTACTGGGTSAGACACAGCTACATTTCAAATTCAAACTTAGCTTTCCTTTTGCAGTTTTTAATTACTAAATATCAGAGCTTTTTAAAAAGTAGCTGGACCTAAATGAAGAGTAGCTGAAAAATGTGTTGTGCTGTTCAGGATTTTCATTATAATAGGTCATGAACCAGCTGAATAGAAATTGGAATTTCAGTCAGGATAGAGAATCAGCAAACCTGGTTTGTAACCATGGAGAAAAATTATATGTACTTAAAAAGATGAAATACTAACTAACTAAAACATGCAGAGGTATAAAAAGAAGGAAGCATACCAAGCAAAACCCTAAGGGGATATATCAGAAAAAAAAGAGAAAAAGTGAAACATACTATTTATTTTCAGTGAAACTTTTTTTCTTCCACAGCTGTAGTTGTCATCATTTTCTAGATGTAACTGAAATATTTTGTCTCAAACACTACAACAGTAAACGGATTTCTTTTCTGTATGAAAATTCCATGTAGAAATTCAAATAACTCATATCTGCAGTTATTTCACAACTTATATTAGCACTGTAGCTTAATTATTTCYCTAAGTTTTCACTCCACATAAGTTGTTGTACTCTTATGACGTAAYTTTAGATCCACTGGATCTCATTCATGCAAGTGTAATTTCTGTGGGATGTGTTAACTTGAGTGAGGGTGCACAATTCATAAATCAGTATGAACTTTTATAATTAATCTGTCAGAATTGGGATGGTGTCTTATTTTACCTTGTGCATGAGTCTGTATATTCTTTTTTTTTTTGTTCACACTACTTCTTGGTAGCCCTGGAGATTTAAAGAGCCAGACTGTGCTTTGCACTTAGGAAGAATTTCAGGGAATATGCTTTCATATTCCATTAAACAGAGATTTCATATGTGATACATATGAAAGCTAAATACCTTAAAGAAATGTATGGGAACATGTATTTTTTCTGGGCTGTTTAGTCTGGACCAATAGAAGAAAACAATATCAACAATTTCTGAAAAGTTAATTTTTCRAAAACTTCAGATTTTTGCCTGATTTTTTCATAATTTCAAAAAGGAAGATAAATATTTTTTCTGTTGCAAATGATGATAATTAATGCTTTCYTTGTTTAGAGGTTTTCTTCTATTAGCTATGGATTTTACAAAACTTGTTAGTTACATATAGTGAAATATGTAGTGAAAAGTTATTTGTGTGATCATTATATTCCAATTATCTGCAAAATAACCCCTCATGCTTTTTGTTTCACACTGCTGCTTTAAGTGTTCTGTGAAGTGTTTCTCTTCTGTAAATACAAGTGAAGAAGGAAATTGGGAATGGATTTAACTTTTTTAGGATAATTCTAATATGATTTTCTGTATCATGAAAAAAGATAGTGCTATGTAGCTTTGGGTGAGGACACTGGGTATTGATTCTAGTTGTAGATGGAAGCCATCAGAGCACAGAACCCAGCTGTCTGTGGACATCAGTGACAGTAAGTTTCCATCTGGCTTAGTGACCTGCTCATTTGAATGTTGTATCCTCATAAACTGGAGTGTAAAACAGGAGAAATACAAATGTTGGGTCTTACCCAWTTAGCATTTCTCTAACTTTGTTAATGATTTTTCTAAACTCACTCTTTGTGAGGTGAGCTCATATTGCAAATTTTCTCTATCTAGTTTAGTGGAGTTTAAATTTACATTTAAAATTTTGCTTTGAAATGTTTGGACAATGAAACAGTTTTGTTTACTCCCCATTCATTCTTTCAGTCAAACCTTTTGCTACTTGGAACTCTTCAGATTATATCATCTTTTCTCCCTTAACGTGTGTGKTTTCGGCTTTGATTCCGGAGCTGACACTGAAATGCTAGATTTTTATCAGACATTTTGCCAAGATTCTAGCCGAGGTAAACTATTCCTTGTGTTTATAARGTTAAGATAAATATTTATTTGTGTTAAAAAGCTCTGAACTGAAAACAGATTTTRAACCAGTGGAAGTAGATGATGAATACCATTACTTATTAAATATCCCTTCTTCTGGGAACTTTTTCCTTGCATGCAAATCTTAAATCTCAGTGGCTCCATACTTATGAGGATTAGACTAAACCCTTTTGTATCAGGCACCAGAAAATGGAACTTTACAGGGATGAGTATGTTGTTCTTGTATTTTAGGATGTTTGTTTGATCAGTATCCAAGACTGGGTATTTACTGATGTCAAACAGCACCTTCCAAACTGCATTGAAAGCAAATGTTAATATTATATTCTAGATTCAATATACATTTGACTCTTGCATATGTTCATAGAGTGTTTTGCTGGAAGACTTTCAGATATATGTATTGAGGGAAGTCAAAACAAGCTTTGCTTTCTTCAGTTTGTTTTACCTAATAAGTTTCTTTTGGTCAATTAATGTTGTGCAGACAATGTCACAACACTCTATTTTGGCTATTGCATAGACCTACTTCTGCAATGTAATTTATAATAATTGGATTATTGAATGACTATAATAGTTACCAAGAATTGAAGTAAAAGATATAGGCAGAGCAATTTCATGCTTTTCAGATGAGATTACATTACATTTAGGATAAGCCACAAATGACTGGATGACTTCACCAATTTTAATTAACTTTAATATCTAAGAAGAAAAAAAGAACCTTGCTAAATTGTCAATCATTTTAACTTTAGTTGCTATTTCACAGCTAGCATTTTTCTATGCTCAAGATTCTATCTTTTAATTTTTGACGTATTTCTTTTCATGGTCTTTACAAAATGTTATTCTGGGCTATGCTTGAAAGTGAAGTGCGTGACCTTCTGGACCAAGATCAATTCTTTGTCAGCCTGACAATGACTTTTCTGTTTGGAAGAGGACTCTTGTTGAATCCTCAGTGCATGTGTATTAATGTTTTGTCTGTGAAAGCTATTTAATGTGTAGCTTGAGATGTCTGTAAGAAAATTTGTGAGTGTTAGGGTCAAATATTAGGCCTCATTTTCCCTCTCCTAAGCTGTGGAAACCTGTTCAAAGACAGTGCTTGCAAATCAGGAAGTGTGGTGTTTGTCAYTGCTGTAGTGCTTTTTACTGTCCTTGCTAATTTCATTCACTYTAAGTTAACATATGCATGCTAGTGAACTAATGTTTTCACAGTGCTCACTTTTTGACTTCTGTGTCATTCCCTTAAGTCACTAAAGCTGGCAGGAAGCCTCCTCTCAGTGTGGCAGACATCTGCAGAGATGGTCATTTTAAGCATGGCCCATCTCTGTACAGTAAGAGCTGTACCATGCTGACAGAGGTTCCCCTACCTGTACTGAARTGGTTGAATTTTCACAAGTAGCTGGCCATGGTAAATAAAAATTAATTTAAAGCTGAGAAACAAACCAGAATGTAAAATCTAAATTACAGCTTGTCATTTCACAAAGCCTTGTGCCTTCAAAACCAGAACCAATGCATTTTGATGGTGGAGGTCRACTGTCTGAACTGAGAACATCACTGGGCTGCAGCCTCCCTGCTTAAGTAAAGCTCGGGGGCCCATTTCAGCCCAGCCTGACACCCTTTATCCCAGATTGGCCCTCACTGACACCAGCTTTCCTCACAACTTTTTTTGGGCTTCCTGGCTTGGCCTTGTCTGGCCCCTTTGCCCRGTTCTCAAAGAGTCTGGTGCCCAAACCCCCTTTGCTGCCAGCTCACTGCCCCCTTGGGACCAGCCTTTGCTCCAGCTGCTCCTGGACACTGAGTGCCCTCTGTGCAGAGCTTCCTGTGACTGCCAGGCCCCTGCCACTGCCACAGTGGCTGCTCGAGGCTGTGTTTAGTCCCATACCTGATGGTTTTCCACACATAAGCTGTAGAGTGGGATAAATGACAAGCAGGTGTATAGCAGGTGACAGAAGGTGTTTTATGTGTACAGAAAATACATGCAAAAAACTGAAGGGATTTTATTTTCTGCCCAAAACTGCCTTATGTTATGCAAAGTTATGAATTTCAAAACAGCAAGAAAAGAAGTGAAAGTTTATAACAAAAAGRTTCATTAAATATGCTGCCAGTCTAGTAATATTTCAAGAGGCTGTTTGCTGTAGCACTTCTCATGTTCTTTCTTACTGACTAAACAAAATGATGCAGACAAGTAATTCTTGTAATGTAATCAAGCCATTTTAGTTTTGGAATGCATTTCTTCTGGAATTTATGGACAACCCATTACCATTTTGGCAAGGCAAATTTATTATTTCTGGCTTCTCTGATAGGTGTCATGTTTCAAGTGATAATGAGTCTGTAACTTCACTTGGCAGTTTGCTTAATGATCTGGTGAGTGTAATTTTTTTCCTCTGGTAGGGCGGCTAATGTACCCTACTGCAGCTTGAAGTGTTGCCTCTTGTTCTGTCATTAAGAACAAATGAAATTAATTGATTCTGRTCTTCTTTCAAATCTGTAATGGTACATTACAAAATAGTTGTCGTCTCTCACCACCAGAATTTTCTTTCTAATGTGTTTGTGCTGCCCAGTAAAGGGTCTGATAAAAWAACAACAGTAGCTGGAGATAAAGCATCAAATGAGGAGTATTTAATCTATGTATTTCCATGAAGAAGTGATTTTTGATTGCAAATTTTCTGTGTTCTGGAGGAAGCTTGACCAAAATTCTAAAGAAAGCAACACTTATGGGGGGTTTAAATAGTGGAAACTGGTATAATTTGAAATTTGAAAATAATATAGCATATCTCTTTTGGTAATTTCCATATTTCCATATAAAATTGTTTCCATATGTAGTAACACTTTATATTGAAAATTTACAAGTTCATCATGAAATAGGTTGTGAGGTGGAAAATGTAGATGAGAAAGGTTAGGGCAAGTATAGGGCAGTATTTGTTTCTCATTGGAGCTCAAAGTTAGCTGAAAACTACACTAGAATGTATAATCTCACGCTTTTTTAGCAGAAAATGAATTCTTAAACCTAGTAATATCTGTGACAATATTGTCTTACCAACTCTTCTCCCACCAAGAGGATCAATGATTACAGTGCATGCTTCTATGTTATTTTGAAACCTGTTTTTTAAGACTGTGATCCAGACAGCATCTGTATTTGCACTGGATTGACAGATGTTCCTTACCACTGTGGGATGTAGCACAGGACTCTTGAATCTGAGGCCACAGCTACACCATGTGATTGCAGTGCTTGACGGTCAACTGGTAGTCTAGATGTCCCAAAAGTGTTTCACAGGGTAGTAAATGACTTAGTTATTATATTCTGTGCGGAGAAGGTATATAGTTCTCACTTTTAAGTTTATTAATATTTTGAAATCAGCTATGTGTAAGTATGAATAATGTTTCATGTACTTGATAATACAACTTTATATTTTGTGTGTGCATGCAACCATAACCTCCTGTGGTCAATGGAACTTGGTTGAATAATCAATTGGAGCATTTATTTTATCTCCCTCTATCAGACTCATAAGCCTTTCATATTAAAATAAAGAGGAGAAAGTAGGAAACTAGCTATAACAGAGGAAAACTTGAAGAAACTCCTTAGGAATTTTGCAATAAATGACAAATTAAGGAGTGATATCTCATTTTGAAGGCTACACTTTCTATTAGCATGGCTTTGCAGTCATGGTATGATTAAAAGCTGAAGACTACAGCCAGTGGTGAGCATGTGAGGCATCAGTAGCACACGTAAGTGTCAGCTGCTGGCTCTGTGCTGACACTAAGCTGAGGATTTCAGGATTACTGTCCCATGTTACATGTAAGAACAAGCAGCATTCACTCACAGTGAGGAATGTGGTTAAGAAGGTGCTGGTTTATTAAATGCATCTGAGAGAAGTCCTGTGACATTTCGCTGAGTGAAGATGAAAGACTCAAAAGCATTCTGAGCTGGATGTTTCACAGACCCCTACTCTCCCTTCTTCCAAACTATTTTTATGTTTTAGCATCACAGGATCCTAGTATCTATATTAAAATTAATGTTTTTGTAATTTTCCTGTTGTTCAGTATGAGGCAGTAAACATGATCTTCTCATATGGTGGAGTAGAGAGACTTTGCTCAAGTTCTGGGCTCTGGAAGAGAGCCAGAATCTCTGCACTTTCAGCTGGATGGCTGGGTGGGTGTGGGGGCTTGGTTTGCAGCTGCCTGGCAAAGTCTAACATATTTGTCTCCTTCTTATGCTGATTAGAGACTGCCGGGTCCGCAACCATAAAGAGTTGAGTCATAGCAGGATGCTTTTAGGCTCCCCTTTCTTGTACTAATTTGTGATTTTTTTCAGGTTAAACCACAGTCTCTTTGTAAATCCAGGTGTCTGTGTCCTTTTTTGAGAATACCAAGCATAATTTTAACTAGACAACAACAGCTGTTCTAAGTGTGTTGTCCTTTTAAAGGAAGAGTGTTTTGTGATGTTACTGAAATATCAGGAATTACTGTATTAGTATTCTTTTAATCTTTCTTCAAACCCAACTGTGTCTGATTAAATCACTTAAAAAAGGTGTGTGTGTCTGTATGTTTGTGCTGGGAGTACAGTTGGACATACTTATGGAAGTGAAAGGGGAAAGATGTGAACAAATACCTCTCCTTTTGGAAAGAATGTGGAGAAAATCCAGCCACCATTATGCAAAGAAAAAAAACCCACCTAGCATTACATTTCACCCTTCAGTTATTGTGGAATTTTCTACATTGATGTGAAACGCAGTGAGTGTAATTTTGAAATATTACTTTCTTTTAGCTGTGCTCTGAGACCAAAACTGAAAGTATTAAATCTTTCTGTCATGTGAATTGYTAAGTACAGTGTCTATTGACTCCAAGTAGAATTGAAATTGCTTGTCCATGAGTGAATTGCACATTGAGTGTGGTCTTCATATCASACTGTTACCAATAAAAGTTACAGGGTAAATGTTTCTTAGGATTTATTTCTCTATAAGAATAACATATTTTGGGCACTAATCAGTTAGCCACTGTCATCTTAAGGTGTCTGATTAATTTGAAATGTGAATCAGTCCYTCATTTTGAGTCTTAATTCAGATTAACTGTAAGTTTGAGGATATACACTTGAGTCTCTCACTTAAGCTTTTAAAGATCAAAGAGTTGCTGTCTAGTTTCAAAGTGTTTTACTAAAACTCTACATAAACAATTAAAGGTGGCTCAGTGTCTAGAGAGACTTCTTAACATATGTACTATGTAGTAGCTAACACAAAATGAGAAGTATAAGGGATGGTTGTGTGCTTATGTTTTGTAGTTATTTGGAGAATACTTGCAAGTAATACTAACACAGTTASGTAGCAACTACATAAAGAGACAAAGGTTGATAAGTGAAAATAATTTCTTAGGAAAAAATAACTTTTTAGGCAACTGAAGCAAGAATGTTCCAAATCTTTTCTATTTGTCTTCTGTCCCCAGTGAGTTGCTGGGTAGTTGCATGTGCTGAAGGCTATTGAAAGAAACAGGGCATGTTTTTGAGCTGTGTTGCCTGAGAGCCATTTTCTTTCCATAATACATATCTTAGAATTCAACTAGTTCTAAGTGATTAAATGTATATCCATAGATTAATTCTATTATTCATGAAGTGAAATAAGAATGGTTGATATTCACATAGTCATTTGGGAACTGCACTTTTGTGGGGAGCAGGGGAAGTAAGACAATTAAGAGTAATTTTGATGAAAATTATAACATCTGATAAAGTGACATTTATACAAGCCCTACATATAATTTCTATTTAAATGTCTTGAGGCACAATTAGGACACTTCATTATTTTCTGTCTTAGTCATATAATCCCAATTTCAATACAATTATAGATGATTTAAGGTAATTTGCAAGGAGTTTCTTCTATTTCACCATCAGTTACTTCTCTTTTAACACTGCTTGTTGAAAATATCCCTGGCCAACTACATCCTTGTATTGTTGCAGGACTCCTCACATGCCATCAAAAGTTTCCCGCCAATACCTCCCRCCTTGGCCATGTACAGCTGCAGAGTTTTCACCTGTCATTTTCAAGAAATGACCTTTWGACTGTGGTGGCATTAAGTGTCTGAGGGTGCTTCTGTGAGATGCAGAAGTTCATTGCCCCCATCACAGGGAGGTCCTGTTCATGGCTGCATGAACAGCCTGCATTCTCACTGTCTTTCTGTTGTGCATAGACATTCATAGGCAATTACATTCCCAGATACTGTTAGCATCTTTTAGCATTAGGCTCTCAGCAGTGCTATTAACATGAAAGACTTTGAAAGAATTTTTTTTTTGGAAGAAAATTAAAGACAGACTAAGCCTTAAATGCCATATCTTTTACTTAAGAAATCTCTACTGGTAAAATTGGATTTATTGCCTTCTGGAACTTGTGATCAAAATTAATGTGGAGAATAAATTTTCAACTGCCATTGCAGACATCAGAAAAAATTGTATGGTTAACCATTGTTGCCTTCCTATCAAGATTTTTTATGTCTTACCAGAACATGTTACTGAGATCCAGTAGCAATAAACATCTGATTGGCAGAGATGAACAGTGGGAAAAATGTTTGCACTATCTTAAATTAAGTGCAGTTGAGTGAACTAATTTTGTGAAAGGAGCGTCGAAACATGCAAGTCATTGTCTCTTGTACAATGGAAAATTCCAGTATTCCTTGCATATAATTTCTGTCAAATAATTTGGTGTTTTTCACACTGAACAGTTATATCAGTTTTGCTAGTCATGTGTGTCTGAAAATCATTGAAAAGAGCTTTAAAAATCAAATCTGGTAATAGTTGTGTAAGGGTCTTGAGTCTTTCTATTTAAAAGGAAGTGAGAATGTTGCCCCCTTGGTGAAGGTATTGCCTGGGTACCTCATAGATGGTACTCTAATTTAAGCCTACCATCTTTCGTCTTAAATCCATTCCCCCCTGCCCTATCACTGCATACCCATTTAGAAGTGCCTCTCCAGCTTTTCTTGTAGGCTCCCTTCAGGATGCAGTTAGCTTTTCCTGGAGTCTTTGCTTCTGCAGGCTGAAYAGTTGCAGCTYGCTCAGTGTGTCTTCAGAGAACTGCGAGTTAATTGCTTTATTCATCACAGGTTTTTCTCCCTTAAAAAATTTTTTTTATGTAGAGCCATGTTAGTGCTTGTACTAAAACCATGGTTATTTTGAATTTTGGGAATGGCTCTGAAATTAATCATATCTCTACCATATTGTGCTCGGAACCTGCTTGTGGCAGGTCCTTGTGGAGCAAGGCAGAAGTTCCTGTCTGCCTGCTTGGTAGCCTGCAGTCATGCCCTTCCTTGCCTTACTTGTCTGGGTATCTAAYGAGCCAGCAAGCAGTGCTCTGCCTCATGAGCCCATTGTGTACAGTGCTTTCAAGACTCTAAAACAATTAGATGTTGTGTGAAAGGGAATTATAAAGGACTTTACATGAGAGATTGATGACATGTACTGCATTTGGACTTTTTTCACATCCTTAGGAAGATATTTAAATATCCTTCTTACTGAATTCTCTATCTTCTTCATCCATTTAATTAGATTTTTTTTTGATTMGTGAACTGTCCTTCTGATATTGCATAGACAGAAAAATAACTGACTGCTCCAGGTATGAGTCTTAATCAGCTTAAAATAGAATTATTTAAATTAATTTTTGATGGGTCAGTCTTGCTTTTCCAAGAAGATGAAAAATATGAATGTTTCAATTTCTGTAATGCTGTACTATTGTGGCTGTCACTCAGGCTTTTCCTGCAAATCCAATGAAAGTCTTAATTTGTTATGATTAAGTACAATACCTCTGGCAATCCTTTAAGGCCATATTATGACCAAAAGTAAATTAGTTATGAAAATATTCTTGTTTTGTATTAATAGAAAGCATTTTTTTTCATTTAGCAGCAAATAACAAATCTCTCTAGTGAATAATGCTTTAAAGAGACTTYCTTTTATATTTAAATTATTTTTTGAAAGGAAGCATCATAGTACTTTCTGGGAGAACAGAGGAATAAAGTCTTGGCAAAACTTGTTAATATGCATCTCAAGGCTTATGAGTTATCCTCTAGATGCTTGTAATAAACAGAAATTTTGTATTGTTCAAGAGTGATAAAGTAGTAGAATGTACATGTTACTAAAAAAAATATATATTCATGCTATTAATATTTTCATAAAAAAATACTTTGGAAAATTTTAATAACAGTTTGCTTTTCACAAAACGGTCCAATAAAAAGATGCATAGCATAATTCATTACTTTTCTAGTCTTCCATCAATGCAGTTCTTGAGGAGATGGAAGAAAGGCACAGKGTATGAAATCATCCTCTGCTCCTAATTGACAGAGGTCCTGGGTAGGTGTTAAAGAGCAGAAAATTGAAAAAAAAATATGCAGAGATTTAATATGTTACAAAGGAAAGCTGACACATTTCACATTACTCCTGTGAAAGTTTTTATTTTWTACTGGGATCAATATTATTCCTCATAATGATGTTAAGCTCTCTTCATCCCAGTTAGCACATGCATTGGGTTTGCATGGCCTGGTTTTTGGTAGCAGGGGGCCACAGAGGTGGCTTCTRTGAGAAGCTTCCAGAAGGTTCCACCATGTCCAGCAGAGAGAATCCCTGATGGCTCTGAGGATGGGTGTGCCACTGGCCAAGGCTGGGTGAACCGGAGATGGCRGAGGCCCCCCTCTGTTGGTAGCGTAATTAGGAAGAAATCAAAAGAAAGGTTGTAGAAGCATTAATTCCAGCCAGAGAAAAGCACAGTGAGAACATGAGACAAACACCTCTGCAGACACCAGGGTCAGTGCAGAAGGAGGGGCAGGAGGTGCTCCAGGCACCAGAGCTGGGATTCCCCTGCAGCCATAGTGAGGACCATGGTGAGACAGCTGTGCCCCTGCAGCCAGCCCATGGAGATCCTCCTGCAGTCTGTGGAGGTGCACATGCCAAAGCAGCTGGATGGCTGGGAGGAGGCTGTGATCCTGTGGGAGGCCTATGGAGAGAGGGGCCTTGCTCCCAGGCTGGAGCAGCCTGTAACTTAGGGGACTGCATCTCGTGGAAGAGTGACCCACASTGCAGCAGTCTGGGGGGAGCTGTTGCCCAAGGGATGGGCTCTTGTTGCAGCAGTTCACAGAGAGCTGTTGCTCATGGGATGGACTCATACTGGAGARGTTCATTGAGAGCTGTTTTTGCCCCAGGTTGGACTCTATGCTCTTGGAGGTCTTTTACAACCTTAGTGATGTTATAGTTCTATTAATACACACCAAAATACTGCCTTAAAACGTATTCTGTCAGGAATAATTTCTCTTGGTATTTTTGCTGTAGAAACCAGTACTTTTACGTTGATTTCACAAGTACTCTGTTTCTGAACCTGCTTTAGTTCATGCCAGCAAAAAGGTTTTAAAGTTTTTTGCAAGCTTTTAAAAACGAAGCTTTTTCTGAAAAAAACACTTTTTTCTATCGCAGGGAATGACATGACAAACAACTTAATTCTGTCACTCTTGTCAGTTTTGTTTCTTTTTCTTCCTGGAAAGGAAAGCCTTTGTCAGTTCGGGAAGGGTCGTTGTCAATTTTTCTTTCTTTAATGGTGAATTAAAATAAGCCAAGATAGCTCCTGTGTTATGTTGATGAAAATATAAACTATGAGCTAAAAAGAGAAAGCATGGAGGGATTTTTGTTTGTTCTGTTCTGTATGACTAGTCTATACTTTGACAACTCAGTGTCTCTAGTGAAAAGAAATTTCAAGAGTATGTTTTTTTCACACAAGGCAGGTTTTTGGATTGGTTTTCTTTCAGCTTGGACAACTCCAAAAGCACTTAAAAGGTATCTAAAGAGTAGGGTTTTGTTTTATTTACGTAGTTTCTACTAAACTTTCATTGTTATAGAAGAAAGGGAAAGCATGTTTAGCATCATTCTGCAACTTAAATACTTCCATTTTTTAAGTGTACAGTTTTATGAGAAAACCAATTTTTTTTTAAATGCTTGCAAACACCACTGAATTTTATTTCAGAATAGAAGTTTGGATGTGCTGAGTTGTACTTAAAACAGTTTAAACATGYGAAATTATATTGTTTGATGAATGTGGAACAAGTATTTTATTATTCAGTCAGTTTTAAAAGAAAATGCTCCTTTTAAATTAATTTTAAGTCAGTTAAACATAGCATTGGTGCMCATTCTGCTTTGGCTTTTGTGTATTTAGATGAAATGTTTCAGAAATTTTATATTTCTATCTGGCAACTTAAAAGAATGACTATTACAAAAGTTAGCATCTTTTAAAATTTTTTTTTCACTTGCAATATATGTTTAATATTTTGTCTGTTCCTAACAACCAGTGGCTCTCTTACTACAACATAAACTACAAAGGCGAAAAACAAGATGGAACACCAAATGTTCCAGTATTCACAAGTCATTGTGTTTAATGTTAAGATTAGATATCTGCAACTGCTGATGCTTAATACACTCAACATTGCAGATTTGATCWAAAGCCAGTTTAACATCAGTATAAATCTTAGTGTTGATTCAAATAACCATTGATTTTCAGAAAGCAGAGGTATATGCAGATGTTCTCAAAATGTTTTCTGGCTTTGTGAAAATGAAGGGACATTGGCCATCTTGCTAGACAAGGAAGTTTCAGATATGAAAATTTAATTACTATCTGGAAGTACAAATAACTGCTATTTGCTGGGATGCTGCATAAATGGAAAATAAAGTGGAGCAATGCAGATTTTGCTGCAGTCAAATGTGAAGTTCAACATGCAGGTACCACAAACACTGATAATACCTGGATATGGAAGAGACTTGGGGATTATGGAACCCCAGGAACTGAAGGGATTGCTGCTAACCAGGAGAGGCACAATGAGAAGCTATGGAGCATTAAATTGTTCAATGTATTTTTGTGTAACAATTGTCAGGAAGAATTAATTAATGCTTGCTGCTATAAAATCTCCAGAGCCCTCTATAAAACCATTAATGTATCATTACATGTTATATGTAAATGCCTTTGTGACATTATCAAAATCTCTAAATATAATTGTTTGGGATTTTTGCCAAGATTATACGGAACTAAAATGCAGTCAAGCAWCTGATGTGCTCAAATTTTATTTGCTTCAAATTTTACAATGCTTGTTTACCTTCTCTAAAATTGACCAAGACATAAAATGCAACCCAGAAAACAGTMTCTCTTGAGTGTTGGGGAAAGAGCACGTGGGCTCTGTTTAGTTTGCTAAATGATAAAAAAAATGATACATGCATATGGAAGAAAGTTGCTAGTTTACATTTTTTCTTGTGACCATTCTATCAATCAAATACAAAATTCAACATCTTCATGCTTCCTAAGAAAATATTTCACAATGGTGCTTTGCTTTTAGGTCTTCTGTTATTGACTTTTCAACACTTTTAAGATAGCTCATCACCTATATGCAACTGCAGAATGTAATCATAAGTAATTAAAACTAAGAAAAATGTTCTCACATTGCTCTGCAACTTTTTGCAAACTTCTAAGTCAATCTGCAGATTTTAGGTTGCATTGTGAAGTGTAAATATGAGGCACTGAAATGTATGCACATTACACAAATTGTTCTAWAAATGAAAGTGGGTCAGACTTCTGGAAACTCCATGCCTGAGTTAGAGTGACTTCTGATTAAAAGACTTYGTGCATCGAGATACATAATGAATGTCTATTCCTAGCTGTTTATTTGCTTGTATTACTTGAGTTATACAGCGGCATTTTCATGTTGCTTGCTCAGCACTAGTTTTGTTTATATTTTGTGTTGTTACTTTTAAAATTTTTAATATGTTGTTTATATGAAAAYGCCATAAAAATCTGATCTTCATTACCAAGTGATGCATTCACAGATGAGAATTTAAATTCTAGTATGGAAAGGAAAATTTCACATTATATGGTCTTGGGAGTAATTTTTTAATCATAGTGGCCTGTAAACAAAACCTTTTAAGAAGACAAAGAACAAAAGGATGATGCAAAGATTCAGGATTTAGAAGTGTTGTAGAAAGAGGAGGTGTCTAAGGAGCTCCTTGTAGACATTTGAATTGAAGGCCATTGGAACCCATTGGGGAGACATTCCAGTGAATGTTTTCAGACAGCCTGTGTCAGTTCTTGGAGTCACAGAACCACTGGGCTGGAAAGGCACTTCTGGAGTTTGTCAAGCCCAACCCCTTATTTAGAGTGGACTCACCAGGAGGAGGTTGCTCAGGGTGATGTCCAGGTCTTGAAGGCTGGGAACTCCACAGCTTCTTAACCTTTTCCAGTGYTTGACCCATCCTCACAGGAAATCCTCTCAATGGTACATCTTAGTATGACCAAGAGTAGAGCCAGAGCAATTTATAACTCTACTTTCTACTCTCCTTGATAAAGGATAAGCCTTCCCCTTACTATATTCAGTTAAAGTTTAGGTGWGGGTCTAAAGTGTAGCTTGTCACACTGCTCCAAACCTTTTGTCACTTTCTCCTAAGCAAAATAATGTCTTCTCTTCCATGGGCCATTTGAAACATTTGGTCTGAGTGCAGTGCTTTGTAAATCCTCATGGGGATTACACATTGTTTTTAGATTAGCTCAGGGTCTCATGCTTAATTTAATGTCCACAGAGTGGATTCAGTAGTGTGAAACTAGTCAAATATTCTTGGTCATCAACAGAGAATAACAGCTTTGCTCAGAAAGACCTTCCTGTAAGATAGGAAAATGCATGATATTTGTGCTCATGGATGCAAACAGTGTATTGTTGCTTCTGCTCTGTCAGAGCAGACCAGGGAGAGGCTGCACAGAAGTCTGAGTGGCTGAGTTTGTGAAGGTAAAAAAATAGGACTGTAAAGAATAAGGATTCTTCTCCAAGGAAAAAAGGTTTAATGTTACTTGGAAGTCAGAATGAAAGGAAGACAAAAACCTTTAAAGAGAATGTTTCCAACGTGCTTGGGGGAAGGAATTGGGATGCCAAGAACCTCAAAAAGAAAGAGAGCTGCAATAACCAATCTATTTAATTACAGTAGTGTATATGAAAGAGGAAAAGATAGAAACTTGCATGCTATTTTTGTATGTTTTCAATTATTCTTCTTATTTGTGGGGCCTTCTATAAAACCTTGCCCTTCTCTTCAAGAGGAAGGATAATGCAAAATTTCTGACAGGATGATGTTTCTTTTTTTTTTCACAAACTTCACACTCCTAGAATCCTTCCAAAAATATCACTGTTTGAAGTGCCGTTATTTTTAAAGAGCAGATAATCACAAAGGCAAGTTRTGTCAGAAAAAGAACACCTGTTATGTACCTACTTGTAAACCGGCAGTCTGAGCAATCAGAAGGCTGAAACACAGCTTGGAGTGGAGCTCATCTAGCCCTGCTCATGCAGCTATTTTGTCTATGTTCAGAGTTTGAGGTATATATACCCTGTTTTTTTGAAAACCAGAATAAGCAAGCCACTTCTACTCTTTTTTTCAATTTTCATCAGGTGAAAATCTTTGTGTTAAAAGGATTGCAGTGTAGGTGGGCAAGCCTGTATGTTGCCTTTTAATTGTCAGTGTCGTGTGGGACAGTTGTGAGTGAATGCAGTATTGAAGTATCTGAGAGAGAAGCCTCAAAGTGATGCTGAACATGACCACAAGAGAAATATATTCTTGATCTATTTTTGAGATTTGACTGTGGATCCCCGAGTACTGTCTGTCAGTGTTAAAAATGTAATTTCAGTGTGACTTTAAAAGAATGAGACCACTGAAACTTAAAAAAATTTGTGTTGGTTGCTGAATGATTATTGTCTGAAGTAACTACAGGGTAATGTAAAATATATTCTCAGCAAGAAACTCTGTATGTCTTTTTGCTATTTTTTCCCATGATTTTTATCTCAGGTGAAAATTTCATTGTATATGCCTAAGCTCTGGATTCTTGTGTTCATGTTGTCTTTTCAGGCAGTCCAAATGAAAAATGCCTTATCCAATGTATTAATTTTATTTTTATCTTCATTTCTCTTCTGAAAACAGTCAAATCTCCAGAGGGAAAAGAAAATCAGTCTATTAATTGCTTAGGATTTCTAAATGTAATAATGAGGTACAGCAGTGTGCCATTCCTTCAGCTGTTCTTGCCAAACCTGCTCTTGTTCTTGTCATGCCAAACCATGACAGCTGCAAAGTAAGGCTGGGAATGTTTAACTCTATATTATATGTTAAAAGAAATCCAGGACTRATAGAAGAGGGACTATACAGAGAGCGATAGTACCAATAAATACATAGAATAAATAGAATGTAAAAAAAMCCATTAAGCTGTTACACTGTTCTTTTATAAACAAAGAATTTTTTTCTCTTGCATTACTCAGAACCCCTTTAAAGATGTTGAAGAAGATACATAAGAAGAGTAATACACATAGACATTATAAAATAAATTCTAAGTAAGAAATATGTGAAAGTATCCAATTATATACCACACTAAATCAATAGCATAGTTAATTCCCTAGAATTCTCAAAAATTAGCTTAATAAAACTGAATATAAAGACGATGGTTGTGCCAGACGAATGACTTTGTAATGAGTGAATAAAGTCCTTATTCAGTCTGGCAGTTCTAAACAGGAGACAGATATGCATGGTTTTCCATGACATGGTTGGGAGTAGATAAAATAAAGAAATTGGTGACCTCAGATCAGGTTTCTTTCCATCTGGAATATATTATGATAGATTAGTCCAAAGTATTTGATTTGGGTACACCTGATTTCAGCCAACTGTACTAAGTGAAAAGATTTTCTCTAGTTTGAATTGGTTTGTTTGAACAAATGATTAAAAATCATTGCACTGCAAAATGATTATTAACACATAACTCTACACACAGAAGGACAGGGAAAATCTTCTCAGTAAGTGAAAAGACAGTAATTAGGTGAATAAGATTGTTATCACTGATTTTGAGAAAAGTAGTTATTTGAATTTTCATCTGGATTACTGGTAAGAATATGAAGATAAGTGGGGTAGAAAGAAAGAAAAATAGCAGGGAAAAGTGATAAGAGAAGTGACTTGGATGAGATGAACTATCAGATGTTAAGTATAAAGGTGTACAAAAAATGGTTTAATCTAAATAATTTTTTTAGTTTGAGTTTGTGTGAGTGTATTTTGCACATCCATGTATTTAAGGTTCAGATTCTTATTTCCAACCAATTTAGAACTGTGTGTTCAATGTACTGTAGACCAAAGCCTTCTGCTTCTTTGGGGATCAAAATAGCGTAATTGAAGCTAGGAGAAGAAATTGTGAAGGTTAAAAATGGTCAGGCTTTAGAGACAGCACTTATTTGTAAATGCTGACATGCCAACAGTCTATAGCATCTTGGTATAGCTCAGAAAAGCCAGTCTGGACTACACTTCTGAAGAATTTTTGATGGGAGGGAAGGCAGTTTGCTGAAGAGCTACTTGGCCTAACTGAATCTGGTATTTTTAGCCCCCCAAAGCAATACAGATACATTAGTGTCCTTTAACCAATTATCTACTGCGAAATAAAGAAGGCTCCAGCCATTTTGGAGCCACTCTAATACTGTGGTGCTTCTCAGAGCCAACCTACTTCAAGTAGCTCTCTCCTGTTTCACTGAGAGCACAAGTATTGGCTTTTACTTATTCCAAGGCAGCATTTTTGGCTAGAATAGCAAATACATGTTATGAAGGGGCTTATATTCAAAATCATGCCTTGAGTGCTGAAAATATATATTTTGGAAATCTCTTCTCAGTTAAGCACTTATGTTGCTCTCCATAATTATGAAATTAAAATGATTCCCTGGGATATATTCCAACAGAGAACAGTTGTTAAAATCAAACAGATCCTTCTGGACTGGCATGCATGATTTTGACTGTTTTCTGATCTTTATGAAGATGCACAGCAGAGCAAGTTTGAGCACATTTTGAGCAAGTTTGAGCACATTTTGAGCAAGTTTGCAGTAATACCTCATTCTGCAGAGCTTTAAGTGGGTTTTGCTGTCACTGCATCTCAGTGATTTCTATATATAGCAAGATTAGACACAAAGTGTTTTTTCTGAATTGTTTTCAAAACTGAAAAAATAAGAAATAAAAATGTCAAAAAACCTCATTTATTGAATTATTTTGTTTCTCACCTGCTCCTTACATTCAAACACTAGTGTAAGCTGTTTTATTGCTTTTCTGTAGATGTCTAAGTGCCTTGTCTGTGTCCACATTTTTGTGGAGTTCACTCTTTGGTGGGATTTACTGATGGTTTTAAAAGGGATGAAGAATGCATGTCCGCTTGGGTGTTGATGAAGRTATGACCATATTTGTTTTCATTGCAGGTTTTAATTTGTGGAATGTGTCACTATGTAGGACTGTCAAGAGGTGCATACTGTCTTTTATACTAGAGTTTGTATTTTTAAAAACTATTAGTTGTCATGATTTTGGTCTTTGAAAAACTCTCTGTAGTAATGTAACAATTTTTTATTATTTCTAGTTAAAATATGAACAGATTATTTCTTATGATATTTTGGATTTTTTCCCCAGTTTTCTTATTCCAAAGCAATGGAGGTAATTCAAGATCATTACACCATTTTTGTGTCTGCATTTGTGATATTGTCCCTGCCTGCAGTGGCCCTGGGGTGGCCAGGCTGGTGAAATCTCTTGGGAATGGTCCCATGAATGTGTTCACCCACCTGCTCAGGGACTGGCCATTGCCAAGGCTGATTTTGTTGTTTGTTAGATCTTGGTTGTAAACATCCCTTTCCATGTTAACCTGGACAAGTAGGGTCCTGTCAAGTTAACTTGGACAAGTAGGTACTGTCATCTGAATGGTAGATGACAGTAACACAGCTAAAACAAATCCAAATCCTTAGAAGTGCAGAGACTAAACACCATCAGTTAGGGTAAACCTTCCCTGTGACCTTCTAAAAGAAAGACAAAAGCCTGTTTCCTRGGCTGTCTCAGAAAACTGTAGCATTTTGAAATTTTTTCTAGATCCAGGAAACTGAAGGTTGCTTAATGGGTCTCAGACAGTGAATGTTTAATTTTGTCTCTTTACAGCTTATGAGCTCTCAATGTACAGGGTTCAGGCCAGAGAATGAAGTTGTTCAGCTGGTGATGCCACTATACCTGGATGTAGACTATCCTTCTTTTCAAAGCCCTGTGACTTTCAAGCCTTATATATGGCCTTGAAAAGTGCTGCCTTTTTACGTATTTACTTTTATTTTTAACACTGGCTCAGTAATACCAGTGTTATATAAAAAGTACCAAACAGAATGACAATCAAGGTGAAAACTGTAAGCTAGCAACATTTTCAGGCAAGGTCATTTTAATTTTTTGCTTTGTTGAGTATAATACTGAGTGCAGAGGCAGTGTCTTGATATCTGGCCAAGTCATGCACACCTTACTCCTTGCTTGGGTACAAGGTAAAGCATCGTGCTGCAGTGATAACTATTCCAGGGCATTGCACCTTGGTGGTCTACACTGGGGTGTTGTCACCATGAAGCCTAGAATTGTTTGATCCAAAAGAACTACAGCTGACTCAAAGCCTTCTCAGGCAGAATCACAGGTTAGCAAGAACCAGAGGAGTTGAGTGAGGCCTCTTTGTCTGGGATGGAGAGGGAAAGGTTTACAATCATGACATGGACTCTCAGGAGGGCTCCAGGCCAGAGAACAGTTTTGGCACATTAAATTCATGAGTCTAGACACAGTTTTTGGATGGAAGCTATACTAGAGGCAGCAGCCAGCAAACTAGATATGTTAACGCACAGACTTCTGCAATGTTGCTCCAGCTTCGACTGAAAGCTGACTACMCTCTTGACCTTGAAAAGTACTTGGCTGGGGAACTGGAGCAAGTGAACTCCTATTTGCCAAACAGAGTCTGTTCACTGGGCAGTGGCGCGCTGCAGTCAGAAARCTGGGAAGCCAAGCATCATCTTTTTTTGGCACAGCAAATTTCTCTGTAMCATGTCCTGAGGGTTTGCTCATCACTGATTAAAATCTCATGCTTCCTCCCAGGAGAGGTTAGAGGTGCATAGGCACTTGCCCACCTCACCTCTTTTTGATGATGTCCCTGTGAAGAAACACATAAGGAGCTGCTGAGAGTGTGAGCTGCTAATTTAATGTCAGCTGTTGCTTGTTCCAGCTAAAGCAGGAAAAGCATTGGGCAAGATAAGTAGATATGGTCTGAATATGGAGGGGCTAAGTTTTTCTTCTCTAGGTTGCAGATCACTTTTTTGCAGGTTGGGAGTTAAGGCCTTAGGAGAAAATAGTTGTTGGTGATGTAGTGAAGTGAGGAAGGATGATGGAGCAAAATTTAAGCTGGGACCAGGATGAACTGAGAGGAGAGCCTGGAAAAAGTGACTCCAAGGTGATCAGCTCTGACTGTGCTGGATTGTTCTTCAGGTCTCTTGGCCCAGCCACCCAGGACAGGTGTCATGTTCTAACACTGTCTTGAGTTTTGCATGCTTCTCTTTGGTCTGGTTTGAAGGCAAACCAGCAGGAGGAATTAACACAAATATTTTGGGAGAGATTCCAAGTCAGAATTACAATTTAATAGGAAAATTAAATTAAAAGTAACAGTACTGAAACACTGATTTAAGTCAGAATAACCTGACATCCTGTTGGTCAGGGTGRTGGTAGCAGTCTGATCAAAGTGTGGCTACAGTCCTGGTGGGATGGTAGATGTGGTTTCGTTGGGTGATCCTCTAGCAAGGCCTGGCCCTTCTCTGGARGTCCAGTGGTAGTTAATGAGCTCTTGTCCTCTGTGAATCCAGTAGGAGTGCTGCTCTGGTCTCAGATTACATACAGGTAGRAATGTTTGGTTCCTCCCCCAAAGGGCAGGGCATTTCACAGTGGGATGATGTAATGAGTCACCTTGATGGCCCACTAGTGGAGATGGCCCCCTCAGGGTAGCTGCTGCTTCCCCAGGGGCAGTTATCAGGACTGAGTCATGGAGAAGATAAAGGACTATAGGACACCACCGATTTTAACAGCTTATATACATGGTAATAGAATACATACTTTTGGTTATACCTTTCATTGTAACCCAAGGCACTCTTGTACTTTTCTCAGTCACTCACAATAAAACTACAGTGTCTAGCTTGTTTCTTGACTAATTRGTTCTTTGGGTAACACACTCATTTCTTAAAGATCATGTAGACTAAAGGTATTTGTAGGATACTTTGAGCAGTCCTTATGAATATGCTTGCAAACTATTTTCTTAAGCCTTGTAAAAGCAATAAAAAGACCATATTTCTGGGTTTCATAATCCCTGCAGCAATAGATAAGGCTTTTTCTATCTTCTAGACTTACAGTGTAGTTTTAAGATATTCAAAAGGCTTTTTGAAGTGCCATTCTGTTCACAGAGCTGATAATTAAAGCAGATGATAATAAGAAAGTGAGGAGTCCTATAGAATGAGATAACAGCCTAYAGTTAGATGGTATAACATAGTGATGGGAAAATCATATGTTAGAATGGCATCTGTAACATATGGAAGCATGTGGTGCTAATTAGGAGTGGCATTATTTTAAATGTAAAAGATTGAATATATATTGTTGTAATGGATGCTTCATTGTATTCATTGGTTTTCAGCAGGCATCATCTGTTCCTTTAATCTCAGAATGAYAATGTCTGTGCCGTATGTTGCTCAGCTAATATGGAGACAAGAAAGACTTGTATATTGTGCTTCAGAATKCAAGTTCCACTATTGGGGTGGTATTACTATTATTATTATTAGAAGGGACAGTTTTAGAAGCATAAGGCTGATGGGGGGATTTGTATCATACTTTGTGTTGTTCAAGGTACAGGAGTGGAATTTTTAATTTCTTTGAACTAAAGGACTCTAAAAAAAATATTTGACCTGATTGAGATATTAATAARTATTTTGTAAGGACTGCATGAAAATGTCCGCAACCAGACTAAAGGATGAGAGTTATCTTGCCCTTGATTGGCAAAGGGACACTGCAGATGAACTTTTGCACAGCTATTTGGTAAACTAAATTCCCTTTTCATCAAAATATGCATATCTTGCTTTATTTGAGAGCTAAATAGTGATCCTTGCTTACAAACTCCTCTTAAAATGAAGTAGAACATAAGGGCTGGAGTTTTCCTCAATAAAACATTAATTGCAAATGCAGCCARTGCATTCTTCTAGCCCGATTCTTAGATGCAGTTTTGAGGAATGCATTTACTAAATGAGTAAGTAAACCGTGTAGCAGTCTGGATCTGTGGTGATCTTGGAATGTTTGGAATACATTAATTAATACCAACTGGGGTTTTGAAGAAAACTCCATGAGATGTTAAAAATGCAAGTGGATTCTGTTTTGACTAGCATTCTATGTTTGTTGCATTTGGGCTTTTTTTTTAGCTTTGGTTCCTGCTAGATTTCTTCAGGGTGTCATGCTGATACTTGAAAATTGCTTGATTCATTGTTATAATCTTTAAGCATGATGTACTTTCTCAATATGTTGCAATTAGATTTTATATTTTCTGATGTAATTGTTTTCTAACAAGGGCTTTTTATAAATAAGGAGCATAATGCTTGTTAACATTTAATCTAAATTATAACATGCAAACATTTATTGAGCTATATAACATATTAAAGATTATAATTTCAGTTTATTATCATTACTGCTTCACAGAAGGGCAGTGTTACTAATATTGCATAGATGATTGTTTTCTGGTGGAGTTTGGAAATTTTTGTTGTTGTTTGTTTTGGTTGGGTTTTTGTTTGGGTGTTTGTTTTGTTTGTTTTGATTTTGGTTTGTTTTTCTTGGTTTTTTTTTATAGCATTAATTTCTTTAAAAATTGTTGAAAATGGTAATTAGCCCTGTAATTTATTAAGTGTTAATGCACACTTTTGGCTTACAGTTTCTGTTAAGAATGACAGATACTACATTCATTATTCACTATCTTATGCTTGGGGCTGATGCAGCTGGGTGTGGGGCTGAATTTTCTATGGTTATGAGGTGAAAGTGGAAGTATTGAGCAGGTAGAAAGGGATGCAAAGGATGAGGATGCTACCCAAGGACAAGTGACAGCTCAGTTAAAAGCAGCTGATCAGTTTTCTGCCCCACATGTACCCCCTGTCAGACAGTCTTTGGTCACTGCTGTCTCCTGACCTGCTSTGGTGCATTTGGGGGGAATGTTAGTAAGTACAGGCCAAACTGTGCCAAGGAGGAAGCCAACATTTAGTTAGTGTGCATGATTTCTGTCCATGTCCCAGTCTGGCTTGTTTCTAACAATGAATATGCTTTGGGAAAAGTCACAGGCTTTTCTTAGAATTTGGCATCCATTTTAGCATGTACCTCACTTGGATCATTTCAGCCTGTCATTACTGTTCAGGCTAAAGCCATGTTCTTTTAGATGACAGGCCTTCTGTAACTTACTGCATTTTTGTCACTTTAAATATGCTTGTTGTTATTTGATTTCATGCTAAGAGTATACATGCTCTTGAATTGCAACAAAATATGCAATAATTGTTTGGATAAGGGTTTTCTTTGGGCTTGTTTTCTGCAGGTCAAGTTCCCTAACAGTGAACAACATAAATATTCTTCAAGATGAGAAAAATCTGATAGCTGTAAAAAACAAAGAAATAACTAGTGTAGTGTAGTGGTGGCTGATAATTATAAACTGATTTATTCAATGCATTGGTGAATAGGTCTATGTCACTGTTATTTTTTTTTCCAGTGGATTTATATTTAAAAATTGTTATTTACTAAAGAGCAAACTCTCCTTGCAGATTTATACTCTCCAACGTCTTTTAAGGTCAATGTAACAGAGGATTTCAAAAGCAGTAGCTGTAGAGTTCTTTTTTGGCATCATGATTTTTTCAGAAAGGCTTGGATTGAAAATCCTAGCAAAATTTTTAAATGAATAATTTATATAAAAGATGCATTAAATATTCATAGAGAATATAGAAAGTATGTGTTCCATCTCAAAATACCATAGGTGCTATAGTAAAAATCATGCTTCTCAATTCAAAAAATACTGTGTCTAGCCTAAGCATATGTAACTGGTAACAGACAGAATAAATTCCCACATAACAAAAAGGATCACAGAACTTTTCCTTTTGGAAGGGGACCTCTGAAGATCATGTAGTCAAACCCCTCTGCTCCAAAACAGATTGATTGCAGCAGATTGTTCAGGGCTGTGGCTGGTTAAGTTTTGAGTATCTCCCAGAGTGGAAACTCCACAGCTCCCAGGGCAGCCTGTTCTGGTGTTCAACTATCCTGTCAATAAAACAGCTTCTTTGATGTTTAAATGCAGTTTTCTGTCTTCAATTTGTGCTCATTGACTCTTGCCTGTTCTGGATCTCTCTGGACCAGTCTTCTTTACTGCCTCCAGGTACTTATATATATTGAGCAGATGTCACCAGAGTTTTATCTTCTCTGGGCTGGACAGTCCCAGCTGTCTGTCTTCTTGTGCAATTCCCTGCACTTGCTTCAATACTTCCACGTCACACCAGTGCTGTGGGGAGGGAAAGCATCACCTCCCTTGGCCTGCAGAGAGCAATATCCCTCATGCAGCCTAGGCTGCTGCCWGCCTTCTTTACTTCAGTGGTGTATTGCTGGCTCACAGTCTTTGATCATGATCAACATGGTGTCCGCCCAGAGCCCCAGATATTTTTCTGCAAAGTTACTTTCCAGTAGCAATTGCCCCAACCTGCATTAGTGTGTGAGGTTATTACTTCCCAGAACTGAGCACTTTTCTTTTGACTTCATTAAACTCTTTTTGACCTATTTCTCCAGCCTTTAGATGTTCATCTGAATGAAACAAAAATATCTTTTATATTGCCCTTTTTGCTTGCTTTATATAGTCTGCAAACTTTTGGAAGGTGTTCTCTGTCCCATTACCAGGTCATAAATTGCAATGTTAAACAGTACTGGTCCCAGTATCTACTTCCTGGATATTCCACTAGTGACTGGCCTACAGCTAGAAGTTCTTCTGCTTGCTCATCACTTCCCTTTGAACTCAGCCTCTGCTTTTCGGTCCACCTCAYGGTCCTCTATCCTAATCAGCATTCTTTTCTACTCTTCCTTTTGTGGGTTGTATTTCAGTATTTCAGCTTGTGCATGTTGCGTCTTGTCTCTTCTGCATCTGAGTCAGTCTTCCTTGCTGTGCCCATCAGTATCTGGGCTTCCATGGGTATTTTTTTTTCTGGGCTGGATAGTCCCAGATTCTCAGCATCTCTTAATATCAGATACCCAGATGGGCTTTGGCTTTCCTAACCTTTGGATAGTGTCTTTTTCTTCCTTCTAGATTACCAGTCCCTGCTTCTACCTTCTGAATACATCCTTCTTCTGTCTCAGTCCAGTCAGGTACATCTTATTTACCCCTGCAGGCATCTTGCTGCCTTTGACTTCTTGCTTGTTCAGATCAGCCATTCTTGAGCTTGGAAAATGTTATCTTTGAAAAATCAATCAGCTGTTCTGGGTTTTCCTTGCCATGGGTATATCCTACAGAATTCYTCCAAACTAGTGTCTGAACAGGCTAAAGTCTTTCCTGAAGCTCAGTGTTAACAGTCTGCTTTCTGCTTTCTTCCCTCCTCTCAGGGTCGTGAACCCCACTGTCTCATGGTCACTGCAGTGGAGGTTGACTGTGGCCTTGCATGTCCTGCTGGAGCATAGTCTTTACAGAGAAGTTACAAATAGAGCCATAAAAGAAGTCTGTTTAAGCTAAAGCTTACTGAAAGTCATTAAAAAGAGAAAAAAAAGGGTCCATGTTTTATATTCAAATCTGATCATAAATTGCATCTCTGTGGAGAATTTACTTACTTCTACTTATGCAGAGATTTCATTAATTCTAGATTATGTGTTTTAATTGATGTAATCCATTTTGCCAGACACTGGTGAAAATAATACTGATTTTGACAAAGGGTTATTTAATTTTTTAAATGTCTGATAGATACYGTGAACTCTATCATTTTGGTAGCACAAATGCAATTCACAAGTATTTCCTGTCACTAATTGTTTTGACACTGAAGAAAGGAATTCGTGCCTTACAGGAGAGAATAATCTTTCTTCACTTTACATACCTTTTTGTTCCTGAATAACCAGCTATTTCACTGACCACTAATGCAAGATGTACAGTGGGTTCCTTTCATTGCATGACAACTACTTCCAGTTTGGGGGAAAAAGTCCTGGAGCTTTTGAATTGTGTTGGAAGTTAGGTTCTGCTGTTACTGTGACCAATTAAATAAAAAAAATATTTAAGATCTTCTTTCAGGCTATTAACGTTCTGTGTTCCACATGATATTTTTTAACTAGTTAAAATTAAGTCTCTTTCAGTATGTTTTGGCTTACTCTTTCTTAAGATATGGTATTATTGTAGCCTTTTCTTTTCCTTTTCCTTTTTCTTCACATTTTTGTTGCCTCTTGAAGAAATGTGCATTTCTGTAGGCACCTTTTCTTGAATGGAAGAAAGAACTGGTAGAAGAGTGTTGTCTTCTGTGTCAATCTTTTTTACTTTTCCTTACTATTTTGTGTTTAAATACCAAGACTACTTACAAGTTTTAGAAGTGCAACTATTCTTCTTCTTATTATTATTATTAGATCATTTAATGGAATTAAAGAGTATGTGGGAGGCAATCTGAAGCACCTTAGATGACATTCTGTGCAATATGTCATGCAGTTCAATGTTGAGGTATGGTTCTTTTGCCCACTCATCTCTCTTAGGTGAGCATATCAAAACAAACAAAATGTGAGATGTGACAAAMTAGATTTCTGTAGAAACAGTTGCTGAATATTTTTCTGCTTGGTGTTCTTTGAGTAAAATTATGAAGAGAACTCCCTTTTTCTTCACTTACCTTTTGAGATCTTATGGTCAATAGATTGAGGAGCGTGGATGAAAATAATGCCAAGCCATGTTTTTTTTTTTTGTTTTTTTTTCCCATCAGAGGATGGATTCAAAATGATTCAGTGGTGTTTTATTGGTCATGTCTTAAGTAATGCACATGATTTAATAGGTGTTAATATATGGAAGTAAGTAGTGTGAAACACTTTGAGAGTTGTACGTGGTAAGCTAAGAGAATTTATCTAAAATGATTCTGTGATATCTTGTGTGCTGCAAGARTAGGATCACATTAATTTTCTGTTGCTAGTGGAAAATATTATATCTTACTACAGTCTTGGAACTCAGGATCTGCATGGCAAATTTCATTTCTTTTCAGTTAATATCATTGCTTGTAATTGTGCTCTGCTAATTCTTTTCTGTTTTGTCCCTAAGCAGACCAGTTTGGCCCTTGTTTCTTGTATTTTTAAAGATAATGGGAATACATAGACTGAGTTAACAAYGAATTCTTCTAAAGGCAATGAAGCTCTATCCAGTAATCTCCACAGCAGCATTTTTAGAAGGAAGTGGATTGTATGAATTAACTAATTTTAAATTTTCTTGCAGCTTCTTCTAAGATACTTGGTTAACTTTCAGAGTATGGATGCTAATGTAGAGTGTCTTGTAAATCATGTTCTTGCACTTAGACACACAGTGTGTTAGCACTTTTTCTGGCTATTTTTGAAGTTGACAAAATTTTGTATGAACATTTAAATTTTGTGAGCTAGGTTTTTTTGCTGCTAAAATGACTAAAAACAAACAGTGAAATTTCTCAAATGAAACCTGACTTTATTTAGTTGAATGGCAAAATCTTTTTGAGTCAGCTTCTCAGAGAAAGGTTGTATTCTTTTACGTCTGTTAAATGCTATTTTGTTCTTACAAAGATTTGTCTGAATTCAGCTTATGGCTCTCTACTACTGGTGATGCTCAATAAAGGACCAGAAATTAAATAAGATGCTCCTATGTTACAAAATGTGAGATCAGTAAGATGTCTTATCTAGCACTGCTGATGCTACATTTTGATACTTGGCATCATCTAATTTGTGTCTTTACAACAGTGAGAAGCTTGAGGSAACCATTGAACCTGTTCCAAAGTGAGTTCAGTGTATATAAGCATCTTCATAAAATCTTCTCTTGCTTCAAACATCCTTTTGAAACATAGGCATCAATGTAGATGTAGATGTAAGATCTGCTTTAGAAAACCCTAGATCATTTTCAAGGAGAGACATAGAACTTTTTTGAAAGATCAGATTTCAGTGTTCATCTCAAATGACCTAGCACTCAAATTTACTTATGAAAGTAAGAAAACAATTTGAAGTATCCTGGAAGTACAGATGAAGCTCTTGTACCACCTGGCATATTTTCTAAACAGCTTTCCTCTAAACAGGTTAAAACATTGGGCRATTTTCACCCCAAAGGTAATAGATGAGATTCATCCAGGAATACTCAAAGATCTGGCTGATGTCCTTGTGAGGTCCCTCTTAATAATTTTTGAGTGGTCTTGGGAATCTGGAGAGGCCCCAGCTGGAAGCTGGCCAGACTTTTCCCAGTTTTTTAAGAAAGGCAAGAAATATRCCCTGGAAACTACAGGCCTATCAGCCTCACTTCAGCAGGTGGTAAAATTATGAAGATTATTCTGGGAGATACTGAAACATGTTTACAGACAATGTAATCAGTGGTCACAGCCAGAATGACTTCATGAGTGGAAAGTGCTGCTTGTCAAAGCTATTGTCYTTCTATGAAAGGTAACCCATGTAGTTTATCGAGGGAAGCCAGCYGATGTTATCATGGACTTAAAATTCCCTTCCTCAAGAGTTACAGGTGGCTTAATAATATGGTAGAAAAGATATGGATTTACAAATGCAAAGAAACCATTACTGTGGTAAAGAAAAAAATGTATAAATTATGGATGTTGTTTGTAACTCCCAAACAAAATGCTCGAATATCCTGCGATTTCTGCCAGTGTATCACCTCTCTATGCTGTTGACAACATCTCCTGCAGGAAGGTGAGATGGCCCAGGARATGCTTCTGGTCAGATGGGTCAGCCCTCTGCTCTCAAGGGTTTCTGTAGGTTTCTTGGCATTGTTTTTGGTGTGGACTATGTAGCTTTCTCCATCTGTCATCCTGTGGAAGTTCACTGGGACAGAGGCCATCCCCAGTACACAACAGGTGTATTTGCCTCTCTTCTGAGCAGTAAAATAGATCGTCAGGCTGGACTTGAGCTGTTCCTCCCACTGGCCTCAGTGATGGAGGATGGTTGTGGCTCCATTGGATTATTTTGGTTTTTTATCCCATTGTGTCTGTTAGCTTGCTGTGGGAATGGTTGGAAGGTCCCTGAGAGCTTTTGCTCTCTATGCTCTCATGAAATGTCAGCACTGTATTATTCATATTTAACCTGATTTAGGGTCTGTATGATACCACTCATGAGTATAACAAATCTTATTATTATGGCGAAAATACAATTTTTCCATTGTTACATCGTTTATGTTCCTGAGCAGAAGTGGTGTGTGATATTAAAGCGTGTGTGAGAGTAATACAAATACACATTATTGGCTTCTGACAACCTTTGTATTCAACTAAAATATTTCATTACACTGTTAAAATAATATTTATTTTCCCATTAGGTTCTGAATTGATCTTTAGCAATATTGTTTATAGAAAATATTTGCAGAATGTTAAACACGTATTTCTGTGCTAAGCAGATTTTGTTGACACACAAGAGTGATGTTTTACTGATCATATTAAAATTCTCAGTTTAATAGCCAGAAGCCTAGGAATTGAATTTGAAGTGCTGATGTATTTGTTTTCAGAAAAAAACAATTAGTAAAAATGTTGTAGCCCACTCTGAGAGGGCTGCTGGGTATTTGACACTAACCTTTCTCTCTGGGGTKGTTTAGTTGTCCAAAATGTTTAGATTATTTTATTGACTGGTTGAGGACTATTGGGTTCAAAGAGAAAGTACTTGGATGCCTTAATTTTCTCCAATCTTAATCTTTACCATGGCATCCCACAGTTCAGCAGGAGGGGAAAACTGAGACTTTTGTCTTTAGAGGCATGCACTTGGTGCTTGCAGGGAATTCTGCGTTCATGCTGGAATGCCTTGTCCTGGAGCTGCCTCATATTTCTGTAAAAGCCCTTGGATTTGAGTTATTTTCTTTGTTTCCACAAAAAATACAGTGGAATAGAAACCACAGGAAAATTAGGCTACTCAGGAAATAATAGTATTGGGATCTCATATATCCTAAACTAAATATAAACAACTCATATTCTGAATTCCATGAATGACTRAATGCATTTAAGAATCTAAAGAAGCTAAATTCAAGTACCCAGAACATGCTTTTTATGTGTTTTTTTCAATCTTAAGGAAAAGTGATTTTGGGTTCAAGAGGTTTTTGGCTGAATAACTGAATCAGTTAATTACTGTGATTAGTGCAGTAATTGGTGTCGTTGATCTTTGCAAGMTTTATGTAAAACTTTATAGTAAATTAGAAAATGCTAAAAATCCCCTTGAAATTGTTCTTCTTGGAGGGGAAGGGTAGCATTTCTTGTCTACAACAATTGTTTTTCCTGTCCAGTGTCCCTTATGATGCTCTGAAAATCTCATCACATTAATATTTCTCTTTTTTGGCAACAAGAGTCAGGCAGAATTAAAATGAGTAATGTCTTGAGCATTTATCTAATTTATGTTTTCTGATAAATGTAATTTCACGTCTCTCGACTTTTCTCGGAGATGTTACATCTTATGATGTTAGTGACCCAAAATTCTATTTCTGCATTCCAGTAAAGTCAGTAAAAATATAGTAATACAAAAGAATAAAAAATAGCTTTACTAAATTTCTAATTGTATACTAAAAGTAATGTATTGTGATTGTGTAAGTTCTTAATCTATTTTGTTCTTTAAAAATTAATTTGGATTAGTTTCAGTAGAATATCTGAATCTAACTTATGAATTTCAGCTAAGTTGCTATAATTTAAGAATGTCTGGTCAGCAAGAAGGTTGTGAAAGAATACTAATTTAATAAATCTGTTCTAATTCTGCATAGGGAAATTTACTGGTGGGGATGCAAAAGATAAGAACAAGTAGAGCTAATTGCCAGCTAACCTTTATTCCCTACTCCTTCAGAAAGTTTCTTACCATGGAAGAGATGACTGAGAAATCATCTCCCTCCTACCAGGAGTGCCAAAGTGTCCTAGAATAACAAATATCAGAGTCTGTGCTGCAAAGATTCCACTTTTATCTAGTGTTTCTAGATTTAGCTACAAACCATTCTTTGCCACGTAAACAGCCTGCACAGAAAAAAGAGAACATCAAATGACACTTAAGGAAAATACTTTTCTCAAACTTGTTAGTACATGCTACATAGTTAATACTATATTAATTTGAATTACATAAAGTCAGCTCAGATTTGGAATTTTTATTCTCTCATTAAGTAGTGTTTTCAACAGTAATTATCATTTGGTCCTGAGTTTATAGGGAGTTAATTATGTTACAGAAATTAATTTTTCCTCACTTTGTGACAAAGACCCTGAATTAGATGCCAGCATAGCAACACGCCCTGAGTCTTTTGTTTATGCCTTRGCAAAAGTGTCCTCTCCCTCCCAAAAAGATAAAATATAGCTGTGCTTTAGATACATCTGCTACAGTTACTAGTTAAACAGTGAACTTCTATACCCTTTGGTAAGCTTTTCTGCAAAGTTTAGAGTTAGAATTTTTTAATATAAAGTCTGTTTATTTCAAACAATGATTTTATGTGTTTATTTATTCATTTTTACTTAAAAAACTCTACTCCAGTGGAAAAGACTGTCCGAAGGCTTTGCAGTATGTTCAGTATAGCCTTACTCTAGCTGCAGTGCTGAGCTGCATCTCTGCAGGGGATCTCAGGGGAAGACTTTGCAAGGTACAAGAAATCAGCAAAAGCTTCTGCAGTGCCGAGAAGGGTGATCCCCACGGAGGCACAGCCTGTGTGGCTGGAGCAAATTGTTGTGGTAATTTGTTCAACTGTCCAGTAATTAAAACCATCTGCTGTCAGTTATTCYACTGTTTGCCCTCATGCTTTCACATGGCTCTGGTGGGAATCTCTTCCAAGACTGTGCAGCCTTTCCCTGAGAGATACATACCTTCCTTTTTTTTTTCCTTTTTTTCTTTGACTACTAGACTTGATGTTTCCAAACTCATTTAAAAAACTTACAAGTTCCTAGGTTCTGTAGCAGGCAGGTTCTGAAGGGTCTAAATTCAGGYCCAGAAAAACATCAGTTGTGTTGCTGTTGTACTTCTAAATATTAGTGTGAGTGAAGCAGAAGGGAGGTCTAGTAGCTGCCTCAGGTATTTGAAGGGCAATTGCCAAGCTGATGGAGATAGTATCACCTTAGTACTACCAGGTATTATAACAAGGGTGCAAAATGCAGCCTGGGTTGTTTGGCTTAGGAGTAGGGAAGCAAATTCCCCTTGGAGGATGGGGTACTGCAGCATGAGAGCAGGTATTTTAAAGGCTATGGAACACCTTTCCCAGAATGATTTTCGAGGCTTAGCTAGACACAGCAACACCTGAATCGGTGGCTTGATGCTGGATACTCTCCTACTTAAATCTCAACATCGTACAGGGCACCTCCAGAGGTTTTTATTGACACAGTTCTGTGCCTTGRCTCTGGAGTGGGTCAGGCAGGCTCCAGCTGTGTGGTCGCTCAACTCAGCCTACTGCTCAAGGGCCTCCCATGGGAAGGAGTGGGCCCTGCCTGGTCATTCTCCTTCTAAGCCATGCGCTCCCAGCTGACTTATAGAGGCTTACACCTGACTTATAGAGGCTTACAATGTTTCCAGTAGAAAATAAGTTCATTTCATTATTTTTTTTTCAATTTGCTAGTGGCCTGGTCTGACTTTCCCTTGGTTGCTGCTGCCTGAGCAGTAACAGGAATTTATGGGTAAGGCACTACTGGGCTTACAGTTTCAGAAAGGCCACYTGTGGAAACATGATGCAATTGTGTGTGGGGAGGGGTGAATAAATACCATTCTTAAATATAATTTCCTTTGTCTCTTGGTTGCTGGCAATTTATATTTTGAGCAAAATATTCTTTACTTGCTTAGCAAACTGCAAATACCAAAGAATCCATTTATCAAACCAGTAGCATGTAGACRTAAAGAGCAGACAGGTAAAGAGAAGGCTTTAGAATTCAAAATTTATTTTTATGGTTGAATGTGTATGGCCAGGGCAGTCAAGTTAGAACTTGTGTTTACATCAGCAAAATCTCTGAATAGAATAGAAAATTCTCTGAACTAGAATAGAAAATGATATAAAAGTAAATCTAATTGGGTGAAAAAAAGTGTTTTAATACGAAATTGTTTTTTTCAGTTCTAAATGTCAGTTTAAAGTTCTAAATAATCTTGAAATCGAAACGAACTATCTGTATGTGCTTTTATCTACTCTGTTTCAGTACTTTATTCAGTACTAATGTTGGGCATGGGAACTGAGAGCAGGAAGGTCTCCTGTGCTACTGCAGGGGATTATGAGGTCGTTTGATCATCTGGAGGAATACATTTCCAATAGTGAAAATATTAGCTTCTCAAAAGAATGTAACTTTTTTCATCTGTTCTGTCATTTCTTATCCAAATTTATGGGCTGCGCACTCTCTCAGAGCCCACTTTTTGACTTACATGTGCAATCGAGTATACCACTGACTACTGAGCAATAACTCCTCTGAATAACAGATAAATATAGAAAGGCTTCAAGCGTTCAGTAAAATACATTTCATTTTATGCTGAAGGAAAGAACTTAATCCTTGGCAACTTGCGTGGTTCTAACAGATAAAATTAAATTACTGGAACATGAAAACCTGCTGTATTAAGAGCAGCCTTCAAAAATTGTTTTCTTGAACACTGTTTTCATATGGAAAATGATTCATTTAGCACCTATTGTTTTCTTGAACAGTGTTTTCATATGGAAAATGATTCATTTAGCACCTATTGTTTTCTTGAACAGTGTTTTCATATGGAAAATTATTCATTTAGCACCTGCTTATGCGTGTGATTGCTGACCTAGTAGCTGATTGCTTGAACTATAAGTTTATAAACAGATATGTTTTAGTTTCACAAGTATATTAACTAGCTGTCTTAAGTATTAAAAAAWTATTCAGGTATATGGAACTAGATGTTTTTGTTACTTTGCCTTTCTTAGAAGACAAAACATAACTGCTTTAAAAGTGAAATGTGCATATTTAAATGATTGAGAACAATAATAGCTTTTAAAAAATATGATTTTTCTTTCCTTGCAGACCTAGCTCTCAGTGAATTAATGAAATTTTGGCAATTTTTCTCTGTGTAGAACTAGGTTTCTAATGAATCTGTTATTTGTAGTTCAAATGAGTACTCTTTTATTTTATTTCATTTTAATAAAGGGATACATTGCTCCTTTAATCGAACGATTTAAAAAATTAGGAGGGCCAAAATCCATGCAGCAAACACTATATATATATTCAACAGAGACAGTGCAGAGAAATTAAGTTCTGGAAAATTCTGGATTTAGARGAATACATAGGCATCTATCCTCACTTGAAATTTGCTGTTCTATTTGTCAGCTTCTGGTTACAAAATATGTATTTTATAATTTTCCCCATATAAGTGGTTGAAAGAAAAAAAGATAATCTTATATTACTTTATTTCAAAGAAATAGTAGAGATGTCCATCTCCCATTATGAATTTCTTTATTCCAGGAGTCTTGACTGTTGTCAGACCTYTCCAATAGGATTTTGGAATGAATTAGTGTTATTAGTAAGGAAATGTRATGTCCTGTCTCTTTGTCAAGAAATATTTTATCATATTTTATGTGCCTGATTCACTCTCAAATCTGGGTAAAAGGTGAATTAGTTCAGAAGACACCAGTGGTAAAGAAGTTGTAGGAAGAGAACCTTGATTATTGCTGGAAGTGACAATGTTTCCATAAAATCAAAAAGTGATCCTGATGTGTAAATCTGGTTGTTATTGGAGATTAAAGGTGGAAGTGCTCTGGGGTTCGTCTTGCAGGCAGAATAGATGCTGAGCTTTAAATATTGGCTGAAAAAAATAGATCTACACCCAGTGGCCAGGGGTTGATATGCGTGCAGCTAACTACAGCTATGGGACATCTAACAGAGCTCCAGTGCAAAAAGTGGGTAGGGCAGATTCTGGCCCAGSAAGACTGCTGAAAATGTCTGGTGTAATTTTCTGTGTTTGCTCTGCCTACAGACCAGCTGTTTGCAGTCCCAGAGCTGCTGGTTCCAAACCAGGAGCCCTTTTCAGGTAGCAAACTCATACCATCTATCACAAAAAATATATTCATTGTCTGTCACTGACTAGAGACTTGTCTTGCCGTACTTAGCTTTCTGACAAGSCTTGTCAGGCATGCTTTGCACTTTTCTTAGGCTTACCTGGGGCTCTGTTACAGCTTCTTCAACTCTAATAGCAATTGCATACTGACCAAGAAATTGTTCCCTTATCTGTTTTGATTTTAGTTTAGTATTGTGGGATTGTGTGCTGAAAAGCCATTTTTTTCCCCACAGACTCTCATGCACTTCTATGACTAATAGTGTAATAAGCTGCAAACTCCATGTAAGATGAGCTGTGACCATAGGAGAAAGGTATAGCTCAGCGGACCAGGGGCGTAGAGTGACAGCAAAGCAATTAAGTTGTGAGCACAGAAGATGACACAAACATATCCCTGAGCTATAAACAGCTCAGAAATGTTCAGTTACTGATCACAGGGGGATTGAATTCTTCAGAATGAAGTAAAATTTGCTTTAGGAATTCAAAAAAGAAAAACATCCAAGGTATAAAATATAATAAAGCATACTATTATATTAAAGTTAAATGGTATGTGGAACTGCAGACCAAGGAAGTGAAAATGATTTTTTTTTTCTCATCTCCAAGTGCTTCATGATCTCAGTTTTCTTCTGTTTGGGTTRGTTGTAGTTAATTTCTTGCTCTGTGGAAAAAGACAGCTGGAAAGTTGGCTGTGCAATGACATGCTTGAAAAAATTCCAAGACAGCAGCTCAGACTTGGCTTAACTTCGGCACAGCTATGGAGGAATGTGCCTAGATATAAAAATAGGATAGTCTGAGCATGAGAGTGTAGTTTCTCACTGTTTTATTTGGAACAAAGATGAAATTAAGTTTTGCTGACCACTTCCTGTAATTAAGGTAATTTACAGCCTGTCCCCATAGAAAGTTTCCTTGAAATAAGTGAAGAGGTTGTAGATTGGGGRGATTGGAGAGCTGGTATGGATTCTTACATTGCCTTTGCACAAACAAGGTTTAATTAAATCCTGAAATCTTATTTACCTGAGTGTCCCATTGCAGTGCTTGGAAAGAGCACATTTGAAATGCATGTGTATTTTTGTTACTTTTTCACCGTCTTGCATTTGTGTAAAACACAATACTACCATGTTCTTTCCAAGTGTTTTTTGTTAATAATTTATCAGTTTTGATTTTTTTCTGATTTGTGTGCTGACATTAAAATACTTAATTAATTTATGAATAGCATGCTCATAATTTCAGGATATATTCATAAATTGTAATTTACTTAYGTATTAATAAAACCTTATGAAAAGACTTGTTTTAAAAAAGTGCTTGTAGTATTCAATTTTTTTTTCTCCAGATTCTTTTAGGCACTTCTATCAAAGACTGAAAAACCAAATATTCTTAGCAAATGAGAAAGCTTTTATAGTGAAAGAATCCTGATGGGAAAATGTTTCAGCTTTTCTTAAGGCTATTTTATGGGCCAAATCCTTGTAAAAGTCAGTGTGTTAGGGAAACCCAAATAATTTGTGCAGCAATTACGTACAGTAACCTTTAATAATTGCATTGCCAATAATTTTTAAATTTTTGTCATGTGCTTTCTGCCATAGAGCAACTGACTTAAAAGTAGTGTTGGTTTAGTGTGCTATAATATGGTCTAAACATATTTCAAATTGGATATATTCTAATATATTTTTTTCTCAAAAATCAAATGTTGGAGTACTAGAAAAAAATTCTGATGAACAGTTGAACTTGATATTGTCCAGTCACATTTGTCTTCTCTAAATTGACTAAAATATTGGTATGTATTGGTATATGGCCATGAGTKTATGTAAATCTGGATGACTGGCAGGGCTAGCCATCATGGGCTAAATTTACAAGTTTTCTCTATTGCTATCTGAAGATATTAAGAATAGGGCAARCAGTTGTGATAATTCCTCTGTAAGGTAGGTGGAGCTGGACTCAGRAAGACTATACAGAGAGATAATACGTAACAAATAGTCAAAGAGGTGGAAAAGGTCTGCAGTGGCAAGTGAGAGCTTGCAGGGCATGGGGAAGAAATRGAAAATACAGTGAGGAGGGATAGTATTTGAGAAAAACAGACAAAATGGTAATCAGATACTTTAAAAAGTGGGAGTTTGCCTAAAGCTGCTGGTTTCTGCCACAGGTTATGTGTACAGACTTGGATGCCTTAGTAGCATCCTAGATAATTGCTTTGCATGAATGCAGGCTGTGTATTTAAAAAAAAAAACAAACCAACAAAATAAACAGTTTGTGTGAGATTATTTGTTTTGCAGCATTCTGTAGTAGAAGGATAGGAGATATGTACTCATGCCTATGTYCCATGCATCTTCTAACAGCTACATGGTGTATTGTGACGTTAGTTACTGTAGGATGTTTTATACCATGAATGACATGTTGGATTTTTTAACTTGTTTGCAGTTTTGATCATATCTGAGTATTTTTGCTTGATGCTGTGTGTGGTAAGGACTGGAAAAGAGGTACAATCCTGTAAGTTTCAAGTGAAGATGGATCAGGTGGAAGTGGTTTGTTTATTAATAACTTACTTGCAAGAGGGATGGAAATACTTGCTGGCAATTATACATAGTATAATTATACATAGTATAATTAGGATATGATGACAAATGTTGTGGAAAATGTTTATTGCGCAGTATGGTACAAGGATCTTCCTTATGGGCAAGCTGGCATCATCTGGTGTATTCATTATGAAATTACAGTATTAAGCCAGAATAGGTATATGCAGAAGCATCTCTGGAACATTGTTGAGTTTTGCATTAAGACCTGAGGGAAGATTGGCAATCAGTTTTCTGCTCAACATTTTTGCTTCATGTTGATGTTTAATCTCTGCTTCACTCCTAGTAGCCTTTATCATAGCTRTTAGTTCAATAAGGGAATATAGTATCACTTCTTGGTAATGCAGATTGAATGCTAGTGTGAGTAAAACTCCTTGTAATAAGTATTTTATAGCTACATTTATTATACATGTTGCACATAGGATGCCTTGCAGTAATCAGAAAAGACTAATAGATTTGGTATGTTACTCAGAATTAATGATATCATAGATATGCTTTTAGGAGGATAATATACATAATACAGAGGACACACAGTATGCAACCTGTCAATGTAGACTTAGGGGAGAATAAAATGACCCTGTAAAATGTTTATTGTTTCAGAGGAACAAGTGAAAATGTGAACAGTATCCTGCAGGGCTGGAATATTTGCTGAGAAAGGAAATGTAATCTGTGCTCTGAATATTCTCAGAATTATGAGTTTCTGAGAAAAAGAAGAAATAATCAATCTTCACAATGACTTAATTGCTACAAATTAGGTTTACTGTGGAGACTTTGTGAATTGTACTACAAATAGGAACAAAAATTATGTAATCATCCTACCTTCAGCTGAAAAACATTACACTGTATGCCATAAGCATAAACTGAAATTAAAAAAAAATTAGAAAAGGTATGGACTATTGAAAGGTAGTGAATTCATATTMATTGGTTCTTTGTTAAACAGCAAAACTTATCTTTAATATACATCTTTGTTATTGACTCTGTTCTTYTTCTGATGTTGTCATGCATAAGTTCAGAGCTTTCACATAGAAAGTCTTCTTTGATCCACAGAGATATTTCTTCCACAAAGGGACCATTGTGGAAAATTGAATACCTCACAAATTTTATATAGCATACTAATAATGGCTTGAAAAAATTATGTTCTTCACTGTGGAGGACACTTGAATGTTTTTATTTCTCTTGCATTACTGGTTGGGGTTTTTGTTTGGTTTTTTTGGTTGACTTYTTTTTTCTTCTTCAAAGGCATCTTTGAAACTTTTTTAGYTTATTTGCTTTCATGGAGTTGGAGTTGGCATTTTCAGAATAATAATTAATATGAAGTCAAATGTTTTTAATGGAACCATTTTCCGTACTGAATAGTTGGGAATATAGGGGGTAATTTTTATCATTTCCTCCAAATATTTTACTTTCTTGCTTTATCATTGGTGTGTCAATCTAATCGACATTTAAGTCTGTCCAACCCACAGCAAAGAAGCTGGCACTTTTTGCTCCTTCCCACTGTCAGAAGGCTTTTGGATGTYATAAACTTCCAATTTCTTGGAAGGAATTAGGATTATAGTGACTACATGAGCTTTCTCACAACTTTGTGAAGTTTTCAACGAGAAGCAGGCTTCCTGTCCTCTGTTGCAGTAATTCCCTCAGATAAAACCCCACATGGAACACTTTCCTGAGACTAAAAAGTAATCTGATAAAGCAACCTGGAGAACAGATTGAGGATCRAGATTTGACACGTAGGTCTCTGTGTGAGGTGACATAAGCAGTAGATGATACGAACACTTGTACAAGCAGATCAGTTTCTTACAGATTTTAACTTCTGCTGCACAGAGTTGCCACGCAGTTGGTTGAATGAATCCTGTGAAAATTGTTTGTAGGAGTGGACATAACAACACTGACAACTGAAGTTGGTTTTGCCTAAATTCAAGTTAGAAAATCACTTGTCAGGATGTCATAAAGGGCATTGCTACAGTACTGTGGAGATGTTTTTAGGCTCAGCAAACACTGATGACAATATGCTGCCATTTTCTCTATTGTGAGCTGCATTATGGAATGAAGTCCTTCATATAGTGCTGCTCACCTCTTAAATATCATAGCAAAATTAATCTATCAGGYTTTTCTGACAGTCTTCCTGCAAAGAATTCCAGAAGTCAAGGATGGAAAACTGTTCTTTGTGTGGTCAGGATTTGCAGTGCCTCTAAGTACACTTCAAATGCAAATAAGAAAATATAAGTTAAGAATTCAAACAGAAGCCGGTTCTTACTRAGGTCAGAGCTGCAATCTGACCCCACCAGTCTGTTTCTGATAGTGACAGTGCAAGATGCTAAACCATATTCAAACTTTGGAAGCTGTTTTCCTTCATTGTATCCAATTTATCTTTTCAGTAATGCTGATAATGCAGATAATGCTGYCAGTCTGGAGAACCCTTGTGATGGCAGATTTCCCAAGTTCACTACCTGCTGTCTAAATTAGGTATTTTTCTTTGCTTACTGAGTTGATGCTGTGTTTTGCTGTTGCACAAAGCTTGGCGAAAAGCCCTTTGGTGTTCCCCTTAACCCACTGTTTTTACAATCTTACAAACTTGCTCATATTCTCTGCAGACTTTTACTTCTGAGAGTTCCAAATTTCTTTATTTATGTGTAGAGCAGCTGCTCAACCCCTCAGCAGTACCCTTAGAGATGCAGAAACTGGAACTACATGTAGAAATTGTGCTATGTCAAATTGATGCCCTGAATTTTACCATTGGAAGTTGAAGAGAGATTCCAGAGTAAGACTGGTATAGTTTGTTGTGTGCTGTTTGGTGTGGATGATCGCAAGTTTGGTGCTCAGAACTATTGTTTCTGCAATTGAGTAATACAACACTTCAGCTTCAGGAGTAGAGACTGTTCTCACGTACTCTCATTTCATAACAGCCCCAGAATTGAGAAGATGGTACACCAATTCATTACCAGCTCAACAGCCATAACATGTAATAGTAATTTTAGAGCCTAATACATTTTTGTCAAAACTTCATTAATTTCTGTTCAGAATGGATCCAGGAACATTTTAAAGTCAGTCATGCAAGTATGGGAGTCACTGGATCTGTTACTTTCAATGTTTTTTGCAGAGAAAATCAATGTAAAGACAAATACACTCTTCATTGTTATGGTGTGGAATTGTTACACTATTAATTAAAAGTTTATTTCAATGACAATTTATGTGTTAAACGTTTTGAGGCAGTATAAATGTAAAGTTTACTTAAATTATTTTGGAGGCATGTATAGTTAAAAACACCTCTTCAGAAAGCTGATATATTTAAGAAAGATATCAATGCTAAATATGTAAGTAAGCATATGGGTTGTCTAATTGTATCCCTTACGTTTATCAGACTAAATGTGGTTTGAAATGGTCAGGAAAACTATTTCTCTTTTCAATTACAATTGCAGCCTAAAGTGTATTGATCTTTATTTACCCTAGAATCATAGAATGGCTTGGGTTGGTAGGGACCTTGAAGATTATTTAGTTCCAACCCCCCACACCATGGGCAGGGACACCTTCCAGTATATGAGGCTGTTCAGCGCCCCACTCAACCTGGCCTTGCACACTTCAGGGATGGGGCAGCCACAGCTTTTCTGGGTAACCTACTCCAGTGCCTCATCACCTTCCCAGTAAAACGTTTCTTCCTGGTATCTAATCTAAACTTGATCTCTTTCAGTTTAAAGCCATTCCCCCTCTCCAATCACTTCATGCCCTTGTAAAATGTCCYTTTCCTATTCTCTTGTGTGCTCTCTTTGGGTAATGGAAGGCTGCTGTAAAGTCTTCCTGGAGYCTTCTCTTCTCCAGGCTGAATAACTCCAGCTTTCTCAGCTTGTCTTCATAGGAGAGGTGCTCCAGCCCTCTGACCTTATTTTGGATTTATTGTGGGGTCTTTGGATTCTCTTGGTTTTTTGGTTTTTGTTTTTTGGGGGATTTTTGGGGGGATTTGTTTATTTGTTTGTTTTTAGGGTTTTTTTTTTGCTTCAGAGTTTTTTTTGTGGTTTTTTTGTTGTTGTTTTTTATTTAGGTTGTTGTTGTTCTTTTGGTCTTTTTAGGGGCTTTAACATCCTAGAGGAAATTAATTTGACTTTATGTGAAGCTAGAGCTTGGGTTTTAGGGAATTTCCCCTTTCACTACAAAATAGCCTAGCAATGGAAACTTGTAATGGTTGTTTTTCATATGCATTTATTAGCTTGAAGAGCTGAGGTTTTGTCTTGTACAAAGAAGTGATGTAGGCTCAGTAGACAGCAGTCCCAATGAAAGCACAGAAATTTGAGTGTATTTATACCTCTGCATATTATCTGCTTTCATATCTTTGAACAACTATTTCATTTACACATCTCTCTGTCAGCATCCCTGTAATTTCATTATGAATATTCATATGCCATAAACAGATGTGCTGTGAATATTTAAAATGTGGGTATCTCTGTATGTATGAGTGCCTACAGATATTTCTGCTTATGAGTCCCTACAGATATTTCTGCTTATGACTGAGAACAGGAGGAAAATATATACTAAATTGTGTCTTTTAAGTACCTGTTGCAATCATTTAAGTAACCAGATTTTTGAAATTAGTCTTTAAAGTACTTAGAAATTTACTTCCATATTCTATCTTGTTAAAAAATTGTCTGAATTTATTTCTTGCCTTTCAAGTTAGCAAAGATKTTTTACATTTAGTGTCTTATAGTATTGTGTTCTATGCAGACAGGAATATTCAGAGATTTTATGTTCAAGTTGGACAGCATGTCACAAACCRCAGAATCACAGCATGGCTGGAAGGGACCACGGTGGGGTCATCTGGCAATCTGTTCCAGTGCTCAGTCACCTTCACAGTAAAGAAGTTCTTCCTCATGTCCAGGTGGAACCTCCTGTGCATCAATGTCTGCCCATTGCCTCTTCTCCTATTGCTTGACACCATCAAGATGAGCCTGGAAGCATCCTCTGACACCCTCCCTTCATTGGGAGGCTTTGAGGAGGTCTCTTCTCAGTCGTGTTTTCTCAGGTCTTAATAGGCCYAGTTCTCTCAGCCTTTCCTTGTAAAACATGTCCTTTTAATTCAGAGTTTTTGTGTCATCTTTTCTTAGTGAGAGTGGTTTAATCTATAAATAAACATTTGTCAGTGGTAAAGTTCAGTGAATGAATTTTAATTTTCCCAGGAAAAAAAAAAAGGGAGTTGAAATTTGAAGAGTTTGAATTACTGTGATACGAAACTTCCTAGTTCTAAGTTCTAAAGAGTAAGCTTCCCTTGTCRTTGAACAAAATGAAACTTTGATGGTACAGGAAAATTTGCCATTTTTCAAAATTGTCTTTATGATATTTATTATCTTTGACGTCTCTGGACAATGCTTTGATGCAGGTTTTTATAAGAAAAATCTACTGTTTTTTAGATCTCCGCTCGATAAGCCTTCTTCCTATTCCATCTGAAGGGGATTCTGGAATCAGTGTCTAGTTTAAATCTGGACCAGATCTGAAAGACAGGGAAAATTTTCCCTGAGTTAGTAAAGATTGGTAAGGGAGGGAAAATAAAGCTTATCATCTCTTGCTGGGAACACAGGAAGACTTTAAGACTTTTGGTCATGCAGCTTGAGAGAAGCTGGCAGAGTAATTATGTATTTTTTTCAAACTATCTCTTCTCTTGAGTAGAATGACAGATGGTGAAATAAAGGTGAGAAGTGGTAAGGTAAAGAGGAAGAATCTGAGTTTATGGGAAGGAAAATGATAAAGTGAGGTATTGAAGAAGGATCTCGTCTGCTTTCATGAAGATTGAATCCTTTTTTTTGTTTAGGGACCTGTTGGTTGTGTCAGGGTTCAACTTGAATTGATTCATCCCATGGGATGTAGTTCCTGGAGGAAAGAAGGATCCAGGACAGCTGATTTMTTTTCAGACATCACCAATAGCATGYATAGAATTAGCAAATGGTGTTTCAGGTGTTATATCTACAAATTAGAAGAGTTATCATCATGTCAAAAGTGTGTGTGATGTGACAYAGGATCTCTACAAAAACTGCATCCAGGCTCTGGAAAAACATTGGAGAAACACTTGAGAACCAGTGTGGACAGAGCAGTGCAATCAGAGGCTTTTGCCAACAAGTGCCTGAGAAATGCGCTGCAGATGAGTGAGTATCATCCCTTCTGTTTGCCAGCCTCTCAGCATTGCAACTAAAAGAGAAGATTGAGTGTTAGTGTAAGGTAAGTTATTAGGTGAAAGTAAAGACAAGTTTAATTTAAACTAAAAAAATTTTAGGTTTAGAAACTACAGTGATAATTATATGACCACTATATGACTTGGCAAGTTTTGGGTTTGCTCTATGTGGATTTAGAGTGTAATTTCTAGTTTTTTCTTAATAAAATATTTAAAAAGTTAGGGGGTGAAACTAAGTGATCTTTAAGATCCCTTCWAAGACAAACCATTCTATGATATTTTATTCAATAAATCTAAGTATTCATGATTAAGAAATACTTGAAAAATCCTGGAGTAAAAAAAAACCCTTGGAGTTTTTCTTTTATTTTGTCAATCTAGCATCTGTGAATATGTATTTAAATTTTATCTGTATTTTTCTTCTTTAAGTTCAAAATAAAGACTAATGAATTACACTTGATTTATAATCCRTGGGAAATATTTTCCAGCTATTCTGTTTCTGTGTAATGGTTTGTTTTTAACTAGTGGTGTATTCAGTGTTGCCTACTATTACATCTGTTCAGTGTCCTCACGTAGTAGTTCATTAAGATGTCACTATAAAATGTTTTGTGTCCAAAAATGAAACCTCTATTTATTAGCAGATGTTGCTTCTTCAAGTCAAATAATAGCTTTTTAAAAATTGTAGAATTTGTTGGTGAAAGTAGAAATATTTATTTATTTGAAACGAGTTCTTGTTCATACAAGGTTAAACTGAAGATCTCTGAAAACAATTTTCCTTAGAATAAAACCTTCAAGAAATCCCTTGAAATCCTCAGAGGTGCRCGCTGTTCTGCCCAGCTCACAGACATTTAGCGGAATTGGTGAGAGGTTTCTGTTGTACTAGAGGCAGTATGTTCCTGCCAGGGATTATAAACGCTGCAAAGAAGTTGGCAGTTTGTATTTGAATAGGTAGGAACATTGATTAGAAGAAAACTTCCTAATCAGTGGGTCTTTTTTATTGCTCCTACTTACGCATTAAACAGTTTTGGTAGGTTTATTTAGGTATAGGCTTAATTCTGGCTGCTTAATTTTGCTTTTCTCGTATCACTTGTTGTGATGACTAGATCTTGCCTCTCACATGTTCCCTCAACCTGAGCCATGTTTGAGCAATTGTCTTCTTTTTCTTTCCTCTTTGCTTTGCAAAGCAAGCTATTTCCTTGTAATGTTCTTATCTTTAATTCAGTCCTCCTTGAAGAGAACTCATTAGAATTAAGCACAATTTCAAATCTTTATCATGCTCCAGTTTGCAGTCATTTTGTGACATTTTTTTGTGCAGTGAGTGTACTACATTAATAGTTCAGAGGAACTCTGTGCAGCATTTCTTCTATTCCAGACATGGAGATGCTAATATTTCTAACCTTGACATTTGTAGTCTCTTAACATAGTACCAAATCTTAACAATTTTATTGAGCAAGAGGAATTTTAAACTTTTTTTTTTGTACTGATGCTGTCTTCTATCCCTCTGCCATTACCAATATTCATTGAAAAAAAACTTATAATAAATTATAAATGCAGTCTTAGGAGCATTTAGGCAGAAGAGTATCCTTTGGGGAATTCCCCAAGCACACTCTCTGTTTCATACCTCTTTCCTTGAGTAAACTGTGCCATGTTTTCTAAGACTTGTCTCTTGCTTTCTATTTCCTTGTTTTACTGACATCTCTGATAGATTAGCTCTATCTAACTTCCTATCTATAAGGACAGGGTCAATACCAAATTAAGTTATGTAAGGCAATTGTTGTTATAATGATAATGTGTTTGATCATGTTCTGTGTTTACACTGTCCTTTAATTACTGCTTTTGTAAATTGTACTGTCTCTTTGTATGATCAGTAAAGTCAGAGTAGGAGATCATCCTTGCTAATTATCTTTCTCTTGAAGGTAATGCAGGTACTTTACATACACAGTAGTCTCTCCAAATCTTCATGAAGGAAATAAAGAATTGCTTGCAGTAAACAGWGAGAAGTATAAAAGATTATATGTAGGGTAGCATAATTTGTCATGTCTGTAATTATTTTATTATTTTAGTTTTTATAACTGAAACATCCCATAGCAATGCAAGCTTGCATGTCAAAAGAGCTTTTAGTTATCAATTATACATCATTGCAAAAGTGCAAGTGGAATGAAGGTGGTTTAACAGACTTGGATACTCATTGCAAATTTCTTAACATGGTACTCGTCACAGTAAACTGACTGAGTAAATATACTAGAAAAATCTTAAGCCTTCTGCTTTATTAACATGCCACACACACRCTCACATTTATGTGTGTGTGTGGGCACAAAAAAAATATGTATTTGTGTTCATGTGTAAATACTGGTACAGACGTATAGAAATATGACTACAATAATTGGAATGCAATTGCCTTATTTTATTATTTTATTTACATTACCCCATCATAAAGTTGCTATTTTAAAAAAATTGGTGTTATACTGATCTGGAGAAAAATATTCTCCAGAATCATGTCTTTAGTATATTAAAGATATGTGTAAAGACCCACAGCAAGACTCTGAAAGTCACATTCTGTTACACTAGGTAGAAACAGAAACCTTGTGTGTCAGCATTTCCCAACTGTTTGATCACTGCCAGTTCATCACCCTTAAGAGTCAGATGCTCACTGGTGTATGGGACAGGAAAATGAAGCACAAGTAGGCAGAAGAATGAATAAACTTGATAAGAAACAAGCATTTATCTATGAGTACAAGGCAGGAAGTATTAGCATAAAGCAGTCGAATTTGTGTCTGAAGTGGTCTGTGTCTTCATCTTACTGTTTCTGCCTTGATGGTGAATAGGTACTGTGAAAATTGAATTGATGGTGAATAGGTACTGGGAAAATTGAAGTATTGGGAAAAAAATTATTAATGCCTTTTCTAATTAGTGCTTTGTGTGGCTACTTCAAGGGGCTACAGTTTTGAACTAGGCTTTGAGTTTTGTTTACTGTCTGCACAATATCTGATTCTTCCTCATTCAGAACACTGGGATCAAAGATGGAGCTGGGAGGGAGTTTGCATATTAGGAYCAATTAGAGTGCAGGGGAAATACAAAAAATAAATTGAAAACTGACACATGTTAAAATCAAGGTCTCCAAGTCACTTTGTGAAGGCAGGCCAATGATTTTTTGAAATTGCATTTAACAAATGGGTATAAATATGTGTTACTATTATGTATAGTCTGTGCCATCAAGAGAGTCCAGCTTCATTATGCAATCAGTATAATTTTGTTAGCAAAGAAGTTTCCAGTTTGATGAAAGGTTTTGAGTACAACACTTTAGTAAAGGTGGCCAAATCCCRCCTTCAGTCAAGATAAGTTACTGTTTTGCAGTCTTGGCAAACAAAAAGAGAAATAACCCTCTGTGCATATAGATCCTAATTGTCTTAAGCATAGAGAGAATATTAAGTTTGGAAGAATAAGTGCTTCATCAATTCTGAGGAGGTTTTTTTAATGAAGGCCATTTCTTTTATCATTTCTATAGCAATAGGATAGTAATTTACATTGATTCAGGAGGACAGGTAATGAGTCCCTAATATGAAATACTAGAGTCCTCTAAGAGAAGTTTGATTTTTGTTCACTGGCAGAAGATAGCCTAAACTCTGCTGAACTGCCAGCTATTAAAGTTCCTGTGCTGTAGCCAAGTAATTTAGAGGTATATAATGGATTAACTTATTGAGTGACTCTTGCCTTAGAACATGATATATCTGAGTATAATCAGGATTATTAGTGATCAAGCAATAGTAGGTAGACATCCTTACAATAATATTTAAGGACTACATTGTAGACTATTGTGACAATGTGAGTGAAAGATGAGTGTGATACGTCACATAAGGAAATCTGTAAGATGTAGTAGGAGTATTAAGAGAAAAATAACAGATAAGAGTATTTAAAAACAACATGATGTTTATGTTATTTGAATTGTAAATCAAATTAAAGCRGATTGAAGATGTAAGTTGATTGGGGTCATCTACTTCAATTTTAATGGTAACCTGTAACTGAACTATTGAGCAGAATCTGAGTGTTGAAGTATCTGAAGCCTTTTAGGTGAAGAATTAAGTGATATTTCTCTTCAGGTCTAACTGCATATGGTGTTTTAAGAGTATAGGGCTAATTCAATACTGAATTAGGAATYGTGGAAAAGATTTAAAATTTTCGTGTTCAGGAGTACTTTTCTTGACAATTTAAGGTGTTATCTTGCAGGCATTTTTATAGAACACTAATGTGTATGTTTAATTACTGGACAGGTAGATGTCAAATCACTGTATATACTGTGGTGTTTCGTTTCATTCATCTGATAGAATCTCTGTGTAAGTATACTTAAAGAGAAGGCTGCTGAAGACAGAGTGTACTTCAAAATAGGTTATATTTAGAAAGCCATTCCTGCCAAAAGTGGAAAGAACTTTTGCAGGTCTGACAGTAACCAATAATAAGAATTGCTGGTGATACTTCATTACGTCGAAGATTTATTTCCACATGTTTCATGTTCTGGGGTATCAATTTATTTACTTAGGTAACAGAACTTGTAGATAAATGTTACTGAACCTGAAAATTTTTATTTTAAAAACCAGGGAAAGACTGGTTTTTATATTTTGGCCAGTACTCTGATGGAACAGAGTCACAGAATCACAGCATGAACTAGGTTGGAAAAGATCTTGGAGATCTTCAAGTCCAACCTATGACCTAACACMACCTTATCAACTAAACCATGGCACTGAGTGCAACATCCAGTCTTTTTTTAAGCACCTCCAGYGATGGTGACTCCACCACCTTCCTGAGCACCCTATTCCAATGCCCAACCACTCTCTCTGTAAGTTTTTTTTTCTGATGTCGAGCCTAAACTTCCCCTGGTACAGCTTAAGACTGTGTCCTCTAATCCTGTTGTTGGTTGTCTGGGAGAGGAGATCAACTCCCACCCTCCTTTCACGGAGTTGTRGAGAGTGAGCAAATTTCATGGCAGCAAAGTCCTGCTATTCGAACCTGATTTTTATGACAAGGTAAACCACTTCCTTGATCAAGGGAAGCCAGTTGATAGTATCTTTTGGGATTTCAGTAAAGCTCTCAATACTGTCTCTCACAGTTTCCTCTGGAATAAATGACCGACACACAGCTGAATAAACATCCACATCATGTAATGGGTGCGCAACTGCCTCATGGATTAGACACAAAGGGTTATCATGAATGGAGTGACATCAGACTGGGGACTTGTCACTAGTCCTCAGCCCTGTGCTCTTCAACATGTTCATGAACAACGTGGATGCAGGACTTGAAGGGGCACTGAGCGAATCCACAGATGATACAAAACTGTGAGGAGCTGTTGACTCCCTTGAGGGCAGGGGGGCCCTGCAGAGAGACCTCAACAGCTTGGAGGGGCAGGCAATCACCAACCATAGGAAGTTCTAGATGCCACACTGAAGTTCATAGGAAGTGCTGGATGCCACACTGGCAGAATGCAACCCTGGCTGTGCGCACAGGATGGAGAATGAGATTCTAGAAAGCACTGCCATGGCAAGGAACCTCGGGGTCCTGTTGGCAAACTGAACATRAGCCAGCAGTTCCCTGGCAGCCAGAAGGGTCAGCCCTGTCCTGAGGTACATCAGGCCCAGCATCACCAGCCAGGTAAGGGAGGGGATTGTTCCGCTCTGCTCTGAGCTGGGGCAAACTCACCTTGAATATTGTGTGCAGTTTTGGGCACCACAATGTAAGAAGGATATAAACTATTAGAGAGCATCCAAAGGAGGGCAACAAAGATGGTGAAGGGCCTTGAGGGGAAGCTGTACAAGGAGTGACTTCAGGTCTCTTGATCTGTTCGATGTGGAGGAGACTGAAGGGAGACCTCAATGCAGTTACAACTTCTTTGTGAGGTGGAGGGGCAGACCCTGATCTCTTCTCTGTGGTGACAGTGATAGGACACAAGGAATGGCCTGAAGTTGTTTCACTGGAGGTTTAGGTTGGATATCAGGAAAAGGTTCTTCATCCAGAGGGTGTTTGGGCACTGGAACAGTTCCCCAGGGAARTGGTCACAGCACCAAGCCTGGCAGAGCTCAAGAAGGGTTTGGACGAAGCTCTCAGGCACATGGTGTGAGTTTTGGAGATAGTGCTGTCTGGGGACAGGAAGTAGGACTTGATGATCCTTGTGTGTCCTGTACCTTCCAACTCAGTATATCCTGTGATTCTATGATTTGAAGATAATGCTACCTCTTGAATTGAAAACTCTTCAYGCCAAGCATAAAATAGAAGTACCAGTTTTCTATTTAATATCTTTTACTAAATAGAAAATCTGTTGAATCTGTGGGAATAAACAGGGGAAAATAGTGCATAATTTAAGTCCAAATTAATTTATTTGCAATCCTGAATTAGGAATATAAATGTGCTTTCTCTAAAGATAAACTAATAATCCTGTATAACTATGAACAATTAATTGCCATCTGTTAAAATAGATGATAATAGATGATCTGCCATTTCATCCTGTAAAAAGAAAACTAGTCTCAGTTTGTAGTGATCAGCATCTGCAGAATGCAGGATGCTTTCCCAAYCTGCATGATTATATTCTTGTAATTTTTGCTTAAGTTTTTATTTCTTAAAGCAATTGAAGTTGTATAAAACACCAAAAAAATTCACAATTTAAAAATTTTATGTTAGAATCTGAGAACATCATATCTGAAGATATTTTCAGAGATCACTATTGCAGTCAAGTTGTAAAACCTTTTGGTGGCCCAGTCCAAGGCATTCCTCTTGTTGAAAATTAAGCCTAAAAAAATCTTTTGAGTGATCTTCCATCAATCTGATGTTAAACAAGAGTTGGAATATACAAGCGGAACTGGAAAAGGAAAGATACCTCCTGCTTTAGATACATTTAAGCTGTTGTAGAGATGCAATTGGCTATTTTGTCATGTAATTTCTAAATAATGGAGTCAATAGACTAGTATTAAAGAGGTTCTTTATTTCTAGAACATTGAGGAACTAGAAGAGGTCAGGTAAATGCAGTTAGTTCAAATTCGTCTTCTTGATGAATTCATCTTCTACAGCAAATGACCAGGGTGAAGGAGAAGGGCATCTTGAACTGCTGCCTTCTACTGGTGGGGAGAAACTCTAACTTCTTACCTAGGTGTTGATTGGGATGTCTAAGCTGTGCTGTGTCGTGTTAATAGGATAAGAACCAAATTTATAAAACATGTTTAGTATGACTCATGGTTAAGACTCATAACTTGATTGCCACCTCCTCATTGCACTGTGGCTGTGTCTGCCTCAGAAGCCTTTGAAAACTTTGAGACTTCAGCATTAGTATAAATTACACAAAAACATACTCTGTATAAAGTTAAATAGTTCTCTGTTCATCATATATTTAAAAGCAAAATTATAAGCTGCATGCAATTTGAATATTTATAGTTCATGCTCTTGCTTCTTTTGCCATAGTCAAGCAGTTGCCATGGTTTCCATTATATTGTCTGCTTTAGAGGCAAACTTCATAACCATGCTAAATGGAGCTGAGTTTCTGAAGTGTACTACACTTGCAGTGCCCTCAGCTGCCGCTTGAATTGATCTGTATTTTCCACTTCTCCCCTTAATACCAGAGAACCAGAGATTGGGGTTCACAAGAAATACAAATATAAGTACACAAAATTAATTCTCTTCATCTGTCTTACCAGTAAAGAACATCAAATTAAGTGTATTAAGTGTATAAAGAAGTAATTAATTTTTTAAGAAATGAGATTCAATTAAATGTGGGTGACACCGTAATCTGTAGGCACAAKAGTTCAACTTTGCTTTGTTCAGGGTTACTCTTCTTTCTGAAAGGATGTAAATGGGGATAGAGAGTTAATATAATTATGTTTTGCAAGGATCAAAGGACTGGGGAAATTTTTAAGATATGAACTTCAAGGAAAGATGTTGAAAATTGGATTTTGATACTTTTGGCATCGCAGCTTCTAGGAGATTTAGCTTGCTAAACCTGCCTTTTTCAGGGGTTTCTGTTTCACCTCTCTGGTGTATCTTTATTTGGGTTCAACATGTTTTGAAACTCAAAAGGAAAAGAGGTCTCCCACACCTAAGAATTTAGAAAGATTACATTCTAGTCTAGATTTTTTGCCAATCCACTTTGATTTCTTCAGAAAAGACATTATGTTAGGATTATGAATTTATTTATACACAAAAATATATGTAATTAAATATAGATATGTATATTTATTAACACTATGTGATCGTGTAAAAATTGAAGTACTTGCTGATTCATTCACAAATGCCTTAAGAGATATCTGCTATGTCAGATGGCTCCATCTAGAATCAGCTTTTTTTTTTCAATTGAGTATAGCCTTGTGACTTTACAAGCTTTTGCATATTCACCTTTGCAATATCTTCAATATTGATTTTTTTATGTAATAGGGATTGTACTTTATTAAAAATCAGAGCCTAAGTGGGGGTTGGGGGGGTGGGGAGGGTGGAAGATGACACACAGCTCAGTAAGTACCTTTTAAGTGACTCCTGTAAAATGAGCATCAAAATAAATTGATACATTTATAGCAAATATACCTAAAATCAAACAGCTTCCCCCTCACTCCCCCAATGGCAAAGTCTTAATTCCAGCAAAATTCATCCACAAAGCAAGATTTTGACTCAGTAAGTATATTGCTGTTGACAGTAGTTACACCAGTTTTACACAGCAAATGTGAAACAAAAATTTCAAAATTGAATACTTCTATAAATTTAAACAGATAAACTACTTGCTATGTGCAGGATCCCTAGTCCTCAGTGTACACTCAACAAAATTTTCTACATGTATTTTTCAAGGATTATGAAGACATATTGATTGGCTAGTGAAACACAAGGCATTTTACGATTGTTCTGTGAAGTTAAAGTTCATGTTTGGATTATGGGGTTTTTCCATAATGAGGCATTGCAATAATCCRTTACCAGAAATGAAATTAAAACTGCTTCTTAGTTTGTTTAAGCAAGCAAAGGGAGAGTTATGCAGAAGAACCTCTGGATGTTTTATGCTGTTATTGCRAAACCAAAAATAATTTTTAAAACTTTACATTTAGACACGCTTTTTATAAATTACTTGTGCAGAACCTCTTAACAACTTCATTGTGTGTAGGAGATGCTCCCATACAAGCTTGAGCTGCTCTCTGGACCTTGAAATGTGCTCATTTCCCCCTCCGTCAGGCTGCTCTGCTTCTGCTTTTATTCTCTTCTGTCAATCATCTTCTCAATGATCCTAATTTCTGTGTTAGAGCCTCACATTATTARGTCTAAATTAGTTGTTGGTGAATCCAGCAAATGCTGAACAATAAATTTCTGTCTGGGTTATGTAGGTTTTTGGAGGCTCTGTGAACCTGTATTGTGGGAGGTGTGCTTCATGGAGTTTACATGTCTGCATTCACACCTATGTGAAAAATAGGGCAGTTAATTATTGTTTGTGGAGACGCCAAATATGAGCAAAGAGCTGGTTTGTAAATAAATTATTTTAATTAGTACCTGGTATAGCATTGTGTCTTTTGCAAAGGATGGTTACATCTCGAGTGATAAATGATGAAATAATATTTGAGAACAGCAGCATTGGTTGTTTCTGCTRTGTAATGCTAAAGATCTGAATACTTCTTTCCCTGTTATTTTCTAGTGAAAGTATTATGCAACCAGCTGTTTACCATTGTTTACCATTGAATGCACTTCTTTTTTTATCTCAAAGGTGCAAAGATTATGTGCATTTAAAATGGGTGATTTATTCCATAGTAACTTGTCTCGTCATCAGTCTGCAGTGTGATGAATGTCTGTTGCCTTATCTCTTTTCATAATATAACTTTTTACTTGAGGATAATGGTAGACCACAGTGAGCAAACTGCTGTGGAGGAGCTGTTAAACTGCACACTCCTATCTAGACTTMTATCTTCCCATGCTGGGAATAGCAGCACTCAGGCTGTGACTGGTAGGGACAATTTTAAAGTAATTTTTTAYTATTGAGATAAAATTCGTGGAGATGAAGTGTGTATCTAATGTAGAAGTACAGCATGAGACTTTACAGTGGGTTTTAATGTTTAGTCTTTTGTTCCTGTGGACTAGGAACTGAATTAAAGACTAGGGCTGAATTTTCACTGTTTCTTCCCAGGCTCTCTATTGCCATTTTCATCCATTCTTGTTTTGGCAGGAGTACAATATGTTTAAATCATGCTTTCTGATTCACCAAGTTTTAATTTGGTAATATGAATGAATAAATTAAAGGCATTCCATGTCGTCATTCCAGTAATGACAAAGTTGATGTGGAAGAGGTAGTATAATTTAGGAGATGCTCTTGATAATAATTTATTCATTATTTGTTGATATTTTTCTTTCTTCCAGCTTTAATGGTGTTGCAGAGTATGTTTTCCAGAACAGAAACTGTTATGTTTGCATTTCTGTGAACTGTAATGCAGTATAATACTGAAATGTCTTCAGGCATTGCTGTAAAACACAAACACAGAACGATCTTACTTTTTGCCAGGGTATACAGTGAGCACACTATACTGTTTTTTTTCTGTATATGCAGAATTATATTATTGTGTTTATGTGTTATTACTGCTGGTGCTAGATTTTTAACCTTAGATGGTAAAACACTAGAACCACAAAGTTTGTGACACAATCCAATATAATTAGTATTGCTCACCTTAAYTGGAAGAATGCAGCATTAATTACACATTAGACCTTTGAAAATCCTGGTATCTACAGTTAGTAAGAAAAAAATCTGGTAGAGAGAGTGTGCTGGTATGTGATACTCAGTCTGTCTATTGTATTGTGACACAGCGCATAACTTTCTATTGTGATTTAAGGTGTTTTTTTCATTGTAGACTCATATCAAGTACTGCATATGGTCTCTTCGATCCTTAGTGATGTTTTTATAGAAGAGTGATTTGGTTGGATTTAGTACACTTTACCAAGAAGTACACTATGCTCTTTTCAGTCTATACATAACTTTTTCTTACAATTCCTTTCTATATTGCTAACAAAATAACTTCTATGTAAATACCTTTCTTAGTCTTTGAATCTGTTTGTTTATTTACTACTGGAGGCACTCGAGCTCAGTGTATTTGACTAATTTAGTGAGCTCTTCCATATGTATGACAAAAAATTCCTTTTCAGTATAGAATGTCATTTTAAAGCATGTAGATAATGCCATGTAGGGGGATAGAATATAAGAAAATAAAGATAGTGTAGAAAGCAATCTTGCCCCTAAGGGCTTGCAGCTGGGCTGATTATCAAAGATTAGGAACAGACCTTTAACAGGCCACAGCTGTAACTAATGAGAAGAGTGCTATAAAAGAGTGGGGTGGCTGGTTAAGAAGGGAACTGGAGTCAGTTGGTTACTTTGTGAAGAAGAAAGAGTCAGTGCYTTGAGGAGATGCCCATGAGAAACATCAAGAAGGTATGAAAYGTTTGKGATAAGGAGACAACAGTATGGAACCCCTGCAATAAGATGACWACAATGCCATCTAGTTGGGCTATCACTGCAGAGTAATTTGTGCAGAGCAGTGTCCTGTTGCAGWGTGGCACCGAAAGGAAAGCTCCAACTGTGGTGCTGGCAGTAGTAGTTCCTAGACTTTGGTCACATAGAGGATCATGAAAGGATAATGCCCTTTAAAGTGCTTTCAATTTAATGCTGGATTTATACAAATGTCATGAGGCTAATTAGTGTTGRTCTAAGAAAAATCTTAATGGGTCATGTGTCCAAATGATATGACAACTAGCTTATAAGAATACTTTTTTTAATAARTCCATTACAATTATCTAATACAGTTTTTTGAACAAAATGTGGAAATACGGGCAGCCAGGCACAAGGGCTTTACAGAGCTGTYACCGTGCATGGATGCAAGATAGGGGAATCTAAGTGTTTTGTTCTATATGGAGGAAGTTTAATGAAGGGAAGAGTAAGAGTGCTGACAGTGAAAGTGCTGCAACAGTGACAGTGAAATATTGACAGTTCTCTTTTTACCTGCTCTAATGTCTTCATTATATTTTGTGTATGACTTTGTGATTTAGTTGGATCTTTTACAAATGAATCAAGGGAAAAAGTCAAGTGTATATTCTCAAATTAGGTTCAACTGCATTAAATACTGAGAGTTCTTTCATCTCTATGTTATAAKTATTCTCAAATTATTCTCATACTTAGATATTGTACTATGTTACTATTGTGCTTGTGTATGTAAAAGTAAAGCACAACTGAAAACTTCAGAAAGTCCACAGCGTTCATTGGATTTGTGTCTTCTTTTTTGAAAGGTTCATTATAAGTATGGGAAACTACTGCTTGAAAATGCAGTTTTAAATTAAGCAAATAATGCAAATTCTTCCAGACTAAATGCAGTCTATGCGATGAACCACTCATTAATATTTTTTGGCAACRGCTGAGTTTATCTAGTCTGTCTCTTCTGAATGTGTTTATCGTACTTCCTTGGCTAACCCAGTGAATATCATGTAAATTTAAAAACAAAAAACAAAATGTGAATGTAGAAAGACAAATTATAGGACAATAGTCCGAAGATATGACTCTTTTTTCCTTTTTTTTTCCTATATTTTATGTTTGACTATGATGTTTGTTGATGAAAAAGACATTTTCCCCAAAGGCTTGTGAAAGTAATGGGTGTTATCTGAGAATATCTGCACAYAAACCCGGGTTGCTATGCCTTCTCTCCTTGTGCAGACTAAAATTTGGAGTGGTGATACATTTCCTTGCTGTTGTTCCTTCCTTTTGTTGTTCCTTCCACAGTTTGCAGATCCCCGTGCCCAAGAGAAAAGCCAGGTGCTTTGAAGGCTAATGGCTGTGATAGCGGTCAGCAGCCAGCTGAAGCACAGACAAGTTAAATTTCCCTCAGTATTGCAGACAAGTTAGAGTTTCACATGGTTTTCCAGGGAATTTGAGAAATGAGAAAAGATCTCAKTCCTTGTTCTCTCACAGGAAATTGTTTCTTTTGGCTTCAAGTAATAGACTCTTGCCAAGTCCTTGAGGACATCCTGGACATCTTGAGTGGTGAATTTAAATATACAGAATAGAAAATTACTAGTTAAAGAAGTTTTTATTTTCCTGCAGTAATGGGAAAATAATGCTTGTGTAATTAGAATTATGAAGRAGAGTGATGTTAGCATCCTTCCACTTGGATATTTTTGTCTGCCCTGGTAAGAGAGGCAGTAAGGCAGTGGACACAGCAAATTCAAGTGCCTAACTTTTTTCATTTTAAATTTTCTGCTCAGTTCCAGGGTTTTATAGTCAGTATTCACCAAAATGCAGCTTTCAGGGMAAACAACCAAAAAATTTGATAATTTAGACAATATTTTGGCAATACTTAGATCAATATCCCTATCAAATTATTTATCATTGATTAATAGATTAAAATTTAAAAAGTTCACATTTTTCTCATTATTAAGTTCTTGAAGGCAATTTTTCTAGTTTTTTCTCAGTTTTCTACTTTAAATTTTTTTAACACATAACAGCATAAATTATTGAAATGTTCTATGGTTTACCTGTGCTGTGAAGAGACACTATGTAGTTTTTGGCTGCCACTTACAGGAAAGATTTCTTACATGTTGCATTGGATTGCAATGTTGAGTTGGGCAATCACTTTAACTTGCTCCTTCACAAAGTATCATTTTGATTCTTCCGTACATATTCTTTAAAATATAGCTCTTTATATCCATTATCAAAAATCACTCTTTTAAATTGTAACTCCCCAATGAAGGTTTTTTCTTCATCAATCATTCAATTAAGTTTTGTTTGTTACAAGCCATTTTGGTAGCCTTTTATTTTAACCTAAATATTRGTTCTGTGTGCCAATTTTGAGTCCATTGATCTAGCTGTCCTTTAGTCCACCTTCCTCTTTCCTTTGTTTTCCTTTGGTGGCTGTTTAATTGTGTACTGTTGAACAAGTGAAGCCTGTTTAAAAATTTAACTTGTTAGAGAAAGCTGAACTAATTACTTCAGTAGGGGCATTAAAATGCATTTACAAGCCTCTTATGGCTGTGGTGTGGCTGGTAGCACCTACTCTCATGGATACCCTGGTGCATGTACTTGTGTCCAGTGCTTGCCCAGTCCTGTGGAAGGAGTGGAATCCAAGGAATGCTGGAACACACTTAGAACATGGTGAACTGGGAACATAAGAAAAGGTTTTTTATGAGGATACTGGACAGAAATCTTTGTAAAATCAAGCAAGATCAGTTTTGCTGCTCATGGAACCACTTAATTCACCAGGTCACTTCAGGTTTTTCAGATTTACCAACATATATAGAATAAATRAATTCCATTATGCAGTTACTTTATCAAACTGACTTGTGAATTTCTCCAAGAAATAAAGGTCATTTTGGGAAGTTGGTTTTCCTTTAACTTTGGTGACTTTGTTTCCAGTGTGTTAATATCAGAGAATGATGATTTTTTAACTTATAATAGCTGCTAATCTGTTTGTAGTTACCTAGGATGTCTTATTTGCTTATGCAAATAGGGCAACAGTGTGCTTTCAATATTCATTTGGAATTTTCCTGCTCTTCCATGACTTGTTAATTAACATCAGTGGCCTGAGGTGTCGTGAGCTGCACTCTATTGCTATCTTATGGCAACTGTCATAATTTTAAAAGCCTATCTTCATTCTGGTTTTATTTTAGTTTCTCAGATTTTTGCAATTTATAAAGTCTGATTTTTGMTGATTTCTAATGACTTTCCTATCTTTCAGGATTTTTATTTTTTCTATCTTTAATGGCTACTTTGCTAAGATTAAGGCATATCTTACTTTCTTGCTTATGCTGCTCTTTTTTAGTTCTTTTGGTCTCTTGACCTCTCACATCTGTGCTTGTTAGGCTGGTGATCTGCCATTTATTTGCATTTTGTCAKTGATGTTCCTTTCAGCATCCTTCCCCTTTTCTGTTCATTTGTTCTCTCTGTTAGACCTTAGCTTTGTGAACAGTCCATCTAGTGGGGTGCAAAATTACAGCGCAGAGCCTCTGAACACTCTGAAGTATTTTACAGCCAAATAATTCTCTCATGTATTTTTAGAGGGTATATTCTCTAGCCTAAATCTTGTTCTTCCATAAGTACAGTTTGCTCCTAAGATTTGCTCTTTTTTGTCATTCCTTATCCTTTTAGTACTGGTATGACTGAAAAACTTCTAAACAATCCCCATTGACACACACCACATTTCCATCCCTGGATCAAGGTGTGGTTGCTCCTGCTCTGCCTGTGCTACTTCCTACAGCCTGCTGGAGCTTGCCATGCTCCAAAAGCCCCCTTGAGGTCCTGCAGGCAGAGCTAGGTGGAGGTCCCCATGTGTGGCACCCCTGGCTAGGCACTGATGGCCTGTGCTAAGCTGTTGATTTCAGGAGTAGAACTGGGTTTCAGTAGTCCTCTTGTTAAATCCTAAGTGGTTTGCTGAGTTTAGTCTTGAGCAAGTTTTGAGTCACTGAAAGGTCACCAATTTTTTAACAGGTAGCCTTATTTTCCCATTTGATGTAAATACATTCAAATTGTTGTATTTTTTAAGACAGTGACAGCTCTTCATTCTAGCCATTATGTGTACCCCTGTAATAACTGAAATAATTACAGTGATTTTACAAATTTKCCTATGTATGAGTATGGAAAGATTTCTACTTGACTGTAAAACCTGACCTTACTGTGGTTAGTGTTATTTAAAATTTATGATGTTCACTTTTTTTTTAAATTAATCCCCTAAAATGGTTTAAAATACATTTGTTAACACACACTCAATCTGACCTCCCATCTGACCCACCCTAGTAAGCTACTGTTATGTTTTAATTAAGCTACTGAAATAAATCCATGGCACTGCTTTGCAAAATTCAGATATTCATGCAGCATTTATGCTGTGCCGTTATATTCTTTTCGTGGGATGATGACTAAGGACTTGGGCAAGGGCTAAGGCTTTCTGTCTTCACCATAGACTTCATTTTACATTATCTTTGTGGATGAAAATGTGCATAGTTGATGTTAAGAAAGGCTGACTTGGCTGAAGGATGAGACAGGATGAAAATCTGGACATGAGCCAACAGTGTTCAATTGCAGCCCAGAGAGCCGATCACACCCTGGGCTGCATTCAAAGCAGCGTGGCCAGGAGGACAAGGGAGGAGATTCTGCCCCTCTGCTCCACTCTGGTGAGACCCCACCTGGGCTGCTGCATCCAGCTCTGGGCTCCCCAGCRCAAGAAAGATGTGGACCTATTGGAGGAGGTCCAGAGTGGGGCTGTTTGGCAAGATTCTTGGCAAGATCTTTGGAGAGATAATGGAGCAAATTCACCTGGAAATCCACTTCCAAATGTGATAGACAAGAAGGTGTTTGGAGGTACTCTGCAATGATTTGTCTTGGGGAAATTTCACCTGACTGACATCATAATCATCCCTAATGAAGASATTGGATTGGTGGATGGGAGTCTAAGACTGGATGTTTGTCTTGTATAYAGCAAATTTTTTGACACTGGCTCCCATCATATCCTCATAGACAAGTTGATGGAGTATGTACTTGATGAATGGAGASGTGCAAATTAAAACTGATCAAAACAGTTGTGATCTGTGGCATGAAGTCCAAGTTGATGGTGGTCACTAGTGCCATAGTGAGGAAATCAATAATGGATCCATTACTGTTTACCATCTGATGACTTGGATGTTGGGACAGAGAAAGCCCTCAGAAAGTTTGCRGATGGTACAAAACTGGGAGGACTGGCTCATAATATCAGATGSCTGTGCTGCCTTGCAGGAGGATTGGTGCAGGCCAGAGCAGGCTGAGGAGAAGTTCAGGAAAGGGTAGTGCACAGTCCTGCACCTGGGAAAGAATAMCTCCAGACATAGTAGAGGCTGACAGGGTGGAAAGCAACTTTACAGGAAAGGTCACCAAATTGAACTGAGCCAGCAATGCAGCCTTGTGGCTAAAGGCAGCAGCTCTCTCAGCTGCATTAGCCAGAGCATTGCCAGCAGGTGGAGGGAGGTGCCCTCCCTCTGCTCAGCACTGCATTGTGAGACAGAATGTGAGTCSTGTCGTGTGCTTCCTATTGCAGGAGAGATATGGGCATGCTGGAGCAAGTCCAGAAAAGGCCCAAATAGTTCAAGGGAGTATCTGACATACGAGAAGAGGTTGAGAGAGCTGTGACTGTAGAGCTAAAGAAGAGAAGGCTCAGAGCAGTCTTACCAATGTGGAAAAATTCCCAGCTAGCAGGTGGCAATGAAGATTGAGCCAGAATGTTCTCAGAAATGCCCATTGAAGGAGGCAATGAACAAAAATTGGAAACCAGGAAATTCTGTTGGATGAGGATTATTTTTTATTTTTCACAGTGAGGGTGGTCAAATACTGGAAAAGGTTCCGCATTGGTTTATCCAAGGCCTCCATCATTGGAGATACTCAAACCAGGACAGYGCATGATCCTTAGCAGAGCAGCCTGGTGTAGTGGGAGGTGTTCCTGCCTGTGGAAGGAGAGGTTGGGGTTAGATGATCTTTAAGGTCCATTCCAACCCCTTAACATTCTGTAATTCTAAGATTTGCATGGGGCTTTGAATTAGATGATCTCCRGAAGTCCCTTCCATCTTTAGCCCATCAGTGTTCCTGTCCTAGTGTTTTCCTGTAAGTTTGAGAATTTTTTATTAAGTGTACAGTCTCAAGCAAACAAAAAAACAAAACACCCTCACTTTGTGAGAGCAGAAAAATGAGTATTATTAGCATTTCCATGCTTATAATAATAACCAGATTTCAGAAAAAAAGATCCACATTGCTTTTTGTTTTAATAATTGATAATTCTTTAAAAAATGAAACAAACTCTAGCACAATCAGGAAAACAAGCAGTAAAGAGGGCTACTAATATGAGTTTTTTGCATATCTTTAAGTAAATTATATGGTATAATTGTGAGTRGRTTTTTGTTGGTTTCCTTTTTTTTCTTATCCTTGTTTCTCTTTAATTTTTTTTAACATCTCCATAGAAATCTATTCTGTTGTTCAACTTTATTTTTTGAAAGATTCCTGTACTGGATGATTAGGTTTTCATTTTTTATGTTCAGTTTTCACTGACTTTTTTTTTTAAACACTAATAATTAAATTTCATCTGTTTGTGATTGTTTCTTCATTCTTTATCAACAAATATTTTCATTGTATTAACCTGAAGTATTTAGTAGGTAATTTGGCCCTTGTTATATAGATTGCCATGGAAATAGTGGAATTTAAAACTGTACAAGTTAGATAGAAATGAAAATGACACTTAAAAACCTAAATGATGATGTTGCATATGTTTATAATTTGTTAATGTGCCCTTTTCTTTTTCAGAAACTTGAAGGAATTTTAAATGAGTATGAAAACCAGCATAGTTTGGGGGGTCTTGATAGCAGTTGAGAAAATAGTTTAGGTGGATTTTATGCAAGAAAACTGCAGAATCCTGAGATATGTCCTTCTACATGAATTTTTATAGTTTTGGTAATGACTATGCTATGGATATTGCAACTTGAAAAGCTGTCAACATTTGTGACAAAGTTTAAACTAATTATTTTTACAATGAAAGCCTGACTTGACTGAGAATTTTCAATTGACTTCAGCTTCCTTGGGACTAAAATTAAATCCCTAGGATTTTTTTGAGCATTTGAGCTAGAATGCTGTWCCTCTTTTATAAGAATAAAATAATAGCTGAGTTTCAGCCACAGGCAATGGAGAGAGATTAGCTAAGATTACTCCCAGGATTTTTTAATGGCCCATGAACACCAGTGAGAATCATCTGAACACAGAAAATGTATCCCTGTAGTRCAGAAATCAAAGGAGGGTAACAAAGGCTAAAGTAAGCCTTTGACATTCATGTAATGAAGAGAACCTAAGCAGGAGCAGGGGAGGTGCCCTATACTGCACCTTCTAATCAACAAATCCTTGTCTGCAAAACAGAAAATCCTGATATGTGATGCTTTATGTGCTATGGTGTTTCAAAAAAAAAAAAAAAGGCACAGTAAATTTTCAGCTGAAGCCAGTATGTCACAGAAAGACTGAAACAGTAATATTCTCACTGTTTGTCCCCTTAACACTTCCATGGAAAAGCACATTGTTTTCTTGTTTTCTACTGTGCAGAAAAGGGATAATAGAAAGTATGGCAGTATGTAAAAGGGATATAAAAGGCATATAAGTATAGGTGTGGCAGTGAAAATGGGATTAGGTAAGCAATAGATCAGTGATGATTAAGTTGGCTCATCCATCTTTGGGCTGGCACAACATGAGAAGGAAGTAGTAGAGTGAAAAGTTCCACTAATGGTCATCCCAGAGGGCTGTGTGACAGTGGGAGAAGCAGTGGTAAACCTCAGGCAGGATCCTGTTTACCACCAGCTGTGTTTTATGGCTTCTTGTTTAGCTGCACTTTCAAATATTGGATACCAAGTTTATTGCACACAGCTTTTGTAAATTTTGTTTACATTTTCCACACATTTTTAATACTCTAAGTATTAAAAACTGAGCTAATACGTCAGATCCTTTTATGGATTAATAACCTATGGTGATCATTGCTGCAAAAGATAGATGTGTTTTTCAGTGGACAGCTAGTCTTTTTCTTAAGCATACAATTTCTAGAAATTACTTTTTTTAATATTCTTTTTCTTTCATTTTTATTTTTTCCCCTTTATTACTGGTAATTTCTCTTACTGTTTTCTGTTCTTCTTTTAAATCTTCTCTTCCTTTTCCCTAATTAAGTCTTGTTATCTCAAGAACTACTCTCCTGTCATTTTACATCCATTTTTCTACTCCTGATTTCCTATACAATACAATCATGTTTCTTGCCCTGCAAATTTGACTTTTATGCTTGCATAAAGCTGTGAAACTGTTGATAGTGTATTTAAGGTCATGCACCTTTTCTGAACACAGGCCTTTCACAAATATGCTTCAAATATATACAAGAAAGGAATTTGTATTCTCAGTGTCTCATCACCAAAATATTTGTGCACTCACGGACATTACTTCCTTCAGCCTTTCCTTGTGAAATATCACAGGGACAAACTGACAGTAGTTCTGCCATGGTACTGGTATGACTTCGTGATGCTGTTGATGTTGTCTGGAAAGGAACAATTAAAATTTCTGTTTTCTCTTCCTTTAACTGAGAGGGGTTTTGTCTGTTTTAGTTCTTTGGTTCCAGGTTCTGAACTTAAAATTAATCCCCTCAGTCCCATCCTTTTCTTCTGCCATTTCTCAGGATAGGAGCTTGCTTGTGTTGTTCTGGTGAATACCTTTCTGGGACAGGAGGGTTATCATAAGATTTTGTGAATCCTTGGGTCAAAAATTCTGGTGTCCCTTTGCCAGCTGACTTGTGTTTAATGCTCTGCCTTGCTGAGCACTGATTGCTGATTATGCAGGAGCTCTCTTTTCCTTACTCGCTGCTGTTGCACATGTGCTGGAGAAGCTGGCGCTCCTCTCCTCACGTGCCTGCTCTCCCCACGCAGTCAGGCCCAGCAGAGGCTCTGCCCAGGCCCTCACTGCTGACCTACAAGTCCATCAGAGCTCATTCAGTGACCTTTGCCATGGTCTGCAGTGGGTGATACAGATCAGCTTTACCCCCAGCCTGTGGGAATGAGACTTTCCCTGTGTTAGTCAAACACTGTGGCAGTCCAGTGCTCTGTGACCAACGGCATCAAGGGATAGGTGACACTGGACAGATCATAGTGGATAAAATTAAGTTCTGCTGCACATTAATCACTCTGAAATACASATTTTTGGCAACATTTTATCAAAAACCTTAAAGTGTCCAGCTCTTTTGTCAAGTATCTTACTTTTGAATCCTTTTTACTCAGAAATGTTTGTCTCCTACCTAGTTTCTTTTCCTAGCTTTATTTTTGTTCTGTGATACRTGCCTCCAAATGTGTAAATGCATCTCCATAGGCTTAAGTCAAATAGTTACAGGGCCAGTGGATCAGTCAGTTGCATGTAYTGGTTGTTGATCAGCAAATTATTGAAATTGAGAAAGATATGAAACAAGTTTTATATGCAGCTGCCAAAATCAGACTTAACATCAATTCCAGATTTTTTTTTTCTTAGTACTGATGTTAATGAGACTATACTGTAAATGCTTTAAAAATAGCAGCTTCTTTGGATTCTGGACAAACATTCATTTATCCCAGACCATGTATCTTTCTAAAATGAGAGCTGAATGTCTATCTCTACTTGCTGTTTCTGGTTACATGTTTTCTTGCTTTTGAAAAGGGGTTTAGAATACRTATTCTCCATCTTAAGAAATCTTTGTCTGAAGTGTGAATTCAAATAAATAATTGAATTTTCAATACTTAAATTACCTGCAGTKTTTATTCAGTTACTGGGCCTTGCAAAAATCCTTCACTTCTTCCTAGGTTTCCTGTATCTTCTGTGCTATTTTYGTTATGTACTTCCAATTTCTGAAGGATAACTGGTTAAGGTTATATATAAACTRATTATATATTATTATTTTGTTCTGATTGTTGTTTTATTTGTTTGCTTTGTTTTTGTCTTCTGCAAAAARCTTTAGTACTTTTTTCCTAGTTGGAATTGTTTTCTTTTCCACCTTATTCAGAAATTAAGCAGTCAGATATGGCTTTCTTTTTGGTTTTGTCAGAGTAACACAACAGTTTAACAGGACAAAAAAAAACAACCAGTAATTTTATGCAAAAGCCTGAAAAATAATGAATGTGGTGGACCTGTATCARCCAAAAGGGGAGGGATAGCAAGAGCAGGATGAATCATAATCTGGTATTCTATTAGAAAAAAAAAGTTATGCCTTTATAGTGCTCTTTCTTGGCTATTCTAGGTTAAGAAAATGGGTGAGGTGTTTTTATTGTGCTATTAGATTTTTTTTTGTTTGCCATTTGATATAATAACAGGAATATTTATTAATAAACTGAAGCCCCATCAGGTTAAGATTCATGGTATCAGCAATAGAAATAATCACATTAATTTTCTCATAATCTGTTTCTTAAATAATGTCCAAAGAGAAAGTTGTGGGTTTTTTCCAGTTATTGCTAAGTGGTTTATTTTGAAGTGTGAAATTTATGCTTTCTTATTTGACAGGTAGGAAACTGCTGTAAGCATRGGAGTATCTTTATATTCTGAGGTTTTATATTCTTTCTATTCTTTTTTATTTAAAGATACTATCTAAATCAAAATAAAACTAGGCAATTTGTCTAATAGTTTGAGCCTTGGCAATTTTCTGGGTTAGAATTTCTATTAGAACATATTTAACTATATGTCTTTATTAGCATTTGTTAGAGTTTTAAGAAGGCAATTGTTATTCTGACATGACATTCTGGAAGTTCATTTTTTAAATGTGCAATACAGAATTCAAATATTTATGTTTGATGTTTTGAGAGGTGCATGAGAATGACAACAATCAATCATATTAGCTCATGATGCACTTCCCTTGCAGTAATTAACCAAGATATTAGTGGTTACTGATTAAGATCACAGATATTGTGAGCCAGCTGTTAATAACTTTTCTTTTGTGGCTAATGTTATTATCAGGTATGTATCCCTAAGGCAATTTTTTACTATTGAATGGGTTGTGATGTAAGGAACAAAATAGACTTTTAAATTTTATATATTGAGAGCATCTTTTCAAACTTCTGTTACTTTGAGTATGGCCCTTGAAAGTTTAGGAAAAATTGTGCTGAGTTGTTAGAAAGTGGTGCTGTCATGMTGCAGTTAAAATCTTCTAAAGTCTTGTAATGCTAATACCTTTTACAACTGTGTATATTGAAATGTCAATCCATAATATTGTTATTAATAAATGCAAATGTAAAAAAAATCTTTATCAAAACAGTGTTATTGAAATTGCTAATTTCAGATGTAGTCAGTGCTTTTGGGAAAAATTCACTCAAATATTTCCAAAATATCTAGTTTAGACCATCTTTATTTCTGATGTTGATTCTTATCAAAGAGTGCATTTAAAATTTACAGTACATTTTAATTGTGTCTTTAGTCTTAATTGACTTACATGAGAATAAATGGTGTCCATCAAATAATATTCCACTAGCTTTGTTGTGAATGTGAMTCACCTTTCTGAAAGTAGTTGTCAGAAATTTGTGGTTTTCTTCACTGAGAATGAATGTGAACATTATGAAACTATGAAATGGAGTTACAGCTCTAATAAAAATGCATGATCTATTATACATCTTGAAAAATGGTATGACAAACATAAGTATTTTTACCGGCTTCTTAGTAAGCCTATGAAGCAGTTGTGGTATTTTTCCTGTAATTTCCTGTGCATTTGGCTTGTGGGTGTGCTTACTTTGAAAAGGAGCTGAAAGAAGCTGTGTATGTTCCCAGTACATCATAAAAGTTGGGTAGCTATTCGATCAGTTTGATTGTATATTATTCTAGTTTACAAGGTKGGGGGTTTTATTGATTTTGTGATACTCAAAATAATCCAGAGTTAAAAATTAACATTGGCAGTTTCTTTCCAACTGGAATGAAATTCTGACTTGGTTTTATCTTAATTTGAAATATTTCCCTTGAGACATGAGCAGTAGTGCATGGGCTGGACCACTGGGGCAGCCACAGGTTTCATCATCTGCAGCAGYGCTGGTGTTGGTGCTGTTTCCCCACTCCAAGGCTTCTCCTTTGGGAAGGGAGGCAGAAGCAGCTGCTGGGGGACGGTGTATGGGGCTTCATGTGGAGGGTGTGAAAGGGGGATTGTGGCCCCTGCCATGATTGTAGTTGTGTCCTGGCCTTTGGACTCTCTGGTGAATGGGCAGTCTGCTGGGCCTAATGGAGGTAAAGGCAGTGCTGCATCCTTCTGTACATGGGAATTGGATACTGCTGAAAGCAGGCAGTAGTACTTTAGAGCAGAAAGATACCTGATAGTGGAAACAACATGATTTTTTTCCTGAATTTTTTAAAATTAACATTTTTTATGCATTCGTGTCTTAAAACAAAGAATCAATTTTATTATGAACATTGTTATTTGTATTAGTATTTTAGTGTAAGGAAATAAACATGTTTGTTTGCTACTTTGTTGCTACAGCCTCCATCTAGATGGGRGTGGACAACTGCTTTGATGCTCAGGCTGGAGGTAGTGGTTAATGGGGTACCCTCTGTCTGGATTCTYGTGGCAAGGGATGTTTTTCAGATGGGTCCTGTGGCCCATCTTCTTTAACATTTTGTCAGTGACCTGGAAGAAGGCACAGAGGGCTTGGTTTTCAGGTTTGCTGATGATACCAAACTGGAGGGTGTGGTCACTATACCATTGACAGACACCTAGGCGGGCTAACAAACAGACTGCCAAGAAATTCAAGAAATTAATGAACTAAATTCATAAAATCCAACAAGTTCCACATCCTTCACCTCAGAATGAAGAGGCCCTGGCAGTGATACAGACTGGGGCCTGCGTGTCTGGGGAGCAGCTCATGTGAAGAGTCTCGGGAGTCCTGATGGGTAGTGAGTTGTACCTGAGCCAGCAGCAGAGAAGTGAACACTATCCTGAGCTGTACTAGGAAGAGCACAACTAGGAGACTAATGGAAGGGGTTGTCCCTCTCATCACAGTGCTTGTTAGACTGTATCCAGGATACTGTATGCAGTTTAGATTCCCCCAATACAAAAMAGGTATTGATAATACAGAGAAAGTTYGCTGTGGAGTCACCAAGCTGTCTGGGGCTGGAAGCACCTTCCCTGTGAGGGAGCTGGGYTTGTTCAKCCTGGAGACGGCTTCATCACGACCTAAGTGGAGTCTTTCCATGTCAATGAGGAGATCAAGAGGATGGAACCAGACTCTTTGTAATGGTGTTGGGATGGACAGGAGACAATAAGCAGAACTTGGAATGGGACACARTGAAAAGCCTTTCATCATGAGGACAGACAAGCAGTAGAGGCGGTTGCCCAGCAGTGGGGAACAGCCTCCATYCTTAGAGGCTTTCAGCTGGGCTGGTCACAGAATTTCCTTGCTTTGAAGCTAGGCTTTGTACCTTTCCAGATCCTTTCCTACATGTGATGGTAAAATGATGTTTTCTCTCCTAATATAGGAGTCTTGAACTACTCTTCTGAGATACGGGAAAAATCCATTTAATTTCTTCTCCACAACATCTTTTGAGATGCTTCTTCTAACTTGTTCACAGAACCCCTCACCCTCATAGTATTGGGGAACCATAACCTATCCTCCAAATAGTCTGTTTAATGGCTTCATTATCATTATAGTCAAAATTTCTTAAARGAAGGAGTACTGAGGTTAAGTATTTTTGTCTCTGCATTTGTGAAACAGTGTCATTAGATGTAAAACTTGTAGTATGTTAAAGCTGCGAATAAGGACAACTCCATGTGTTATKATAGGAGAAAACATACTCTGTAAGGGAGCTCTGTATGAGTGATTTCAGCAAATTATAGTTGATTTCTGTCTGCTTTTAGTTTTATTAATGGTTCTTTGTGTGTTTGTGGTGCTAATGGAATTGTTGATTCTCTGTGTTCCACAGATGTGTTGCAGCTCTCACWTATCTACTGACTTATCCATTTTTCCCCATGTTGGTCCATTAAAAAGTGTGTATTTATGTTCTTACTCAAGGCTCCTTAAGCCTGGAATTGTCTTTTCAGCATGAAAGACACAAGCACACTTCTTCTTAGTTTACAGTCATCTTTCAGATTAAGTGCTATGAAATTTTTTATTATTTACACATCTTGTAAATGTTACTCATCCATTATCAAGGCAACTAAGTGATTAACTTCTTCAGGCCTTAATAGTTACTTTTCACCCATCCTATGGCAGTTGCAAGTTATTCATTCCAGGTGTCCTTGTAAAGCCAGTCAGGCTTTCTCCTGGATTCAGAAGTTCATTCCTATGCAAGAAGTCACATAATTTTGAATATTAGCATGAAATAGATCTAAAGGAGATTTTCTTTTCTGGGATTTTGCCCTGCGAGAGGATTACTGATACCATTTGGGSAGATGTTTGTTCAGTTTTCTCTCAAAATCCATTAGCAATGGAAGTCCATAATTCATCCAAGCACTCTGTTTGAGGACTTCTGTTTCCTCATAACCGGAATATGTTCAGAGGAGGAAATTTCTGAATTATTTTCTTCCTGATTGCTCTATTTGTAATAGATTATGAAGTACTTAAAACTGTTGCTATGGTCTCATATATGCTGTCTTGAAACAAAATAACCTGAATTTTTCTTGAATTACCTACACATCCTTTTTTTACAAATCTGACTGCTTTTAATTTTCTTTTCTTTCATGACTCTTTTTAGCTCATTACTTCTTTGATGTAGTGAGCTGTGAAACAACACTGCCATAATACTGTATAAAAGGAAACAATATACTAAGATGTATTAAATGCAACCCTGGTGATGGATTACTTCATGGGCATGAAATTTTGTTCCCTCACATTCAGTAGGGAACTTTCTCTAGTACCAACTGAAGAACTTTACTTTTATTTGTACTTTTAGGTACTGTCTTGTACGATTAAGAAAAAACAAATCAGTAGGAAAGAATGTGAAGAAAGCAAGTGTTTGCCTTTATTGCAACAATAAAATATTGATGYTCATATTGTACTGCCAATCCTCAGCCCTACATACCTGTTTCCATTGTTTAAGACATGGTGAAGAAGAGCTTTTCTTCTTCCATACAGATGACTGTTCTTCCTATGGTGTAACATCTTGCACTCTTTTTTCCCTTTATGTTTTCTCCCATTTTAAATCTTTTTATGTTAGTCAAGGATATTTTAAATTTTAATTTCTCTGAGAAAGTATCTTTCTTTTTTGATCATGATAGGAAATGTGTTCTAGAAAACATCAAACCAGTTGTGAGAGAGAAATTAGATTTGAGCCTGCTGTAATTTATTGCTCATGACACTACGTGAGACTGCCTGAAGGTCTATTTCTTCCTAATCTTAAATGATATAGGATAAAATCGGTGACTCCAGTTCTTATGTGTCTTCAGCAGGTTTTCCAACCATAAGTATACCAAAGAGTTAATTTCATTTAAAAAAATGAAATTAAATTGGAGAATTTTAGAATTTTATCACTAAACCTATGAGGTATAAATGTTGCTGATAAAATAATAGTTCGGAAATATAATGTGGCATTTCAGTGGGGAAGAAAAGTTCACATATAGTGCTTAAATAATTTTATTTACAAATAAAGAAAGGTAATTTATGAATGAATTTTAGCAGATAAAATTGAACTTCACTGCCCTTGAAGCGATGGATATATTTATAAAGGATCAGTAAATGGTGTTTTCTGCTGGAGAACAAAAGTAACTCAATGCAGAGGAATTTTTTTGCAAACTATTTCAAAATAAAACAGCAGTGAAGACAAGTATATTTTGCCAGTAAGACTGAAGTTTGTTGTAGAGATGCCTATCTTGAAACATAATTTACAGTTGTGAGCTTTAAACTGCAGATASGGCACATTGAAAGAGTCATGTTACATTGAGTAGGGTCCAAAACATTATGCTGAACAGGGAGTACTTTAAGGCAAGCACATTGGCTAGGGGCCTTCTTAAGTAGTCAACAATAAAACTGATAAAAAGATTCAGCTGCTGTTTTAGCTTCCTCTAGAGATGAATGTTTTCTGTGKTATTGACAGTTTTTGAGCTGGTTTGAGAAAGTATGTTTGTGTTTTTCTTTTTTTCAAAAACAGAGCAGTGTCTACGCTGTTGTAAWAGTCACAGCTACCATGATGCTTGTACTACTGATCTTTTCTCTTCCTCCCACCACATGGTGAACATGCACATGAACACCCACACATTCCTCTTCCTGAAGCCAGTGTCTAGAAAACTAAGAGATATGAAAATCAGTATTTGATTTCTTTTTCTGCCCAAGTGAATTTAAATTYGTATTCCCCTACTTCTCAACATAAACATTAAAATCCTGTTGAGAGGCAACTYCCTATGAACTTTCTGGATGCTTTTTATTACAAAATCAATGAACTCTAACAATACTATATAATTTTGGAGAGTTATTTTGACTTTTCAGTCCTCAGTTTTTTATATCAGTTACATAGAATGGCCACTCTATAGACAGTTTTTAAATGAGAAATCAAGATGAACATAGCTAGTTAAAATGTGAAGTATACATATACATGCAAAGACTAAGTYCTCATTTCAAGTTTCTTAYTTGAAGAAACCCTTTGTCTGTTGTTTCAAGTTTCTTATTTGAAGAAACCCTTTGTCTGCACTGGGATTTGCCCACTAGAGTAATGTATGCCATCTTTTTAACACAAAGAATGAACAAGGGAACGTGCTGAATTTTGATTCAAAGCTATTTATAATGGTTAAAAAAAAAAAAAAAAGCTGACTTGAAAGGCTAAGAGAAATCCAAATTAATCTTATTGATTCTGAAAGCAAATAARGTATTGCTGCACGTCACCTTGGATCACATCAGCAGTTAGACRAAGTGTAGTGTAGGTACTGGATTTTAATAGTAATAGATGAGCTTCAGTGGGACTTCATTTGAAATAGTGTGATGGCAAATGCTGAACTATTTAACAAGTCACTCTGCATATTTCATTTGTTACCTGATCATCTGTTACAAAGGAAGGTTCAGAGGTTTTTTTTTTATTGGAATTCTTCTAAACATATGTAACAATTTCTAGCAAGAGAATTGTTCTGGCTGTAAGCTGTATAAAGAGTGCTCCAGAGCTCCGTTCTTGCAGTGTTTCTGTAAAGCATGCTCTGGTACGCAGCAAAAGTAACAATGGTCACCAGTCCAGATAGGACAGTGATGCTCAACATCTGAACAACTGCAAAAATCAGGGACAGTGGGTTTTCAAGTCTGTAGTTCCACTGTTTGGAAAAGCTGGCAGCATGGCTTTTAGGCAGACGGTACTGGCATAGTTTTCATATGTTGTCATTCACAAAAATGTATTGATAAGAYATTCACACATGCTGAAAATGTGAAAAGACTCAAAGTCTTGGAAAAATAAATATTGGATTCCAAACAAGTGAGAATGATAAAGGCTTTATACCATGACTGATCTTTCTTACCCTTAGACTTACCCAGCAAACACTGAATAGGTTTATCTTCCCACAATTAGACAGTTGTATTTGAGTTGTTGTTTATATTTACCTTATAACTCAGAAATCTATGATTCACTTGTTCCCKTCTAGATGGATGTATAAAAGAGATCAGATAGAATCATGCTTCAGAGGTGTCTGTTGCTCATTGCTGCCTGGACAGATTCCAAACCGCTGTCTTAGATGTGGGTTTCTCTTACAAAAACAGGCTGAGAGAATTGGGTTTTTTCAGTCTGGGAAAGAGAAGGCTCCAGAAAGACCTTAGAGCAGCCTGCCAGTATCTAAAGGCACCTTAGAGAAAGCTGGAGAGGGACTCTTTACAAGAGTATGTAGTAATGGGACAGGGCACAATAACTTTAAACTGAAAGAGCATAGGTTTAAGCTACATATTAGAAAGAAATTCTTTGCTATGAGGGTAGTGAGGCACTTGAACAKGTTCCTCAGAGAAGCTGTGKATGTCCCKTTCCTGGAAGTGCTCAAGGCCAGGCTGGATCTTGAGCTTTGAGCAACCTGGTTTATTGGAAGGTGTTCTTCCAAAGTGTTGGAAGTAGATGATTTTAAAGACCCTCCCAAGCTGTTCTTTGATATCTGCACTGTAAACCTTTCGTGACATCCATTACAGGCTGAAGATACCTACATGTGGATGTCTGCTGATGTGACCAATGTTTGTATCTCATTACAAACATGGAAATCTGGTCTTGCCTCCAGCTAGAAAAGGACCTGGATATCCCAAAAATCCTGTGTCAGCTTTACATGCTCAGAGGTCTTAGGATATCTCAGTGTCTTGAATGGCAGAAGTGACCTACATGGGGACAATTGCTTTGAGCCCAGGGATAGACCAACTACATGAACAATTCACCTAAACAACTGTTGTGTATATAATTCAGAACAAATTGAATTGCTGTCTAGACTGCATTTTCTATTTCTACTATAAGGGAGATTTTGACACTCAGTTGCAGCATAAAGCTACACCAAAGTGTAACCTAAGTGCCTTRAGCTTAACTTGATCCTGTTTTTAAAGACCAAAAGGTTTTATTGGCAATCACCACAGACCTTCCTCCCTCATTTTATAGAAATAGAAATATTATGAAGCTAATTTTTCATGTTTAATTTTATTTTTAAATTCCTCAACCTTTCATTCAGTACACAGGACACATTTCTTCTTTAATTYTATTACTCTCTTTTTTAGACTGTCTACCTTTTAAGAAAACATAGATGAACAATTTGATTTTAAATCTTCTTTTAAAAACAAATACTGYAGCTAAAACTTAAATCATCCTTGATATTTCTTCACTTACATAAAGTGCAGTGCTGTGATGATGCTGTAATAYACATTACAAATTAATAAACAAATAGTACTTTTAAATATGATCATTCATTTCAGAACAGGTGTTTTTATCTTCTGTGCTGTGAATGTAAAGATTTGAAATTTCATTTGTCTGTACATTTTCACAAATTAGGACAAGCAGTCCTAATACCACAGTTTTTGTTTGGAAGAGGAAATATCTGTTAAGTGAATAATGAATGAATGAATATCTGAATGAATGTTAAGGGAATAAGCCAGAAATTAAAATTTCTTTTCTACTAATGGAGAAAACATTATTTATATCAAATAGTTGGCTATCYTATGGAGTTTACTAGTTATTAGTCCAGTGATGATGTAACTTAAGAAATGTATGTTCATCTTACCCTCAACAAARTAAATTCTGCAACAACTGGGTTTAATTACGTTTTACATTGTGAAAACATAATTTTCTACTGTAACAGAACTCTGTATCTTAATGGCAACTTTTATGAAGGGTGCAGTTCTTTTTCTGACAGAGTGGARCGAACATCTTCAAGGCAAGAACAATATTTCACTTCCCCATTTCTTGCCAAAAACAGAAAATGTGTTCACATACATTTATACATACCTATCTGTTTCTAATATATTTTCATAAGTCTTTGTATAAATAAAGTCAAACAGGACATCATTACATCATTATTGGCAACACTTCTTTGTGTAACCATACAATGGAGAATAATTTTGTAAAAAATTTTATAAATTTTTTACTTTTTGTGTATTAATGTCTACTTCAAAGACCACTTATACTSTATTTTCCTGTACAAAAGAGGCTCTTTATGTCTAATCCATTTGATGACTGAAAAGCAGACCAGTTTTCTGCTTTCTGTAAATAATACTCATTTGTATGCTTTTTATTTATTGAATGGGATAGAGCTTGTTATTCACCATTATGAAATGTTTATAGTCTTAAATTTTTGTGTATGCCTTTCTTTTTTCTAGACTAAAACTGGTATTGCATTGTTGTATGATGAAGTATCTGAAAATGCTTATGACATCCGACTGAAGCTTACAAAAGAGGTATTAACAATTCAAAAACAAGATGTCGTCTGTGTTAGTGGAAGTGATCACAGTGCAAATGTAAGTGCTTCTATATCTCTGTGCTTTTGGCTGCCCACTTTAATGAATTCTGCAGAGGACACCTTTATTGTATTTGGAGTGCAAGGGATTTTACTGGGTAACAAATACAAGTAATTATCAGTTGTTGGCTCTTCTGTGCATACCTACATTCATAAGTATAAAAACTGCATTTCTGAGCAGTGCTGTACATAATTTATGATGGAATTTATAATCTTAATAGAAGCAAAAAACATCTATAAATAGCAAGATTAAAGCATTCTTCCACCAAATATTCCTGGGCCATTAAAATAAGGGAGAAAAGGAAAAAGTGTTTCCCAGTGAAAGCATTTGTAGAGTAAACTGATACACCAAAGTTTTCTTCATTTGTGTATCAGACAGGATGTCTGTTCAAGGGCATTGAGCTGACTGAGAGAACACTTGATGGGCACTTATTTTACTGTAATTTTCTTTCAGGCACAGATGGAGCTTAATCAGTGCCAGCACCTATGTGGTGCTTTTTTTAACCAAAATTCAGTTATGCTGCATTTTCAAAGCCTGTGGTGCCTCTAAGCTATAGAGGAGCCTTCTGTGTGACCATTTGGTAATGTCACTAGATAAACTGGTGATGTTTTGCTTAAGCAGTACAGCAAGGGTATCGAAGTTATCAACATMCTTAAGTGATGTATTTCATTTCCTCGTATAAACAGTGTTCTTGAATTTGGAATACATGTACYTAATTTAACTGAGTAAAATAGATTTCATGAACTTTGCTGGTGTTTCTTAGAGTGCACAATTCATGGCAGCCTCCTCAGAGTGGGCCAAGGGAGAGTATTTCTGTCAGCTTGTTGTATTGCATCCTGTAAACTTAAAATCTGACACTTGAGGACATCAAATGGGTTTGTGATAGTCTGCTAAGAATTAGAAGCAAGAAAGCATATAATGGATATTTGTGTGTATATGTGAGTATGTCAGAGAGTCTGCCTCTATAATATATAAATATTTCATTCCTGCTGCAGTAAATATTTATATAAATTGTGTAGTGTCACACATAAAATAATTTGAAGTCGCTTTTAGCAATTCAAAACATTAAGTACTTGTCCATGGAATTCTGTGGAACATGAAATACTCTCTAAAATGTTTTAAAAGGTTGATCAGTGACAGGCATGTCCACTTGTGGTTGSTTTGCTGAGATAAGTATAAGCCTCATTCATCAGCTTTGCATATACTTTCTGCTTCACTGAGAAGCATGAAAAAACACAGTTGTATTTTTTTTTACCAGGCATTGCTGGTAATGCTGATAAGTTGTATGCAAACTAGTTGYAAGAGTCATAGTAAAACATAGTGAGACTTCAGTATATCGTGTCTGTGCATATAATTATATATGATTGCAGTGGACTCAATGGTGTTTAAATGCCTTGTGTATTAATCTCATAGAAGAAGAATCAAAATTCTATCCTACATACTCCTAGGTTATTTCTTGAATGAATTAACACAAGCTAGGTGCATCTGAGAAAATACTGTRTCAAATCTGTGTATGTATTGATCAACACCCAAAATACAGCAAGTCAGCCCCCACCCAACRTTCTCAATGTCCAACTAAAGCAGTACAAAAACTCATCCTGAGCAACCCAAGTCTGCCTCCTCCTTTTAGTATCAAGATTTGGGCTGATTTTGWTGCCTTTTACTCCTACATTTTATGGGTACCCTAAATAGTATTTCCTGATAGAAGACAGGGCAGGGAGGCAAGCTTTGATAATATTTAACCAATTGAATTTTAAAATAAATTCTGGAAAGTAATTTATTGCAGAGGAGGCTTAGCTGGGATATGAAGCCACTGCATATAAAATGAATCCAAGTTTCTTGGTGATCTTGTGATCACCAGTAGTGATCACAGTAATGGGTAGAGTCTAGAAGGAAGTGATTCCCAGGATTGTGGCAAAGCAAGACAGTTTTTCTTGGTTGTAGATGTAGTGTTAATGTGTAAAAGTAAGTGAATTTCAAGTATAATTCAGACAGTAATTTAGGTTAGAGTTGCAAAGTATTAACATGGCTCTAGGTATGACATGCATTCAGAGGGGATTTCTCCTGCTATTGAGAAATAAGAGTGGGCAGTTCTGCCAAGCTGCCCTTTCATGGAAAACATTGTTAACTTAGGGGAAATAAGGATAATCTTTTCTCACTGAAGACTCTGAAAACTAAAATTCAAGGGTCTGATCTATTTTTCTGTGTCCCTTATAAGATCTCCCCAAGGTCCCTTTCTGAAAGTGCTATCTGCAGTCCTCACAGGATTCTGTTGTCAAACTCTAATGAGAAAAATGAATTAGACTGTCTTCATGGCCATGTTCACTTTTTCTGCATTATACTTTGAACTGAATAAAAACTTCCAGACAACTAGCATTTAATATGAACACAAACTGAGAGTAACATGAAGATAAACATTTTTTTTATCATATATAAATTTCTAGTACATAGGAGCTCAAGAGCAGAACTTGAAATCAGGCTGAAATAGCTGGTAGTTGTCTAGTGCTGAGTTTGGTAAGTTTTACAATTACAGTTACGTGACAGAAATTCCAGACATAAATAATTTATGTTTCAAGTGGTTAAAGAGAATAGTTTTCATCCCTGTTCTGTATGATTCAAAATATTAATAGAAAATTGTAACCTGAAAGTCAATGCAGTAGCAGTCATAAATGATCACATTGTCTTACTGATTTATTCTCCTTTCTCTGTACTTTTTCATTCTCAGGTACTCCTAGTTAATCTTTATTTTACACATGGCCATTCATCAAATTAGTTCATTTTCAACAAAAATAGAAATAACTTTGGCCTTCTTTTTGTATTCACSTCAAATGCATGGGAGGAGAATAAAACTGCACGTAGAATGACTTTTCCTCTTAGGTGCGATATTTGAATGGAAAATTGTTGAAAGGAAAGTTCTGTTTCTACTTGTAGTAATACTTTTTCTTCTGCCACTAACATGGGACAGCATTTGTGGGATGAATTTGCTTCCAGCCTCCCTTTTACTGACAGGTTAATCCTGAGGAACWCTGAGGACAGGATTTGCAGCTGTGCATATTTAGCTCTGCTAGTCYGGTGTAGTTCTGAATGCTACACTGAGGACTGGCAAAGACAGCAGTGATCACTAAAGCTACTGTGATGAGTGGGACTTTCAGCGATAGAGATTATACCCAAGCATAAAAGACTCTTACTATAAAATATATTTTACTACTATCATCTAGGTCTGTTCCTGTTTCATATTTTGTCATTTGCCATTCATTTAAGAGCTACTTTTAAGCATTGAGAAAGCTTCACCTTTGATGAGAAATTTTATACCTGGCTTACTGTAATTTAACGATGGTTCAGCCCATTTCACTKCTTGCAACCTTGCACTTGATGAGAGAGTAATGAGAGAAAGACATGATTTTGAAATTCAAGGTGTAGATAGACAAAATAATGTAAAATCAGCTGCTTTCTTTTTGGTATTAAATTTTTTCACAGTAGACAAGCTGCTTTTAAGTATCTCTAAATATCCTTCTGGATTTGGAGMTGATTAGGGAAGAAATATTTCACAGTTTTTTATATAATATTACACTTATGAAAATAATTGTCTATAAAACTATTTATAAATATTTATGTAATTTAAATTTGTACGCTAAACATGCAATCGTTCCATCAAGATGCATTTCAGATTTTCAGACTTGGCAAATTCTACTGTTCTAAGCAAGTCTTCATGACTTGGTGTAATGTTTAGARTGTTCAGATTTCAAGGATGAAGGGTGTATATAAGTGTATGGGTGCAACACTTGTAATGCATCAGGCTCTGTCTTAGGGTGGATGATGAGCAAATTGAGAGCTTATGAGTTAGGGTAAAAGGGCAGAGCAGCAAGAGTGACACTGTTGAGGGTGTTTGCTACAGGCTCCTGGTCAGGAGGAGGGAGTGGACGRGGCCTTGTACAGGCAGCTCGGAGCRGCCCCACAGTCACAGGCTCTGGTTCTTTGRGGGACTTCAACCACCCTGACATGGCTGGAGAAGCAGCACTGTGAAGCACAAACAGGATGGGAGGAACCTGGAAAGCATTGATGGCGTCTCCCTGACATGGATAGTGGAGGTTCCCACAAGGAATGGTGGGCTCCTTGACCTTTCACTAAAAAATGGGGAAAACCTTGTTGGAGATGTGAAGGTTGGGGGCAGCTTTGRCTGCAACGACCTTGAGATTGTGAAGTTCAGCATAGAACAAGGAGAAGCAGGGCAGCAAGTAAATTGTAACCTTCAGCCTCTTCAGGCCTAGAGAACTACCTTTAGCCTCTTCAGGGGATCTTCTTGGAAGAATCCCATGGGAAAAGRCCTTTCAGGGAGGAAGGGTCCAAGAGAGTTGGTTAGTATTGAAGGATCGCTTTCTCCAGACTCAAGAACAAACCATYCCAGTGAGCAAGGAACTGAGCAAAGGTGTCAAGAGACCTGCATGGATAAAAAGGATCTCCTGTCATTACTCAAGTGTAAGTAGGAAATGCAGAGGAGATGGAAGCAGTCAGACCACTTGGAATTAATGTAGAGAGGTTGTCAGAGTAAGTACAAATGAAGTGGAGGCCAAGTTTCTCSTGGAACTAAATCTGGCCAAAGATGTCAAGGACAACAAGAAAGGCTTTTTCAAATTCATCAGTTGCAAAAGGAAAGCTAAGGATAATGTGGGCCCATTACTACATGGAGAGGGGCCTTCATAACAAAGGATACAGAGAAGACAGAATTACTGAATGCCACCTTTGCACTGGTCTTCGCTGGTAAGATGAGACCTCTGGAATCTCTGACCCAAGAAACCAGGAAAAAGGACTGTTGGAAGGCAAACTTTCCCTTGGTCAGGGAGAATTGGGTTAGAGAACACCTAGGTAAACCTGACTATCCACAAGTCCAAGGGCCTGGATGGGATGCATCCACAAGCGCTGAGAGGGATGCTGGATACCACAGCAAGGCTGCTCATGACCATCCCTGAAGGGGTGCGGCAATCAGGAGAGGTGCATGAGGACTGGAAAGAAACAAATGCCACCCCAGTCTTCAAAMAGAGAAAGGAGGGGGATCCTCAGAACTACCARCCARTCAGCCTCACCTCAATCCCTGGAAAGGTGATTGAATGCCTCATTCTGGAGGCCATCTCTATCTACATGGATGACAAGCAAGTCACCAGGAATAGTCAGCATGGATTCACTAAAMGTAAATAATGATTGACCAATCTGATTGCCCTCTATGATGAAACACCTACCTGGATGGATAATAGCTGAACCTCAACTTCAGTGAGGCTTTTGTCACTGTGTCTCACCATATCCCCCTGGGCAGGTAACCAAGCGCTGGAACAGATTGCCCTGAGRGCTTGTGGAGTCTCCTTCATTGGAGATATTCAAGAACCGTCTGGACACAATCCTGTGCTGTGGGATGTCCCTGCTTGAGCAGGGGGATTGGACCAGATGACCTGCTGTGGTTATTTCCAAACAGATTTATTCTGTGATTCTCTGAAGTGGTGCATACTCATAGAATCCAAAAGAATACAAAAGTATTGACAGAAATGGCRAATTGAAAATAAATAGACAGCTTTCCCCACCTGTCAAGTATTTTTAACAGATGTTTTTCCCTCCAGGTTTAAAGTTAAACAACACTCACAGAAATAAATTAAGTGCATGACAGACAGAGAAKGATCAATTTTAGTTAAAGGATAACCAGGAAGGCATTAATTTTTAAACTTTCTACTCCATGAAGGTATTACTGCACTTGAACTCTTTCTCGTTTTATGTTCTAAAATTAATTTCTTACATACAGTACCTCATCCTTAATATTCGTTTTTGCTTCCATGTATATTGCTTCATCCTTCTCCTGTTGATAGTCCACAGTTTTATGCTCTCCTCTTTTCATAAGCATTTTCTTCTTTTATTTTGCTTTTTATTTTTCTAAGAAAAAGAGCAGAAATCCATCTGGTTTTTTATCAAAATTGGTCCTTCTCACAGAGCTAAATTGTCTCTGAATTGGTCATGAGTCAAGCAAAGAGTTTTTGAATGCAGGCGGATGGCATCTTGATTGGGAGAGGACTCCTCAGAGGCTTTAGTCTAATAGAATTAGTATAAGAAAAACCTTTGTATTCTGAATACTCCATGCTCCAGCTTCACAAGCTGTGTCTTAGTATGAAGTAAAGTAGGTGAATAAGGAAGAAAAGCAGCAAGATTACTTGTTTTTTGATTAAAAGAATAGAAACAGTGTCTGAAAATACTGTTCAGATCCCTGATGAGATTTCTATGGCTTTTCCTTTATACCTTAGATGCTAATAATGACACAGAAGAAGGTTACCTTAGAAAACCTCTAGGGAACAAATCTACAAAAAAAAAAAATCTAGTTTTTTTTCATTTAAGCTAAGGAAAATTCTCTCTCAAGAACTGCTAATATTACAGTTTGCCCAGTGACTCTTCTACCATTGCTGGTGTGGTATTTTAGTCCAAAAAAAATTTTTTAAAGCGAATAATTAACAATTTCTATCTTTCTTTTTTAATATCTTGTTTTAAGCATCAAGTAAATGATTAAGAGTCTTCCTTTTGAAACTAAGATCACTTGTATGGAGAAAATACATTATTTAACCATTTGTGATTTGTTTTCCATGCTCTGGAAAGCTGACCTAGATACTTAGAAGAGAGCTATCAAGTAATCCTTAGGAACTTTACTATGACAGATCATATGCTTGTCTTGCTGCCAATCTGAGAACAGTTAGAAGTTTGCATCACAAAATAAATATGAGTATTTTTCAGCATGACAAWGAACTTTAATAATAAAGATAGAAAGAATGAGTAGCTTAAAAAAAGACTGCTAAATAGAACAGAAGAATGCAAAGGACRCTTTGAATACCCCTGAAAAGCAATCTCATCCTGAAATGTGGAAAGAGTCCAGCTAAGGGTGAGTACTCATACCAACAAGATAAAAGAAAGGCATCACAACTTTAATAAGCCACACATACACATAAATATATGTGTCCTTTATTTGAATTTTCAATAAATCTATTACACTTGAAGCTATGACAGTATCAGACTGGTAAATTGTAGCCTTTACACATTGTAAGAGATCTTGTAGCAGTTTAAAGGTTTCAGCAGTTAGGAGCAAACTGTCTGACTGTGATGGAAGCATGAGGCTTTCCAGTATCAGTATTTGGGATATTGATGGATTCAGCCTCTGTTGTTCATCTTCACTATAGCCAGCCTGTGAAATGCTGTGCAAAGTTGAATGCAGATTGGCATTACTCAAAGAAAAGCTGTATTCTGGCAGGATTTAGCTGTAATTTTTTGTTGTGGGATGGCTTTTAAATTGAAAGTAATCAGCTAATTTTCAATGACAAAAGTATTATCAYACACAGGGCCTTATATGTGTTATTAGTAACTCTGGAAAACCATATTTTTAGATAATCTCTATTGATGTAATTTGTATCTGAGAAGAGTCTGGGGTCTTTTCACACCACTTGCCAGAAAAAAGCTCTTGTCTAAAACTCAATATTTGACAACTCAGTGGAGGAGCTCCTGAGGATTATTCTGAAGTCATACTGAGACTGTTTTTCATTCAGGCACATTAATGCGATTCCTTCTCTCAGAGGAATAAAACACCATGGGCTTTGTCAGTCATCTTAACTAGAATAAATCATGTAATAATTTATTTTGAAAGGGATCTCTTGAGGTTATCTACTTCAACCCACTGCTGGAAGTGATGATAGCTTCCATCTTGCTTTGTCCATTCATGTTTAGAATATCTCCAAGGATGGAGATGCTGCCAGCTCCCCGGGCAGCTTTTGATGCTTAACCATGTGAAGTTCTTTCCTATTGTTATGCTCAGCTGGAATTTCCTTTCTTGCAAGTTGTGACTTGCGTCTAATGCTTGTTCTTTGTACACCTGCGAGAAAAATAGTTTGGGGTTTTTTGTTGTTTTGTCTTTGGATTTTGTTGTATAATCCTCCCTTAACTTGGCTAGGTTTGTAATAGAATGAGTGACTTCWTTTTCATCTAAAATCTCCACAGAAATTAGCCAGAAAAAACACTTTCCCCTTAAAAAAAACCCTAAAATAACCCACAAAAAACCCCACACAAACAAACAAAACCAACTTTTACCTACAGTAATAAGATAATATAACATTTGCAGTAAGATRATGATGTAAACTGATAAAAATGTTATTATATTTAATCTGCAGATGTCCCAGGTCTGTTTTAGCACATGAAAAGATCTGCTTTGACTTTGTACAAAACTGAACATCAACTGACRTGCCTTAGTTAATTTTTAGTGCATTCTTCCTGTCCTTTTAGGAGAAAGTGAGAACCTGTGCAGTGCAAGAGGTAAAGCTTCAAACTCTCATATTCAAAATAATATTTTGATTTTTGTCCACCTGTGGTAGAGAGGAGGGAGGGTGACTCCTGCCACAGTCAGCCAGTAGGTGCTGGGCAACCTGCAGCCAGACACTGGATAGGTGGAATTTTGCTGTCAATAAGTGAGGTTTGTATGAGCAGAAGTGGAAATATCTATTTGAAAAAATGCTAAATACACGCTGAACAATTTGCTCAGGAAGCTCAAGGTTTGGAGACGTGGAGGTTGTGAGCTGAGAAAGCCCTTATCATGGGTGCTCCCCATCTTGAGGARAAAATTTCCTGAAGAGTTTCAACATATCCTTGCTCACCACATCCTCTTTTCACCTTTTGGGATGTTTAACAACCAACAGGATRTCTGCCTTTTGTGATACATTTTACTGGTTCTCTCATTCTTACAAGATCTGTTTCCTCAGTCATTTCCTATCTCATAAATTCCACATGTTACCTGTCAAGAGTTGCTAAGAAAAGGAACATATGGCTGATATGTTAAGTCCTAAGAAAAAAGCTAACTCTATCCCAAGTGAAATCAGGACAAACTGTCTTCTTACCCCTTCAGATATCAGACTGTTTCTTCCTTTCCATCTATGCAGGACAGGTTACAGGCTTCTCTTTTAAGTCTTATTATTGCACTTCTTTTGCATTTTCCTTTCCCCCCTGCATGTTTCCCAAGGGCCTGGGTGACAAACTGCATTTTTTTTCTATTGCAAACCTGCCATGTAGTATCTGTAGTTAATTTGACATCTTACTTTCAACMAGTAAGGAGAACTTCTGATACTACTTCTTTCAATAAATACCAGATGCAAATTTAGAAGTTGGAATAAATYTACTTTTAAAAAAATTCCTGTAAACAATGCAGCAATGATTTCTTTCTCTTTGTTCACTTTTTCCTATCTTCTTCTTTATCCACTTTTTATGTTTAAGGAATGGTCTGCTGTCTATTAAGGTGATAGTCTGTTGTGGTTTGAGTTTAGCCATGTTTAGTCATGACCATTTATCAAACGCGTATCCATGTTCATTTTCTGGGTTAAGAAAAGGTGACTAGTCCCCTTGAGTGAAAGCCAGTGATTTTTGTCTTAATTGGTGATTTTGATGATGTGTCATAGTACTGAGCCTGGTGGTGCCCTTAAATTCCATGGGATTTGTTGGTGTGGCCATTGTTACGAACATTACTGTCGATAATAATCATTTGACCCATTTTTGCCAATATCTGTCTGAAGTAGTATAAGGCACACAGCACCCCTTGATAACTGCAGAGCTTAGCCCAGCTACTTATAGCCCATGGGCACAGACTCAGGCTAACAAGTGGAGTTGGTACCAGGAATTTAACCTTGTAATGTTATTGGTCAGTGAAGCCGTGGACTGTGTCAAGTGTCCCAGCCTTTTCTGCTGTGTACTTCAGTTTGATGCTTGGAAATAATATTTGTATTCATTAATATTTTCATGCAGACTGGAACAGAAAAGTAAAATATTGTACAGAGTCTTTTTTCAAAAGTGTCTCTTTATATCAATGATTTTGGAGTGCTTCAAGCAGATTCTCCTTCTGAAATTGCCATAGCACATTACTCATTTAGGTAGATAGGTAGGTAGATAGATAGATAAATAGACAGATAAATATAATACTTTTTTCTGATGAGATGTCTCTTACCACAAGTACCAGTCCTGGGTGTTAACAACCTGATACTAATGACATATTAGGTAGACATTGGCCTATAGGTGGGTATAAAATCTTCCTAAAATACAGTAACAGAAATAAGCACTGCAATTGCCTTCTCATGTTGCCCATGAAGCTCTAGTCATACCACTTCATATGAGCAAATAACAAGACATAAAAGACCTCCCYAGAGATAAAATTTCTCTCATCATTGTTTTTTAACAGAATCTAGTAAGTCTTTTGTGTAGAGCCACCTCATACCTAAAAGATGGATATTTGACCATATAGTTCTCCCCATATTTGTGTCATTCAGTTTGCAGCTAATAAAAGTATAGCAATTTTTTCAACTGCATTATTCATTTTAGGTGTTAAAAGCTGCACTGCACCTGTTACCAAGTAGTGTCTTCTTTATACAGTTGTTGACATAGTGCTCTTTTGAATGGTGTCTGCATCTTATATGGATAAAATTTTCTGTTGTATCTGCTTTTCAATATATTCCCTCTCTGACATCATTATTGGAGCTCCTAAAATTTTCTCCCTCATCAGTTYGCAGCTTGCAACAATAAAAGGTCTCAAAAATATAGCAATATTTTATATTGGTATTCTGCCAATTACAGCTTTATTTCTTACATTCTGTATATTCAAATGCATACTGAAGTTTTATGTGGGGTACTACTTTGTCCTGTCATCTCCTAGAAACAGGAAACAAAACAGGCTGTTGTGCCATGGAGGGTACATAACTGCTTCTGCTTGGTAGCACATCTGTAAAGAGTGATTGTTACAGGGTGTACATCAGGTGCTTTGGAACCCATGAGAATAAAGAGTTTCAAGAAACTGTAGATACTATTGAAAAAAACAAAATGCTATTTTAAAAGCAAAAAAGGTCAATTTAAAAAACGTTAATTTCAGCTTTGCTGTTCAGATTTATAATTAGGAAGACTGTCTAAAGAGTTTTCCTTGTCTGTGATGAAATAAAATTACGCAGTCAACTATAGCACTGCTTTGGTTATTTTTTAACACTGATACAAATGTCTGTCYCACTTCACTCTAAAATCATAAATGAATTCATCTGGAAAGAAAAATTATATCTAGCCTACAGGCAAGCAAAAAGTGAAATAAGTTGTTTCTTTGTTTGACCAAGACATACACATTGGGTTTTCAGCTGCATATGTGCATGACATTAATGTCACAAAAAGATTGGTTTGTTTATTTCCCCACAAACRTTGCAGTTCAGTTTTGGCAAGATGTTTTGGAGTAGAATTTTCTTTCATAGTTACTTGCAAAGCTACTGTGGGTTTCAGTCCAAATTTCTTAGTCATGAAATTTTGTCCTTGCATAACAAATTCAGGACTGATTCAGACCTAAAGTCTACTGACCCARCTGTCCTTTTTCTGACAGCAGTTATTAATGTTTCCTTAGAAAAGCCAGACAGGGAAAGAAAGTTGTTTTTCTAGTCATAGCAAATTATATATGATCATATAATTGAAATAAATTCATGTAAATTATCTTGATCATGATACTTAATCATGCTCAGCTTTTAGCATTTTACTTTGCAATTTGAATATCTTGAAAAGAAGAAAATTTTTGCAAGTTTTTAAACATAACCTTTACTAAGCTGTTATGTAGGAATCATTTAAGTATGAGTTCAATATCTTTTTTTATTGTAAATATTTGAATACCTGTAATAGGCAATACTATTAACTATTTAAATAGAAATATAAAGATTATACCAATGTTATGCATTGGTATATTGCTTCATAGGACTGCCTATCAATCATATAAAAATGCATGTTAGCTCTATTTGAAAGTATAAGATGCCAATAAGTAGTACCCTACTTGTCTTTTTTATAAAACTTCTAAAGCTATTCACATAGCAGCTTTCTATTTGTTGTATGATCATGATAAAGCAAACAAAAAAGTGAAAATATTTATTCCATCATCTCCTCCTTGTGATGGGATATATTAGGATAATATATTTTCAAGGTGTGAGTATAGGTGAAGTAAAAGAAGAATTAAGTAAGTAGGCAGCCATTAGTTCCTGGAAAGCATCTCTTGGGAGTCCCTGAATTCAAAGTTAGGGATGTATTCTGATTTGGATTGGATCAGAACTTTGTCAGCAAGTGTGATAATTATGATCAAAACTTATGATACAGTTCCAAATGAAGAAAAAACCTATGAAAAAATTTGCATTAACATAGATTTCAAAGAAACTGCATTATATCAGCTGAAATTTAGTCATATAAATCTTTTGACATGTCAGGTGCCATGTTCGTAATGCAGCAATTTTCAATTTTTAGCATAGACTAGTGAAGTACAGTATTCATTGGAACAGAAGCAATTTTGAAAATGTATGAAAAAATTCCTATTTTTTACCATATGGATTATTTTTATCCACCTAAAATGACACTGAAATTCCAGATATGTTTTGTTTTGTTTTCCCCTGAGTCAATATGAACATAKGTCTAGCATGATGAGCATTAAAAAAAAAAAAAGAGCTATATATATTAAAATAGCTTGTTATCATAAGATTCTGGTCTTGGCTACTGAAATAAAAAATTATATTTATCTGTATTGGTGAAATTGTAAAACACACAGAGAAAAAAAAATATCTTATATGTTCAGGAATTACTGTAAAGATGGTATTCTATCCACTACTGTTCAACATGTTCCAAAAAAAGTTCCCATCAACTGTATAATWATTGTCAACAGATGAAGTGCTATTATTATGTTGTCAGGCACCATGAGTTACACATTATTGAAGTGTCAAATTCAGCATAGAGTTAAACATATGATAGGTTTCTCTAGAAAAATATTGATAAAGGTTTTTCTTCCTTACACACTTAAAACTGAAATGAAAAAAATGAACATTTGAAGTAGACTATGAATAAAAGTTTTTCAGCAAATGCTACAAAAAAAAGTATAGAGATCTGAAGATATAGAATAGAAAGCACTGGTATTTTTGGTTGAAAAATTAGAACAAATATGCATGCACAATAGCTGTGAAAATATACATATCTGAGTTCTTCATATAGTTTTCCCTTGCCAAATGAAAAGTATGTACAAATTTCTGTTCAGGAAGAATATCACTTCAGAGATAGAAAAGCATACTAAAGTCTGAATACACAATTCACAAGTTCTGCTCTCTGTTATAAAGAATTAAGTTCCTATAAATCAATATTGAATGATACTTCAAAACTGATWATTCAGATTCTAGACTACTTTTAGGAATTTTTTTAAGTAAATGAGAGCCTAGGAAAATCTTTTATGCTTATTCAAATATTGTATTTTCACCTAAATTTATTTTTTCTACAATTTTTTAAAGCACAGAACTGTTACACTTCGTAGACAACCAGTTGGTGGYTTGGGCTTAAGCATAAAGGTATGGGTAACATCTCTATTCTTCTTTTGAATTTCAGTATGACCACTTCAGTCTTGAGATCTCATGGTTAATATCTCTGTCTTACAGGGTGGTGCTGAGCACAAAGTGCCTGTCGTCATWTCAAAAATATTTAAAAACCAAGCAGGTAACTTACGTTATTTACTTATATAGTACTGTAGTTATTAATAGTTTCAGGAATCTGTTTTTACTTCATTAAGATGGTTATTTTCTAAACAAAGCAAAGTGACTTGCAAAAACATAAGTATGACAGAGGAAATCTATTGATGTACTTAGCTTTTATAATGCAGAGGATAGAAAAGGTACAAACTATTTTTTTTTCCCACACAKTAATTCACTACCATATGGTATGACTAACAGTGCCTAGGTGCCCCCAGAGAGTAATTTGTAATGTTTATTACAGTGAAGATAACACAGCACCTAAATCAGTACAGTCTATCTTGGTTAAGTATTACATTGACATTTTTCTAGCAAAAGGAACTTTTAGGAGACCTTTTCAGACCTGAAACTGAACTTGGCAAGTTGGAGAACTGGTCTGGGAAACAAAGGGGCTATTTAGTGAGGAAAAGCTGCATGTGGGTGGGCAGTGCCTTGCAACATGAACTAAGGGTCTTAGATGACCAAAAGCAAAGTCGTGTTCTCTTCTCTGATGGATGTGGACRTAGGGATAAGCTTGTTCTTTTGTTTTCTGAGGCATTCTTTTACATATTTTAAGCTTCTATGTGTTTCCTGTCTTCCCTAGTATAAATCTACCCATTTCATATAACCTTTCCTTCAAAAGAAGACAAAGATTATGATYCTCAGTGCATGTCCTACTCCTTAAAGGGCTCAAAGCCACTGACATGATCTTTTTCACTCATCAGGCTCTTTTCCTGCTTTGCTGTCATGATGGTTAAGCACATTTGCTTGACACCATGTTTAGACTYGTGCTTTACTAGGTCACATACTGTGCTGATTTTTCTCCTCTGCATCTTCTTCAGGGGGTCCTTTTTTACTTGAAATGAATACCTGATTTCATCTGATACCGAATGAATATTGAATGTATTGTCTATTCCTTATCCTATTGGAAACACTGCTTCAAGTTTCCTGTGTACAGTACTTACATTTCTTTTTATAATGTTCTTTCTGCAGTGAGGGAAATAAGGTGTTTTTATATCAACTGTATTACTGTATATGGAATAGTGATATGCTCCTTAAACACACAGTATTTATAACAATACCAAGAAAATGTGCATTAAAATAATAACAATAAATTAATGTAAAATAATAACAATAAATTCAGATTGAAGGGAAGTAATTCAGGAAATTAATGACCAACAAGGAAAGCTATGTCCTACTCTCTTAGGGCATAGTACTCTCAACCAAGGTTAGTAGTGATTTTGTATATAGAATACTTACATTCAAAGTTTTGTACATTGTGAGTAGTTATTCTTTATCTGTATTTATYTGTAGAGAAACAAATGCAACAATTTTATGGGGTCAGCTTTTTACTTCAAATTTGAAAATAACTCCTCAGAATGTACTTGTTTTAAGATCTTATAATCTTTTCTCTGAGGAAACTCCAAAATCAGTAGTGATTATAACCAGGGGCAGTGCTGTGTCACACTAAGCCCAGATGAAATATTCCTGACTGGATCAGTGAATGGAATTAAGATATTGACACATCTGGTAAGGTATGAAGTCAGGCAGGTTCCAGTTAGCTCCTGCATCCCTTCTAGCCTAAGTGAGTCTGTGATTCAGGTACTGCTGCAGGTGCTAAAGATCAGAGATTGAGATAGAAATGCTTTTTGGGGCACATGGCTTAYAGCACTCCATTCTGGTTACTGAATTTCTGTGCAAGAGAAAATTGAGTGGAGTTTTTGTTTTTTTCTTCCAGAAAATAAATATTTCTAAAAAGCATCAAAAGATTATCAGAACAATTTTGGAAGTGCTCAACCTTCTTATACTTCAAATCTTTTTTTTTTTATATATATATATGATCTCACAACTCTCAGAGAGGTGCTGTTGTTCAGTACAGGAGGAAGATAATAACAAAGGCTATTCACAGTGTTATTCTTCTAGTATTATACATAACTGGAAATTAAGAGAACATGTCTAAATTTATCTCACAGGTGACATTGAGGCAATATTTCTGATTTTAGATTCTAGTGTTTTAATGTAAGAGAAAACAATCTGGCAAGAAATGAAGGGAAAATAAGATGTGTTCTATAAATATGTGCATTCTCTCTCCATTTATATAATATATATATTGATACAGACACRCATACCAAAATGCAAATGTATTTACATAGAAAAGAATACCTGTAAGAAGTTTAATATAACAAGGCTATAATGCATTATATAATGTTAATGTAATGAGAATATAAAGTGTTAATATAATGTGGTACACATGGCAGAGGGATGAGACCGGTGCAGATTTATCTAAAACTAAGCTTTGGACTGAAAATCTGTATATTCAAAATGTAGATAAATCACCAATGGACTTTCATTTCACAAGGTGCTAATGACAGTGAAACTGAGTGGCTGGCTTTAAGAGTGGTCTTTAGTTAAGCAGTGAGATTCATTGCAGCTTCAAGAAAATAAACTGAATTTTAAAAAAYAAAAAAGGCTTTATTGTTCAGTAAGATTAGAAAATGAATAATTTACCTGATAAAAAAGTAATTTCTTATCAGGCATTTTACTGTTTTCTGTACTTGAGTAAAGTGCCTGAACGTACATGAGTAAAATTGTCCTTAATAACTAAAAAGCTGATTTCCTAAAATGGTTGATATTTTTGATACTTTTCATGAAATGTAATGCCTTTTATATGATAACACTATAAAATAATGTTTACAACCTTACTTTGTATGGATATAGTAATACTTTTAGTTCCAAAGGTAGAAGCATAATAAAAAACCCCAGTTATTTCTCTTTTAGATTGCTATAAACTTTGTGCTATCTAAATAAAGTAATTAGTTGTCTATTTTTGTACTGTTTAGTTTTTTCAAACATTGGATAAGTGATTTTGTTGGCACTGACCTAAGCATCAGCTGACAGCATTTCTGCTTCAGTTTTTGAAATAGGATGAACATTTCAATAGGATTTCATTTCATTATTTAACAGAAGCACATCCATAGCAGCAGTGCTTATAAATACTACTCACAGTTTTGACCTCTCAGCTGTGATCACTGTGTTTATAAATTTCAAATTAAGTTATTCTAGATCTCTTCTTTCCTGAACAAGTTCACTGAAACATACACAGAAACTCAGTTCAAGAGCATAACTTTACATTTTTGAAATACAAGATTATTTGGTCACTCAGTGCTGGAGACTGATGTATTMCAAATCACAGAAAAAAATACACTGAGTTTTTCCTGAGCACATCCTCCTCAACAGTATTAGAGCAAGTTTTGCTAATTCAAATGACTCATCACCAAGTCTGGCCTTTTAAATTTTTTCTGTTGATTCTGCCTTCCATTCTAACAAAGATTACTTTCTTAATCCTACCTCCAAAACTTTTGCTAAAGTTAATTGCAGAGGGAAGAAATTTCTGTGTCAGAATGAGAAAAAGTAAATGCAAACTTTAAAATATAATGTAGAGTTATAAACTTGAGARTAAAATTATATCATTAGCCACAGAGTAATTTTTATCCCGTAGGAAATTATTTAAMTTCCAAAACCAGGTGGTTTTCCTACCCATTTATTAAACATCAGTTGACTCAGAGTATTAACAACATTGCTGATAATCTCCCAGATTATTGAAAGAATTATTGATGTTGAAACTTCCAAGTAATGTTCTATAAGCCTGATTCAGGCTGGCTTGGGTTTTGGGTTTTTTAATGTAATTTAATACAATATTGGTGTTATTTTCCTTTAGAAACTGGCTTAAAATGGAGTACATKGTACTTGTTGTACATTGATTGGTGATTTGCTATTAGTTTCTAGGTGTGTTATATTTTTATGTCTGTGCTATAATCATATTAACAATTTATTTAAGGCAAATAGTGCTGAGGACTTAAAATCAAATAAATGTAGAGTGCTATTCTTAGAACTATGTTATGTAATTTCCATRACTTGGAAAGGAATCATATCAGTCAGGTTTTCTTGTTGTACAGTGAATCCATCAGATCCATAARAAATACTTCAGGGAATCTTCCAGATGCTATATGCGGATAAAGTATACAAGATTTCATGTGTTTACATCTTTCTCTGTATATTCCCATTTTTAATTACTGAAGATTCTTTGAGTTTGTGGAATCTAGATGGTGGAGGTTGTAAAAATGAATGGATTTTGAAATCAAAGTTCATCCTATGTATAAATGATTTACCACATATAATATTGGAAATTCTGGTTGCTAAAACATCAAACAATAAAGTACTGTTTTGTTGCAGAATTATCCAGTTAACAATCACATTTTCATCTGATGCAACTTTTCATTTTGTGAGAGCTCTTGCAATAATTTGACTACTGCTGGTAGTTCTGCTCATAGCTCATGTAATACGTGAAGTCAGACAAGCAGCAATGATGAAACAGAGCAGTGGGTTCAGCTCATGAGGCGTGATGAAAATAGGTAAATAAAATTAAATAACTAATCCTATTCCATTGCACTTTTGCACTGTACCAGTTTCAAAAAAATCTCCCTTAAGAGCCAAAATTAATTAAAATCTTATTTTGAATGCATTTCCCYACCTTCTGTAGCAAAAGTTGACTCATAACTCACATTCTACTGTGTTGAAAAATCTTCTGTTTTATGCCAAGTCCATTTCTAACTGATGCTGTCCAGGACTGGAATGAACTCCAGACATTCAGCAACTGAAACATTCTTGGTGTAAAACCATGTGCTCTGCAAACAGACTGTGTCCAAATATCACATCCTGGTTCCTGAATTCAGGACTGTCTGGAGGACTTGGCATCAGTTTGATGAGGGCTTTTAACAGTTTCCCGTGCCAAAGATGGTTCTGTGTGAAATTGTCTGTGATACCTGGGTATATTTCTGGGTTTTGGTKTTGACTTGTCGCCAAAAGGGTACAAGCACAGTAACCCAGCCCAGTCTGAACAAGCTGGTGGTCATGATGTGAGGTGGCACTGAGCTGCTCAGCATGGTTGTATCCACAGCTGATGTTCTTCATCCCTGCAGCTGTATTCACCTTAGCTTCATCAGCCTTGGAGATTCATTCCACTGAGCCAGCCAGCTTAGGATGAGTTAAGGGCAAACAGAGGTATTTATGTTTATAAGGAAGCCCTAATGGATCAAAAATTTTTTACACCTCATGCTAATGAAGGTGAAGACTGAATATAAGGCCAACTTTAAACATATAGCCTCATTAGAACATAAGGCCTCATTAGAATATAAGACAGCTGAAGCTGGATGGTGTTTAATTTTTGGATATTATTTCCTAATATCACTTTAAAATTTCTTCAGGTTTTTGTTTTGGCATTAATCTTATTTTCTATCAATCTTTTATTGTCTTTGACAGTGTTATTTTTCTTTATTATTAGAAAGCTAATGATATATGAAGTTAGCATACTCATTGTTCTTTCTCATGGACCTATGCTGCCCTCTCTAAACCTAATTTCAGAAGACATGGAAGAACATTCTTAACATTTTTGATTTCTTTTTAACTGTTGCCTTCTCAAGACTAGAAAGGCCATGAAAGGCAGTACCTGTTAATAGAAGGAAAATCTTAATGAACTATTGAAGATCAACAAGTAAAAGCAAGGTATTTTGATCTCTGATTCCGGATTTTTTTTTTTTTGCTATTCAACTTAGTAGGAATGTATCTAAGGTCCAATGTCTGTCGATAATTGAGTTGATATAATTGTGTTTTAAATAACAGATTAAAGGTCTTGCTTGCAGCAGGTGTATCTTTACAGTCAGGAGTGTAATTATGTCCAATTCATGGAAGAGGAGGGGAAAAATACATCTGGATATATTGATGCTGTCTTTTGCACCCTTAATACTAATTTTTCCAATCTTTTTATTTCAACCAGTTTCTTAACTATTCCTTTGGATTTTCTTCATGCAGTTAAATACTTATGCATATGTTTAATATTGAGCTTGTGAATTGAGAAATCCATGAAGTCAGTGCACCTCACTGTGTGCTTTAAGCAGCATTTTTTGTCATAAGACATAGTACCTTGTATGTTTCTTGTGTGATTCAGGAATTCAACAAAAATTGAGTGAAAATATGTACTGTGACCAATCTTGAAAAATATAAAAACATCAGATTATCTACAGATTCAAATCTGCATGGAGATGTGCATTAACTAGTTGTAAGTATTTCCAGAGGCTGTTCAGTAAATTTACCATTTCGCTACCTTGGAAATTTTGGCAAATTTGATACAGCCCTTCTTCAGTCTTAGTGGATAGGAAAAGTAAGCAAAGCAAAGCCGGAATTACTGGTTCTTTTCCCTTCTCACTGAGTGCAAAAGAATTTTAATAGTTCATGGCACTGTTAGAGGTTGGGGTTTTTTTTAGAGATTAGAATGATGGATCATTTACMTTTGGGAAAATTTTTCAAATCTAATATACACAAAAATAAGATTTTAGGCTTTTTAATGATTATTTTCATACCATTACTTTGGCATAAGCCCTTTTAGATTTCCAGCCTGCTTTCCTTTGTTCAGTATTACTTTTGAATTTAATCAACATACAGTATTTAATCAGCATTAAACCTCTTTAAAGAGATGAAGAGTAAAGGTGATCTAGTACTATTTTTCAAGTAAAACTTCAAGAGACAAASTGGAATCTGAAAAAGTTGCATTTATTTTTTGAGTGAGTAAGGCTATATGTTCCATGGTAGCCCAAAGCTCTTTTTGAAGTATTTTAGTTTTAGTGTTGCTTTATTTTACRCATAGTGACTGATAATTTTAGAGTTACCTTTCATAAGCACCTTTGCATATGAGTGGGAGAAACTTTCATGAAGTATGGAAGATTTTACTTAATATTTTCGTCATGTAGGGAGAATGTGATTTCATGGAAACATCAATAGATGTCTTCAGGTTTAGAATATGCCTTATAGAAACAGGACTGACTTTTTGTGTCCAAATAGTTTTTCCAGTCACTTTTTTTTAATATATTTCTAGACTATATTGTAAATTCTGCATTGTAGTGACACACCCTCTACAATTTCATGTGTGATAAACGTATTTTTGAGTAACCATCATTGATTTTAAATTACAGACTGTTGCCTAAACCCAAAGACTTTCATCATAGACATGACAGCAGGCAGGAGGTGTCCAGTCTATTGGTTTAGTATGCAGCATAATGCACTTCTAGAGAAAATTTTCTGATTGTTCCAAATGCTGTGCTTGCTTCGATTCATAGAGTGTTTGGTATTGACCACATAATGCTCCTTCTCTCATTTACTTGTGTGGACAGCCTTGATTGTTTTTCAAGATTCTGCAAGCAGGATATAATTGCTTTGTGCTTTTAAACTATGAAATGTATTAGCTAACACACATGAGGTTTTGGGGGGTATTGCAGTATTCAACACCCTTGTGAATGAGCAATGGGTCTTTGCTGATCTGGCAGCCAACAGTCCTGGGGGAAAGGCTCAGCCTCCACTGCTCCACAGAAGACAAGGGAATTGTCTTCTATGCTGCCAAGTTACAATCCTCCATTTACCGAGCTTTCTTCCTTGAGGTTTTATACCTTTTCATATCACTGCTTTTCCTTTTAAACCCTGAGCTGTTAAATAGTGTTATTTCAAGAATTTTACCTGTTTCAAGAATGTAGTCTTTCCTTTTTTGCATGAATACTACTCTATGTGTTTTCTTACAACTTTTGTTACAATGCAGCAATTTTCTCAGAAGACTTAGACAGTGTTGCACAACTGTGCTGTTGTGTCATTATCCAGTGGATCACAGATACATAAACATCCAGGAAAATGTACCTACCTACGTGCCCACAAATCTTTACCATGTGCTCTTCCATCAGGATCTCAGCTTTCACAAAAACATTTTCTGGTTCAGTATTATTTGCTTTCTTGCCCTATATTTTTCTGTTGCCACCTCTTACAGGAMTTTTTTCCAAATTAGTTTCTTACATTTCCASATATCTTTATTTACTGTGCCTTTTCCTATATTGCTGTTTCCAGCGGATCTTCCCAAAAGCAACAGCTTTGACTGCCCAGCAGAGCCAACAGCACAGGGCCTCAGGGAGGCAGCACTGCTGCTGCCCACATGTGCTGTCCTCATCACGTCTGTGGCCCACAGATCAGCAGACTGATACTTGTTGGAGAGCGAACAAACACATCTGCCTTGCTGCAGGGGTTGGAGCCTGAATCTGACTACGGCCCCTACACAGACAGAGTAATATCTGAGTATTGGCTTGCTAGGGTTTTCCTCCTCAAGGAGGCTGAGGATGCACGGTCCCTGTGTTTCACCTTGTTTGGTTGCTGTCCAGGTTCTACACTGATTCCAGTTTCAGGGACTGTTGCAGTACTTGTAAGCAAAGTCTGCTTCTGCCTACTGGGGCCTCTTGCAGCTGTTAGTGGCAGCAGGAGTGCATCACAGTGTGGCACTGGTGTGCCCTAGGATAGGCTGCTTAGAGGTCCACAAAACAGAAGTTTTTTGTACTCATTTTCCTTGGTCAGCTTCTCTTCACTTGAGAGCACTTAGRCTGGAGGACCAGTCTGATCTCGTTTAAAACCCCTGAAACTTACAGTATGGATATAAGGAGCCTCCTCATCCAACTGCTTTGATCCATGAYCTCTTTCTGTTCTGCCTCTTCAAACATGCCTTTTGTATCCTGGTTTTCAGCTGGGACGGGATTAATTTTCTTCKTAGTAGCTGGTACAGTGCYWTGTTTTTGATTGAGTATGGGAATGATGTTGATAACACACTGATAATTTAGTTCCAGCTAAATAGCGCTTTCCCTAAATCAAAGACTGCAAACAAGTTGCTCAAGAAGTTGGGAGCAAGCATAGCCAGGAGAGGTGACCCAAACTGGCCAAAAATATCTTCCATGGCAAAGAAATATTCCATCCCACAGAACATCATCCTTGGAATATAAACTGTGGGGAACTGGCTGGGAGCTGCCAGTTGCTGCTTAGGGATGGGYTGGGCATCAGTCAGCAGGGGATGAGGAATTGTATTATGCATCACTTGTTTCTCTTGGGKTTTATTGCACACTGTCTCCTTTCCATTACTATTATTTTATTATACTTCAAAAGTTAAACTGCTCTTGTCTCAACCCACAAGTGTTTTTTGGTTTTATGTTTTTTTTCAAGTCTTCTCCCCATCCCTGGGGGCTGGCATGGGGTAGAAGAACAGGGCTGGAAAGAAGTGTTGAGCAAATGGCTGCATGGTAAATAGTTGCCAACATAGGTTAAACCATGGCAGCTTGCTGATGCAAAATTGCTTAAAATTTCTCCACTCACTTCTGAGTCAATCAGACACTGTGGACAAGGCATGCACCCTTTGAAGTAATCCTTTTCTTCTTTGCTTCAGCTGGAATTTCAACTTGCCTTCTTCCTTCTATCTCCAATTCAAAGATGCTTCCACTTTTTAAAAATAGTTCAATGGCCCTACCATAAACCCTGAATTAAAAATTGTTCACATTTTTCACTATTGGTGTATGTATTACTAACATCTCAAATAGAAGTTTAGTATTGAGGTGCCCACGCTAATGTTCATCACCTCTTCCAATGCATGTACCCAGAACCCAGATTACTTCAGATTRCTTTGTGACAGTTTTGAACTGCTTTAATTCTGATAAATCAGAATTTCTGATAAATTCTGTACTTAGATGTCATTTCTATGCCAGCTATTAAAAATTATATGCATGATTTTAAATAAAAAGTAGGATGAGAAGTGGAGTAATGACCTCCAAYGCAACTTGTAACATGATTTTTAAAATAAATAGAGAAATATTTCCTAAGTATTTACTAATGAACTGTAATTTTTATCTGTCAAAAGAGTGATGAACAATTTCTTTTTTAAAAAGTGCTATTTTGTAACAAAGGCACATTTGCAGTAGCAACAGCTAAATTGCAGAAGTCAAGAATATCTTAGTCAGTGCTTTCTTTTTTACTTTTATTTTCTTTTCTCATAATAGTCTCTTCGTTAAGAGACTAATCGTCCTGATTCTTCTAAGCCTCAAGGTGTGACCTTAAAGGTCATGTATAAGACTAATAGGCTTTCTTTAATGTTATCAGTCTTTTAAGGATAAGAGCCTTMATTTTAATTAATTTATTCATTTCATGAGATAAACATCCTCAAATTGCAACCAAAAAAAGTTAAAAATTTGAAAGTTAGTTAATAGACCTCAAAAGTGTCATTGTTTGTATCTATGGAGAGTTGATTGAAATTTATGACATTATCCTCATTAAGTCTGTAAGGCAGGAAATATGCAAATTTTAGATTAAAATAATGCTATTCTTTAGGACAAAACTAACTCAAACATCAAGTTAGAATTGTATTAAATTCCAGTCACAACCTTTTTAATTACAGCAGTCCCTTTTYCCCTTTTGTGGAAGAATAATGAAAAGTGTGAATCACATTTTCCACATAATTTATTGAAATCCTTCATTAGTGAGAATTGACATTTGTATTCCATACTAAACAATTTCTTTATGCTTGGAAAGTAGCTCTCTTAATTTGTTTAAAATTGCTAGGAATCTATTACCTTTTTTGGATTAATACTGATTGCTGTGCCATTGGTATTTTCACAACCAAATCAGTTTCAAATGAGGATTACAAAGAGTGTGTTAAAACAATTGCTGGGAGAGAATATAGCATTTTTTTCAGTACTACTATCAATTAAAATTTACTCCTTCTGTAATCCCACAGCTGAACAGACAGGAATGTTATTTATAGGAGATGCAATAATACAGGTCAGTAAACATTCACTTTTTCTACAGACATTTGTTTCTTACTTGCCTTTATTTCAGTAACTAACTTGGCACTACAAATCATTTTCTCCCTATTGTATCTGTTTTTAGGTTAATGGTATAAATGTAGAAAGTGCTACCCATGAAGAAGTGGTAAGTCATTCCACTTTGATTTTTTTATTGGTGTACAAAATATCTTATGTCCAAACTGTTCTGTCTCTGTGCTTGTTTCAAATGAGTTTACTCTTTTTTACTATAAAGACAGTGCTATTTTCAGGTTTATCATATATTTGATTATTAAAACTTTTCCAGTTATTTAATTCCATTTTGAAGTCAAATTTGCCACAATGTTTGGTCTAACCTGAAACAAAATAATTTATCGAATAGTGGTCAGGTTTTACRGATTTGCTTCATTTATCAGACTGACCGTATGAGGACAAAGCCAGTTTGCATTCACCCGATGTGCAGTGCTTTTCCGGTCTGCAGTGCAAGGCCTTATAGATAAAAATTGTTACCCCTGTTGCCTGTTTATTGGCAGCATCTCGGAATAACATCTGTAGCAACCATAAATGACATGGGCTTTGGCAGTCTTATCAGCAGGGCAGAAATTACATGGGCAAAGGAACTAAACTTGCTTTTATTACTTGAAGGTGATCTTTCTAGGTCAAGATAAAGTGCAGCTGCATGATCTTGCAGTCCTTTTCTTGGTGTTGATTAATACTATCAAGCTGACTCTCACAGACAGTCTCAGTAATAGTTAGGTCTATTGTGTATTCRCGAACTGCCCTCCTGCTGCTTGTGTTGTTACTGCACAGAAAAAAAAATTAAACTTCCAGAAAGCTACTCCTCACAAAATGGTAAGCTACTTCACTTAAGGATTGTTCGTAAAAACCAAGAAGTGGTCCAGAACTGTCAGTGTAACACAACAGAGATGAGGAATGAGAGAGAAATGCATAGTGCTGCTCCTTTCCCTGTACATGGGAATTCAGTAGAAGCATTAAGCATAATTGCTACTACCACAGMCTTTTAATATGATGGCAACAGGGTTTGAAGAATGTGTCAGGCCATAGAGATAAAAACTGGTTCTATCAGATGAGGTGGGCTGTTGACAAAGCTCCTCAGAGAATGGAAGATTAATTTTTTCTTCTTTTATCGAAATTATGTCTTTATCTCAACCATTGTTTCATAAAAATGCCAAGTTCTCTTTATTTGAACATGGTGGGTTTGCAATTTGAAGTAAATGCTTTAAAAAAGCAGATTTGGGCACCAGAAACACCACTGAAGAAGGTATATAACATATTAAGCTTGTTACAATATATTAAGCTAGTAATATAGTAATGTAGTGATTATGSGTAGTTGTCCAAAAAACAGGAGGTTAAGGATGAGGAACTCATTTCTTTTAGAAAATCATACCTAGATCTTCTCTCTCTGCAAAGGATGCCCTAAATGTCTCTCAGGTTAAATGAGAGGTGCTCCAGCACTTTTGTTCAAAACACATTCATCAGTGAGGCTTGGGCATTCTTAATCCACTCTGGGTGCAAGTTTCCACAACCTTGTTAACATAACACAAWGGAAGCCTGTCAAAGGTTATTGAGTCATTCTTTTGGCTTGCTCTATATGCATCTGGCATTAAGGGGCAGAAGCAAATGTGTTTCTTACTGTTTTGGTGTTGAACTGATGTTTTTTTCTGTTTATTTGTCTTGTGGTTTGATTATTTTATTTTTCAAATTGTAACTCTAACAATTTTTTTCAAAAATTTTCTTTCAGTTTTTTATTTTGTTTGTTTCACTATGGCATTCCTTGCTATTCATAYTTTTTCTCTGTTTTCTTTTACTTTCTGCCATTTTAGAATGTCTGCTGGTTCACCCTTGCAGGATGTGAGGAGGTGCACGCAGTCAGCACACACTCAGAAAACCTTTCTTTTACAAAACTGAAGCTTAAGTGTAATTGTACATCAGTATGGCTCACAGGTGTTAAAGACCTAAAACCCGTTGGGGTTAATRCATGGGAGAGAAGGCTACAAAGTCTGAGAACTTAAGGAGAGGAGGACAGTTTGTTCTGCCTGCTACCTACCATCTTCCCTCCTGAGATGTTTATGGAGTTAGCTGGTCCTGATTGTACCAAATGGGGAGTTTTGTTTCTTGACCCTTGAACTTCAGCAGTGTTAAAAGGTGATTACTTCTGGGCAAGYCAAACAATTAGCTACTCTGTCAACAGCAGTTTAACAACAAACTGGCTCTCTGTTTTTCACTTCTGGTACTAGAATTTGTTTTTCTCCACAATTTTCAAGCTGCTACTATCACAAAATAATTCTGGCTAAGGCTATGGATAGAATAAATAATTCAGAATCAGTGCCAAGAAAAATTCTGCTTTTGTAGTAGGTAATACAATAGTGTGGAAAATTGAAAATAATTTCTTTTCCCAGAAACTTAAGTTTATTTTTAGATAGCCTACTGGTGTGGAGAATGCAGAAAATGTTAATTCAGAGATTAATATAGTTTCTGTATTGTGTATCAGAGAGACAATTTAATTTTCTTTCCCTGGTGGCTAATCAGGTTGTCAATGTGCATAACATGAAAGGAGCAGTCAGATCTCCTAAATGGAGAGAAAGAGGGAAMAAAGATAAAGGAGTATTTTGGTTGAAGTTCACAAAGATATACCACTTGGTGTTCTTTGGCTGGGACTTCAATTTTCAGGATATAAATACAATAAACTGTGAAAGGAGATGAAACGTGAGGTTGCAGTTTTCTGATTCAACAGAATTTTTTAGATTCATAGAGTCAGAAAATGGCTAGTTTGGAAGGGATCTTGAAGATCATCTACTTCCAACACCCCTGCCATGGGCAGGAACACCTTCCATTRCACCAGGTTGCTTGAAGTCCCATCCAGCCTGACCTTGAACACTTCAGGGATGGGACATCTTCAGTTTCTCTGGAAACCTGCTCCAGTGCCTCACCACCTCCACAGTAAAGAATTTCTTCCTAATATCTACTCCAAACCTCCTCTTCTTGAGTTTAAAACTGTTCTCCCTTGAGCTATGCCTACATTCTCTTGTAAAAAGTTGCTCTTCAACTCTCTAGTAGCCCCCTTTAGTGTCTGGAAGGTCTCCCCTGAGTTTTCTCTCCTCCCGGCTGAACAACCCCAACTCCCGCCGCCTGTCATCAAAGGAGAGGTGCTCCAGCCCTTTGAGCATCTTCTTGGCCCACCTGATAATCACAGGGCTGAGCAGACTTCTTGGCATTTTGTGGCATGGGTCTGAGTACTTTTCTCTCCCTGTTCTTAGTGAAAGATAAAAATAAGATTCAGAAAGATTTTTGTGAGTCCCCGAGGTAAGCACTGCCCTCTGTTGCAATGCACTAGAAGTACCTGCTTGTTTCCACCATAAGCAAATTGTAGGAAATGTGATGAAAAACCATCTCTGTTGCCTTTCAAAAGGGAATTGGACAGGGTTCTACATAATCTCTCATGAAGACTGTTTTAGATGAATCTATGATTAGTTCAAATGTAATTTTGTATGAAATTAATCCTATTTCAAGGATTAATAAAGTTATTATTTCCATTAACTAGAAAATGCAGGAGAGGGTGTTTAGATATAAAATGGAAAATTAGGTGTTGCATGTTATTTTTTTCTTACTATATCTTATTCATGTATTTTATAGTATTAGTRTGTTTGACACATTTTTAGTATTCCACACAAATGTTAATTTCTTTGGAATTTTGCTCAGTGATCCAGGAAAGTACTTGGAAACATTTTTTCTTTTTATTTATGAATATTCTTACAGAAGGACATTGCTAAATAAACAATAYCCATAAAAGCAGAGAATATATTCAGTAGGAATAATTTTAGATTTTCAGAATTTGAACAGATTTTAGTCGATAGTAATTAATTTTTTAAAAACATTTAATACTTCATATCAAATTTAGGGCGACCCCAGTGTCTGGGAAGGATTGGCATCTGACTCCATTGATTCAGAATGCTGAACAATTGCTTTATTAAAACTATATCATATTACATTAATACTATACTATATTAAAGAGATACTATRCTAGAGATACTARAAGAATACTAAAGAAAAACCTGTGACTGTCTGAGACAGCCAAGACACAGCTTGGACCTAATAGRCCAATTAATATWAACAACCATCACCAGAATCCAATTAAGAACTCACTCTCAGTAAACAATATCCATAACACATTCCACATGTGCAAAAACAACAGTAGCAGCAAGTARAGACAAGAATTGTTTTCTCTTCTTCTCTCTGTGCTTCTCCAGGAAAAACCCTGAGAAAATTATGTCTCACTCTGTGGAGAGAATGTGAATGCCACAACTTCAGATGTTTACTGTAATGCTATTTAATATGTCATTGGCATGTCTGGCTGGCAGTGATGAACATGTTCTTCATTGGGCTGATTAATTGAGATGCAAGGATTGAACCTGAAAATTGTTTATCTTCATTGAGATACTGAGATCTTATTTTCATTTGTGAATTAGCTATTTTGGAATTGAAGTTCTGTGCATGTTCTTCTGGAATTTAGTTCCAAATACTGAAGCACAGATTATGAATTTTATCCATATAATATCAGAAAAAAAGAGATCAAATAGAAAAACAGAGGCAAATGCATAACTAGAATAGGCACATAACTACTCAACAAATACATCAAATCTAATAAAATAATAAAAAACGTAGAACTGGAGTGATGGATTATTAAAATAATTATGAAATAATTATATATATAAAATTATATTTATATAAAAATAATTGTGAAATAGCTTTTCACATAGATGCTTGACAAGTACCAAAAATAATTTTTTATTTACAAATGTTATTGTGTAATTATATCTTACTAATATGACTATRTTAATAAGTAGATTTTATTGATTTACTACAATAATTAATCTTCAAACAAATTAAGATATGTATTTACAATGTGAAAATTACAGTGTTATGCTCTGTTGATTAAACCATATGTGAATATTGGAGTATGTAATTCATTAATATTTAAGGTAACAGCTTTGTGACAGCTTTTTTATTTAGAGAAATAAAAAATAAAGTTTTTATTTGATATACACAGAAGGTTTAAAAACTTCAGATTACTGCTAGAAATAGTCATCAATACAGATCAAAGCTCAAGGAAATTTTTTAGCTAGGTTGCCCAGGTAGTTGCTAACATGTATAGATGCCCTTACTGACCTACACATATTTCTGACCCTAGACTGACTATTAACTTCAAATTACTGCTTGAATTTCTGAAGTTTTTCCTGTGGGGTGCTTCTTAGTTTGAACATGCTTTTTCACCCAACAGAAAAGATGTTAATAAGTAAAAAAATGAAGGGTGTATTTCAAGTACAACAGGTATAAAATGGATATTAAATGAAGGGAAAAAGAATATTTTTCTGTCTAGACAAACTATGTATGTTTCATTTTTTGGAAGTCTATCTTAATGGTAATATTGAAACTTCACAGTATGTTTAGCAATGCTCTGCATGATTTACTTGAATAGTTTGTCCTTTGTACTGCAATTTTTTTGTTTTCTCAGCTTAAAAGAAATACTCTATTAATATTGGAAGGGTAATTCTACCAGATCCAGAAGAACAGTAAATGAGTTTTTTTCACCTCATGTGACGATTGTGTGATTCCTCTGCATGTCATGAAACCATTTGATTTCTTTCTTCAACTGCATGGCTCTCACATTTTCTTGGTTTGCTTTTAGATTGCGTAGATTACTTTTGGGTTTTAGGTGGTTTCGATTATAGTAAACTATTTCTGCTTAGAGTTTAAGGCAAAATCTTTAGCATCTTAAACTTTTCTCACTCTAGCTAATTTCCAACACTAACCTATATTGTCATTAAGTATTCAAAAAGACTTTCAGAGGGTTCTACATATCAATTTTTCTATGACTAGTTTCTGTGTAAGGAACTTTCACTTGTTTTTGGTTACACATACTGTTTTCCCAATAGGGTGCTGTTATCATTTTCTTTACATGGACAGTTTGGGGTGTGGAGTAAGGGTATCTTGATTGGCTTAAGGTTTTGATGTGCTCCAGACTATGAGAGTGTCTCCAGTTACCCAAAGGTGTGTGAACAGAAACCTAATGGGTAGAATCCATCACCCAGAAGTATTATTAACAGGGAACTTGCTGAAACGATCTCAGACTGACCCCTTGCTTTCTTTATTATTAGGAGACTTATATTTGGTATCAGCCAGTGTGAGCATATGGAATTGGAACTGTTTGTAGATTACTTTCAAGCACAATGCAGTTTTGACACACAGCTGTTCGAAAAACTGCATCATTTCTGTAGGTTTGTTTTCATTGAGAAGCTCTTTACACATGAAACATTCATTAAGTTTGCTTAGTTAATGCATTGTTATATATTTATAGGACTACAGACACATCAAAGAAAAGTTATCAATCTTTTGAAGATTTTACTTTCTTAACTTTATCTTAGTAATAGTTCTCATTGTTCATTTGTCATTGCCTCAGTCAGTTCTAAAAAAATGCTTTAGTCATCTATAATGTGGACAGCAAATACCTGTTAATGCTGGATGTATATCTGCAGGACAGCTGCATGCATCAGGCCTGAGGCAGGAACAGGGAGAAGTGAACAAACTCTCTTATTGAGCAGCATTTATTAATGAGTTTAGTGTAGTCACTTTCATTAAGTACTGTGCAGTTCAGAAAATTTGCTGCTGCTATGTAGGTGGGCAGAAATAAACATCAATAGCAAAAAGACTAATATGTGATATTTGTTGGACATAGGTTTATTTCAGTTACCCCATAGAATTTTCCTGAGCTACTTTAATGGAGATTTAGTCACAGCAGAACAGGAGTTATCATGACAGTGAGACAAATAATTTTAAAAAGTCTTTCATCTTGCTTGGATGAAAACTATCTAAATTTAATTTCCTTTCTCCAGGTGCTAATTTCCCATAAGTATTCTGTATCCCAGCACCGGATAAAGATAAAGCTACATAAAATCATCAAATTGTAATAAACTTTACAATTTTGTGGAATGTACAATTCATCCTCATTGTTTCCAGATGCTCTAAGAAGTGTGATTATTTCCTCACTGAATGCAAATGGCAACGTTTCTCTCTGAGAAAAAAGTTATAGGATACTTTTGGTCTCCAGTGTCTTTCACATGCAAATGATAAAACTCACATGCTTTAAAACATGATTTTGCCATTTAAATTTGCACCCATTTGCCCGCTTGCTGTGCTTTTTTAGGACATAGCAAAATTTCAGAGAAAGATTTTTTTTTTAAATGGAGTAACATAAGTACCTGCCTAAAATGTACACCTCAAAATATTATGCAACTTTTGTAATGTAATTGTGGAAATCAACTTTATTTCAAGCTGTAAACATGTTAAGAAAGTGTCTACATTAAGGGGTTCATATTTCAGCACTGCTATTTTACCTCCATCACAGCACAGGAACTTCATTTCCTACGTTAGAGAAGCAGCAAGTACTCTGGCATTATAAGCATTTCCAATGTGCATAATCTTTGAGCACAAAAGCAGAATTACTATAATTAAAACTGATGGAAGAATTCAGATAACTCACACAAAGGAGCTTTAGGAAGAATTGAAATCTTTGTTAAGCTTTGGATGCAAAATGTAGCACTTAGGTAAAGCACAACAGTGTGGCTGGACAGCTACAATTTTAAGTAATTTCTAAGGGTACAAGGAGTTAAGATATTTAAATTTTTTTTAAAGGCATTTCTTTTAACCCTTTTAAATTTCTATTTATTTCTTTAATAAGTGTTGAAAGACGTACAAAGGATGTATGAGAAATTATACCAGCCACTTTATTCATAAGTAGAGGGGCACTTTCTTCCATCTCCTCCTCCACCTCCCACCTGTACAAAACTGAGTACCATAGAGGTAGGTTAAATATATGAACAAAAAAGGGACTTGGAATGAGAACAAAAGGGTGTAAGCTATCTGTGGGTAAACCAGTGGGGAGGGTGGGGGAGAGGGGGGGAATTGTCTTTGGAAGGGCTGGTAGGAAAAGAAAAAGCTACTTTATAGCTTCATGAACAATATTGTATTAGTTCCTTGTTGTCTTTGGCAATTAGAATGAAGACTCCTGCTTCCTTTGATCCTTATTCCTGTGCCCAAAGTACTCTATTTCTTCCTTTTAGTCACTCTGCTCAGTTTCCACTCTAGCTAAACTAACTTAAGCAGTATCACCTCCGTCTCATTTCTCTCTCATACCTTCCTTTTCCTATCTAAACAGTCTTTTCTGCTTTTCATTAATTTACTGCCTTATATTAGGGGACCTTCAGTATTTCATCAAGGTATAGAAAATTTCAAAGTGCTCTAGCTCAATGTTATCAACATAACATAGCTGCAGGCTAATAAAGAGGTAGTGCGCACCTTGGTGATTCTGAAAAGATTAATTAAATAAATGTTTGTGAAAGATTAGACTTAGGCTGTTTACATGAGTTACATAAGTGAAACTCAGTTATTTTGTGGTTTTTAAGTTGTTTTTTTTTAATGGAGAGGGAAATATAAGTTATATAGAGGCCTTGCAACCACATAAAATTAACCCACTAATAAAATTGGTGTACTTCTGATCACAAGAGGGATTAACTCCTTTGAGATCACAGTATATATTGTACATAAGTACTATTTCTCTTCAAAAAGTTATTTACTTAATAGGATTGTGATCTAAATAAGTGAATAGATCTTATAGGTATCACCAATATTTCAGAGTCATGTTTAGCTGCTGACTTGAGGATGAATAATAGCACCTGTGCTTGTTCCTTATTGTAGAGAGCAGACAAAACAGTCATAGAGCAGAAGTGTATTCATACACTTCAAATGCCAAATATTCTAGCACACTGCATCAAAAGTATTAAAGGATTGGATTTGAAAATCAAAAGGGTTTTTTGGTGGCTTTTTTTTTCTGTCTGATATGATATTAGGCATCAAAAAGTCTAATACAAAAATGTCTAGTAGAAAAAGTATAGCCCTGTATTTAAACTGTTATGGCTCTGACTGTAATCAGTACTCTGAGGGAAGAGAAACCAATTCAGGAGATTGTAACATGACAGTGGGATTTGAATGCTATTCCCCTTATCAAATAGCATGTTATTTTCCCAGTTAAGGAAATTTTTAGTATTGAATAAAATAATATACTTTATGGTGGTCTATGCTGAATAAATATAAGCCCATACAGTAGCAAAAGTTCAAGGAATCATTAACAGTTCTATAATYGTTCTCAGGACTACAGTCCTGAGACAGTATAAAGAAATTGCAGGTATGGGACTTTTCCTAAAAAAGATGTGTCTCTGATGTGTGCTGAACATTGCAGATGATCTGCAGGTTTATGGTGATAGTAGCACTTTCATGTCAGTGGAATTGGGGAAACAAAAGCATTAATGACTAGCATAGAGGGGTACTACTACCATGAAATAGTGCTGAACTTTATCCGTAGGTATTCCTCTTATTCTTTTATGTTCACCGACATGCTGTAAGGTGGCAGTGGACACACGACTGACACCAAAAATGGTGGCAAGCATAGCCCTTTATTATTCCCCTGTACCATTTTTTATACCTCTTTTCTCACATGCATAGCACCAGCATGCTCTTTTACTCTTTTGTGATGGGGCAATACACATCAGCTTTCCACACTTCTTTAATGCTGTTCATCTGTCTTATACAGCTGCACCCCATTAGGGATGAGGCTCTGCCATAACCCCATTTCTATTCTTCCACAATCTATTCTCTAATAGTACAGGAATTTAGTAAAGGAGAAATGTTTTTGTGTTCTAGGTGCCTCTGTTCTTCAACTCTGAAAGGATGAACATATGAATAATTATAAATAAATTCTGTGGCTGATTCAAACTGCAGTGCACTCCGTTAGACTGATCATTCCCTGGGTCTTCTAGCTTGTACTTCATCAATTAATGTGTAGGCAATAAAAGCACTTCTTGGTGCTTCCTATCTTTAACCCTGTATTAACTCTAGATTAGGCTAGAAGACCTAGATCAAAGGGATCATCGTGGAAAAGTTTGTTGAGAGAAAAGGAAGAAGTGTCCAAATTGTTAGCAATTTCTAAATCAGAGAATGCAGCATATGACCTGCTGGGTTTGACAACTTCAAAACTTTCTGGTTTTGTTTTTACATTTGATAGTGAAAGACAGCCTTTATTAATTATTGCCAATCCTTCAGCTGAAGTTACCTTTATCATCATTTTATACCATTGCCATTAAATGATGGCAGGGGTTTTTGGTGAATACCTCTCTCCTCAGAAACTTCAGGTCAGATAAAATCTGTTTCTGAGAGCTGTGCAGGTGTTACAGATACAAGCAAACAACAAAGAAAATTGGAAAGTAATGGCTACATGAAAGCCTGCATTTAGTCTTTTTAGCTCAATCTTTGCTCCTTTGAGTTTGTATAAACTCAACCACTTAGCTATCSTCTAGAAAAATTTCTATATATAGTTGAAGATTATGAACCTGCAGGGTTAGGCTTTTCCAATTTCTTTGCTTGAAAAGGACTGCAGAAAGGGGTTTTTGCGACAGAAATGTTTGCAATTCTATGGGTACTGATTCTACTTTACCATATGCATTTGCAATCACATGTAGTCCGATATGTGCATCTCTCTGTTGTGAGTTTTTGATACCTAAGACAATTCTTTATTTTTACAAGAAAAGCAAAACAGTAGATAAGCAGTAAAACATACTGCTTGTTCTTTAATTTTGAGTTCTGTGGGTTTGAACCCTTCTTGTTTATAACACACTGATCACCGTTGAGACTGACCTTCATTCCCAGASAGAAGTCCCCATAATGCTCTGGCATTCTTGGAATTTTTTGAAAATGATACTKTCTTAGGAATGGGTCTTCATATTTCAGGTAATAGTTATCCTTAAGAAAATTTATTTAAACTTTTATTKCTTCAGGAAACAGCCGAGTTGACTCAAAATTTATTTTCCAATGCACAGCATGTAACAGCACCTTTGATCTTCCAGACAGTTTTGCAAGCGTTGTTTAAACAATGCTAATTACACACTAGAATGTGTAATTAAATAGAAAAAAAAAWGTACAGAATAATGAAAAAAAATTTGAAATTATTTATTTTTTTGTTCATAATGCCTGGTATTTATATCATACAGAAGCAGCATTATTTGTTTAAATTGATACTGAAGCTATCCGTAAAAATATCTTTTACTATATTTATAGGCAGAAATTAGAGAAAAGTTAGAAATTAGTAAACTAAGAAGTTTAAGWAATGAAATTACTTAATTTAGAATTTAGAATTAAGAAATCAGCAAGTTAAGAAGTTGCAATTTAGTTTAAATCTGTGAAAATTTCCAAAGGCTACATTGACTGCCATTTTTCCTAGCATATTTGTTTAAATTGTTCAGACACAAAGGTTTGCTTTGTATTAGCCAGCTAAGCATTTAGAAAGAGATTATTGCTCATTGAATAGTGCTAAGGAAAAGAAGAATAAAAAATATTTATTTGAAACCATTCCATGTTTCACCATTGGAAAAGAGACAAGTATCAAGAAATCATTGTTTCTTGACCTAACTTAATTCTGCTTCATGGTCTTCCAATATGAATTGCAATCCAATTTTAATGTTAAAAACTATTTTTAAAGCCATTTTGTGTCTACTATGATTTTAAAATCAACCCGTACTGCAGGGTGTCTCTTTGTCACATACACATATCTCCCTTGCCTACTCATAGACAGATAAGCACAATACCAGTTTTTTAGCCCTGTTTTTATGCTTTGAGCTGAAATTGCCAAGTTTTCTAAAGTGCCTCAAAGTATACTTTTRCTTAGGAGGCATTTTAAGTGTTAAATATTATCATTCTGTCTGAAAAGAGAAGAATTTTTAAAAACTTTTAGTTTTCTATATTTCATTGGGGTTTTTTTGTTTTGTTTTGTTTTTTTTACTATGTTATGTTATGGTCTAATTCTTCATATATTTTACTRCATCTCAGTTTTTTGCCTGCTCTGTTGCAGGCTTGTACATAATCTTCCACTCAGATACTTTTCAAGTCCAAAACTTGTGCTTCGTGTGAATTTCAAGTGTTTTATTTGGGAAATGCTTGTACCTCAAGCTCAGGCATTCATCAGGTGGTTCATATCCTTCTACTTCAGAATTTTTGCTTCAGACTTTTAGTCCAATTTATGTACCTAAATATTCTTCAAGGCATGCAAGATAAGATTAATTTCATCTAACTTCCTATGTTTAAAGTGTAAGGTTATCACCCAAATTCTTTGTATTTAGAGATACATATCTGKGAATGAGGATTTCTTTGTATCCTAAGATCTTTACTGATTTCTAGAAAATAATTTAGCAAATACTTTAGAGTTGAATCTCTTAAATGGCCACAGTGAAGTGATTTGACATCTGCACTCAGAACAGATATTGGCTAAGGGGCCATATGTGTGAAATAATTCATCAAAAACATTCTCATTTTCAATTTTAAGTGCTGTTCTWAATAAAACAGAACCTATTTCAAACAGCCAAAACCTTTTCTAAATCTCTGAGCAGTGTGAATATTAATGTTCAGATATGTTTGAAGWTTTAGCTCAAATCACAGTAAACACAAAGAACCAGAATTTAAAAAGAATGCTAGCAGCTTTGCATTGTGTCATTGGCTTGTCTGCATAGAAGTATATAGAATTTCCCTTAACTGGGTGTTGACAGTAAAAATGAGATGACAAAGGTCTTTAGGTTTTTCTAGAATATGAGAAATATTTTCATCTACAGACTCTCAGCTGTAGTTAGTTGAGGTATAGAATCTCCTATTTATATTTGTAACGTTTTCTCTGTTCTGTTCCTGAGAAACGCATGTGAGAAAGAGAAGCGTAATAAACCCTGGGCTGATAAATGTTCTTAGAGATAAKCAAAGCCTGCAAACTGGAGCCAGCATGAAAAGCAAGCATTTCAGCTGAAGCCCCTTTTTCCTTTATACACATGAACACAAGTAAGTGCATGAACACTCACAACCACACACSCACACAGAGTCAGTTGCACTAAATGCATGKAATCAACCTTTAAAAAACATCAAACTCACTTCTGCAATTCTCTTTTAATAATTTTACTACAACAGTGTAGCAGTGAATGTTGCTCCAAAGATACTGGGCTTGTCTTTTTTGGACTTAGTGGACTTTTGCAAAAGCTTCAGCATCACAGAGCAGTGCATTATTTAATGACTTTCTGACTATTAAGACCTTCTTGTGATGACTGAAATTGATTTAGTTCTATTAGTATGTGTGTGGTTCAACACTCTGGCCTCTTCAGGCACTACCCAAAGAATACTAAGCAGCTTGAGAGAGTATGATACGGTYTGAATATCTTTTAAGAGACTAGTGATGCTTGGAAATTTTAAACCAAATAATTAATATTTGAGTTATTTCCTTTTCAAAACATAATTTGAAATAAAAAATGAAATCTCATACTCTGCAACAGTTTCTAGTCTACTGTTTTGTTTTGTTCCAACAATTTTTGGATTTATTTTTGTAAAATTTGACTAATGTCTTCCAAAAGTACATTAGGCAATATGTCTGTCATGCTGTCTCCTCTCGTCTCTTGATAAATATAAATGTTTGTGTGCAAACATTCCTTGCTTAATTAAGAGGAAACATCGTGGTTCTTCTGTGTTTGCAAAAGGTTTATTTCAATTAAGAAATTAAAATTCTTTTTTGTTATTCCAAAGGTAAAATTAAATGACTTCACTTCTTTAGCTTGTTTTAAAAGGCAACCATTAATAAAATGTGAATTCTCAGTATTAATTTTATTTGGTTTATATTTCTTCCCATTAGATATATCAGRACTACAGTTAAAATTTGTTGGGTTTGAAATTTTCTATTTAATTATGCAAAACACTGTTGTTTCTGTACTGATTATAAACTAAAGTTGGCATTTTTAATAGATTTACCATGCAGTGAAAAGTAAAATGGTAKTACAAGAACAGCAGCACTTGGTAACAGGATCTTGTATTTTTTTGCCAACTGTGACTTCTCCCTGCCCTGATACTTTCTGGCATTTTTAATCTAGAAGGGAATATCCTTGTAACAGTGCAGGGTTGTCCTATCTTTCTAACAGTACAGTGAGACTAGCAAAGCTACCAATCATCTTCAGTGTTTATTGAGTAATAGATAATGTCTAAACTAGGAAATAGGAAACTTCCTGCAGGAAGTAAGGGGCAGAGGATTTCAAGAAACATAGTTTTCTTGCACCTTAGAATTTAGGACACACTAAAATGGTTTGCTTTGCAGCCCTACCATACTTTAGTATGACCTTAGAAAAGCATGCAAAGTTTGCTACAGTGTCATTCTTGTTTACTCCTGTTGTGACCATCTTCAAATGGTTTAGTCAGAAATCAGTGATCATATTATTTTTCTCTGCAGTGTTTTTCCCACAATGARACCTCATTGTGGGAAAAATGAGGTTCTCTTAAAGTCAGTTGTCCACAAAAGCACAACACTCAGATTTCTGGGGTTGAGTAGGTAGCACTGGCTGTTGAATTTTTCATAGTAAATCATTTAAAAGCAGATTGAGAGAAGGGGGAGTTGAGGGTGGAAGAAAAAAAAGAAAAAAGGTTCTTGGTTTCCATCAGACATAAGCTTGATGTTTTCATGTAAGTGAATACATCAGTCTCTGGTGTAAGCACTATTTTTTGTACACAAGTGGAAAACTTAAAATGTTTGAGGTAATCCTGCATCTCATGATGTTGGCCAACGTGGCATTGTGCTAACACAGTGATCTGGAACAACACAACCACCAGCTTCCTCCCAGCACATTAAACCATTAAATGCATCTATATAAGTCAGTTTGCTACAGTTAGTTACTTTTCTGCTTGGTGGATGAATGCTCTGGTTGTGCTCAAATTAGACGCCACAAGCTGTAGCATCCATTTCTGACAAACTGGGTCAGGGATATGCAGGCCCTGTGGGTACAGGCCACATACAAACCAAACACAATACCTGTTTCCTGATAGTCATGGATCTGAAACTGGGGAAAACCTTTGCCCTGTAGTCAGAACTGAGTTCCATCAGAGATAATATTTGTAGTTCTGCATTTAAAAACCACTTTATGTGAWAGCGTGCTATTCCCCAAAGTGAACTCTGATGGTTTAAAACATGTCTATACATGTATGTCTGTATGTGTTCCCTTTTAGTTAATGAATGCTTACAAACAATAAAGACATAAAACTCAAGAGTCTATTTGAAACACAAAAGTGTGCTTAATTTGGTACCCAAATCAACCAAACCAAATAAGATCAAGATGTGTATGATGTATTAATATAGTTCCATGTGTCTTTCTGTTTATGTACAGACAAAATTAATGTATTATATCTACATAAACACATATTTCCATACTATCCTATGTCAGTATTATAAAATCAGTTTGTGGAAGTTGTATTAAGCTGGTATGTAATATCAGGTTGTCCAGCAAATTATTTATTCAGGTTGTTCTAYGCTGGTCTTGCCTACTCTTTTCCATTGTTGCTGTGGCTTGATCCTCAACTATTCTACATTCTAAGCCAGAAATGCTTACACTGAGTTTATTATAGATCAACAGGAATGTTGATTTCATTGTAAGTAATGTGCTTTCCATGACTGACTGTTCTTTGGTTTAAAGTAGTTGTTATTTGTCACACTTGACAGGTACACCTACTGCGAAATGCTGGYGATGAAGTTACCATCACAGTTCAATACCTCAGGGAAGCTCCATCATTTTTAAAGCTCCCATTAGGTAAGAGGAAATTAGTGAATGGGAGTAATTTGTTTTCCTCTTTGCAGTATTCTTGTAATAAGCTGACAGTGACAAAAATAGAAATTCAATCCTTGAGTGCTTTACAGGAAGAATCAGAAAATTGTCTGTCTACTGTTTAACATATAAGAATCAAATGCATACTGCCTTACTGCTTATGTATAATTTATTCAAAATAAAACTGAAAAAAATCATTAAAATGTAGTACAGTCATGGGTGATAGCTGAAAGTTTTTCAATAGAAGCTTTGCCTGAATGCAATAAAATAGTGTTTGCAAAGATTTGAATCATACATTTACACTGAAATTTACTTTGAGAACACTTACCAAACAAATGGATAACATTAATTATGTATATTTCATAAATTACTTCACTATTTTGATTGGTTTTGTCAGCAGAATTATGTTGAGACAGCTGAGCAGTTTAACAGTAGCAATACTAAAAAGTGTATGAATACAGATCAAGGAAGTTTGGGGCTCTTTTGGTTATCAGATAAAATATTCAAGTTGCAGAGTTGTGATCAGTGTTGCAAGTAGAAAAGTGTTCATAATAAATCACTTTAATCAAATTAATAATTTTGCACCAGTATATTTTAACAGATTATTTTCTCTCCAAAATAAGCAAAAAGTTTTGAAATGTGTCTTGTTCTTTGGATTGATTTAGATTTTATTTATTTAAATTGCACTCAACTATATACTTKTTTTTTTCCTAATTTCAGCAGACTCATAGGTGTCATAGTTAAGACCTTGCCATTGGAAGAGTGTCAGTCATTTAATCTAGATTTCTATACCTGTCAAAAGCCAACTTGAAAGGCCTCTACTAAGCTGAGCTATACATTTCGTGCTAGAGCCTTTCTTTCACTGCTTACTGCTTATCATTTTCATTTGAAAATATATGATCAGTGTTTCTTATAAAAAGTCTTCAGGTTCAGTCTTCCTACTTTTCCTACTAGATCATCAGATAACTCTAAAATCACATTGACTGTGCCCTGGATACCTGTGTCCAAGCTTAAACATGATTTTGGCGAATTAGCAGCATCTTACCAGTAGCATCTGTGTTGTTGGGCGTGTTTATTTGTGACTATGACAGTGCTACTGGAACTCGTATTTCATCTTGCAGACTGACATCACAAACTTGAACTGTATTGCCCGTCATTGGTTAACCTTAGCTAAGACCCAAACTCTCATTCAGACACTCTCTCACTCCCTGTTCTCAGACAGAACGGGGTGTACAAAGAGAGCAAGAAAAGAGATTGGCTATTAATTACCATCATGGCCAAAGCAGAGGCAATGTTGGGAAACTTAGATAAATGTATTGCCTATTAAAATARATTCAGGCAATGAGAAACAAAGACAAATATATTGTCCATCATCTTCTTCATTGACCTTGAGGTTCAGTTTGATTTTTGTGTCACTCTTTTCCTTACTGTTGTCTCTGCCCTTCTGCATTTTGCCCATTATTAAATAGTTTCTCAGAGGTGCTACTGGCTCAGCTGCATGGCCCAGTGGCAATGTGGGATCTGGCTGGATCTGTGTCTGGCACAGGGCAGCCCCAACTATTTTCCCACTTCTGGAGACATCCCAACCCATAAACCCTTGCCACTAAGACCTAATACATACTACACAAGCTGGCTGCCACCTTCACAAGTAGGTCCAGCAATATTGGTGCCCTCTCTGTACATCATGGGGAGCTTGGCTTTCTCACCAGGAGATACTGCAGCATCTTTGTCTGGGATGCTGAGATCATGGCACTGCTTCTATAAAGTGCCATTTCTGGAAACAGAAAGCAGTTATCATCAGGGAGGCCATCTCCCACCTCAATGGGACTAGCTAGCAGTTTTTGGGGTCTGCCCCTGATTACTGTTCAAAGAAAACCTTTTCTGGAATAACAATGACTGCTATTTTAGACAAGCTACTAGACTATCAAGGAGTGCAGCAGTGCTTCTGAAATGAGACATCCTGTATACAAACTGCTTATTTTGGGCAGCTTATCAGATTTGCTTCCTTTAAGCAGAGCATGAGGAAATTTTTGGCAAGCATTATACTRCCCTCCCCAGTCCCATGCATGACCCCAGCCTTATACCACACACTCAAAAAAAGAACTTGCTAGGTATGATCAGACATGTAAGAAACTTAAGAAATTACCCTTCTCCTAAACTGAACCTGGACCTCCACAAGAGTTTACATTCACCTCTCTAGAATTTAGCCATTCAAAAGAAGCTGAAACCAAGGTTTATGAGTCAAGTGATCTCTGGTAAATGGCTTGCTATAAATATTCATTCTTGTAGTGAGAAAATAAGCAAATAAGGTGGATAAAATGATGTAAAATAGTTATGATTTAATATAATATATAAACTGGAGTTACAGAGAATAGTAATGGGCTATAGAGAATAGCACCCCATTTCAAGAAGAGCTTTTCACAAGTTCATGCACAAAAGGGAATTCCAGTCATGAAGCATCATGCCATATTTAAAAAGCTAAGTAGCAATTGCATTATGCAATAAAGAAATTCCCAAATCACACTGCAGGCAGGATTTAAGTGCATACATGCATACATCTGAAGTATCTTGGCTACTCCAGCCATCCCAGAAGGCTGAGGCACTTGGTCCCCTACCTTCCAGCATTCAGTCAGACCAGCTGCTCTGCTGGCAGTTTTAGTGCTGTGCTGTGTTCATTTTAACTGCAATCATACTGTCTCTTCCCATCAACCCGTTTCATCACCATGAGCGCATCATCAGGAGTAGCATCTGCCTCCCCTGCTCGCTTCTTATACATCTCCCTTCCCTACACCATCTCATGTCATGGCAAAATATCGTAACATGGAAATGTGTGCCTACAGTTCTCACAGCATTTTTTTCTCTATTCAACTCCTTTGTTATTGCCAACAAAAAAACCCCAGAATTTGACATGGGTTTATTTGTAGATACTGATTAAGTATCACTTAAGGATGAGACAAGGATTGCTTGTTTTGAATATCTCATTCTCAGTGAAGAAAGGCTTAATCCTGAAGACAGTTAAGCATACAAATAGACCCCATGAGCACAGTCCCTCTCAGATGACATCTAGAAACATTTTTTATTTCTAGACATTAAATATGCCGTATGGATATTTAATTGTCTGCCTTTCTGAAATACAAGTAGTATTTCTGTCTTGGTTGGGGGAATTATTTTAAAAATTCTTCCTGTGTTTTACAGCTGGAATAGATATTGTCTAATATACACATATATWTTTAACATCAGCAGGTATTTTTCTTGAACTGATTTCCAGGTTCCCCTGGACCATCCAGTGATCACAGCAGTGGAACTTCATCACCTCTCTTTGACAGTGGCTTACATTTAAATGGAAACTCAACTAACACGGTATGCAAACAAATAATAAAAGCATGGTGGGGGTGAGCTCTATAAGTTGTTTTCCCATTTTGAGCCTCAAAATGCTAGAGGAAGACTAACTTAGCTTTGTTCTTTTTGTTGTTTGCTTTGATTGATTTTTAAGCGCTTATACTGTAAAATTCTGTACTTACAAAGTCCGCAACACACGGCCGTGAACTGCTAGGTTTTTAYTCTGGGACAGCTGAGACATTTGGAAGAGTGAACACAGTAAGATTAATCATTATTTAGACATGAATTCATGTGAACTTTTGTCATACTTTGTTGCATTATACTGTTTAATTTAATCCACCTGGAGATGCTGAAATGCAGGTGAAATTAAGAAAATAATGTAAAGTTGAATTCTTGAAGAAAACTTTTTTTAATAGGAAAGATAGAGAGAGAAAGATAAAGAAATAAAAGAGGAAAAAAATGTCTCTTTCTTTAACCCAGAAGACACTTAGTTCTTCTTTCTGCAGTGAACAACTGTGATTAAATTGATTGCAGCATTGTGGGRAAAGAAAAGAAAAAAAACATTTTCCCCAGAAGAAGTGGTAGTCACCAAAGAACGTAGGGTGTCTTAGTAGGCAAGAGTGCTGTCCTTTCACTAATGAAGATTGAAGATGTAAACACTGGCTGCACAAGGACATGGACCTTCATGCTCAAAACTTGTTTGACATCTAACAAATCTCAGCTCTAGTCTTTCAGTTGGATATTAAATTATACAGAAAGAATACCCACTGAATGGACAGAAAGCTTCTCCTCTGTTTTCCCTTTTCTTCTCAGACAGTAATAAAATTGTCTGATGCTTACTRTACTTCTCTCAAGCTTTGCATGTCTTCAATCACTGTCTCTCTATACTACTCCTTAAACCTTGTTTTCATCTGCTAAAAATATATTCATGTATGATAGTATAAAGGCATAATGTACAATAAATAAATAAATATAAACATGCTTTCCTGTGCTGATCTGTACCTCAGTGTTTGGTGTCCAAAAGGGCCATAGATACAAAAGGTTTCATGTTTATTTGTTTGCAGTTATCCAGATGACTATTTATTTGGATTGCCTTGTACTGTTGTYTTAATAAAGAATCCAAACCTCAGGATCCAGCATTCTGCAATGCCTGTCTACCAGGTTCTCTGCAGGAAAAGAAAGTCCTTTCTGCAAAGAKCTTACATGATAAGAAAAGGGCTATGGCAGTGATTGCATTAGCACATTTTAGTCAATTAGTGCCTACTAAATGCTAGAATGAGTGTGCTGTGATGAATTTTAACAGTCATTGTGACTGCTGTGGGAACTGCATACTTGTAACTTCTCATATTATAAAAACATAAATAAGTGGCTGGAGTTTTGTAGACTTGTAACAGAGTAATTTAGAGTTGGCACACAAGATAGCACACAAAAGACTGGGTATAGGATTGAAATATAAGCAGAAAAACAAAAATTAAAAAAGGTTTAATAGTAAGGTACTGTGTTGATTTTATATAGCACTTAATTTTCTGAAGCCTGACATAAACTCATGTGAAGAGCTATGTATAAAATAGACGCTATGACCTAGAAGTGGAATAAACAGGACAATCTACATCATAGATTGTAAAAGTCATGATCTCCCTTCACAGAAAACAAAATRAAAAATTGCTAGAATCTTATTGCGAAACTCAAAAGCAAGGCCCTACGTATTTTGAGCAGGAATGACTGGATTTTGAGATGATGCACTGTATGGTTAAACTTTTCTCAAGCTGTGAGTGTAACTGAGCTGTGATCATRTCTTGAAAAGTGGTTATGAATGTGTTTCAACTACCATCTAGTGAGCAGTTCTATTTTATTCAATTAAATATTTTCAGTTTTATGGTARAGTAAAAGCAGAATTGACATTTCCTCTAATGCTATTGCCTAATAAGACTAATGATATTTAAATCCTGTTTTTACATCACCCTGGTAGTGGAGATCTGACTCACTTTGAACACTACATCTTGCAAGTTTGTGTTGCAGTTTTATGTACCTTCCTAACCACACTCAGATCCATGCCATAATAGACAATGCACCTATATTTATAAGTGGAASTTCTACTCCAAAAAGCTCACCATGTAAAGGAAAGGACAGGAATGAGAGCTAAAGAATTACTGTTACTCCAGGTTTACCAAGCTGTCATTTTTGATGGCTTGTAGCATAGAGGCAGTAGTTTAGCCATCTTAGCAGCAAGCTCTTTCTGCCTCATAGSATTGTTCCATTTTCAGTTCTGGTGCTGTCCTGCCTCTGTTGGACCATTCTCTGTCACCTCCGCTGTGAAGCATCTGCTGTATGTGATGTGATACCATCGTCAGGATTTATATGCATCTTTTGTAATATCAGAGCAGTTTGCAGTACAGCMCTTTAACGGGGTTCTCTGAAACCCAGAGAAATGAGCTGAAGTGCTCTCTTCACACCTGATTATTTTGTTCTTGGGCACTACTGTGACAAATGCTACAGGGATTGACAGTGGCAGTCACATTCATCTGTACCTTATAAGTAGTTTATTGAACACAATGTAAGCTTCCAGAAGGGAACATAAAACATACAAAGGAGGTGGTTTCAAGGCTAGTGAGCACAGGTTGTTTACCTGGAGAGTTCTAACTCTAAAACAATGAAGAAAGTGCTTTAGAGATCTCCTACCAGATGTCCAAATATCCTAGACACCCAGGCCAGCTTTCTGGAGAAATTAGTGGTGGAGAAAAATATTGTAAATAAAACAAWTTACTGTTTAAGGCACCATGGGATAATTTGACAGTTACAATGCAAAGGCAGAATATAGTACGTTTTCATTTTTTTACGAATCCACCTTCCTTGAATTGTCTAAAAGTGATGTTCTAATAAGTGAAGTGACACCAGAGCAAAYTGTTGTTTTCTGCATGTTTGTGTAATTTGAGAACTCCAATTTTGATAGTGTATGTTAAGGTTAGTTGGTTAGATTAAGCTAAACAGGCACTTACATTTTTCTAAACTGCTTTAAAATATTTTTTTCTTTGATGCCTTTATCTGCTAAGTTAAATAGTTTTGCTTTAAAAAAGACATTGCCTACTTCATCATCAAGTTTTTAAAAGAGAAAAAAATACAAATGCTCAGCTCTTGATGGGACCAGTAGAATGCTACATCTTTAATATCTATGGTAGTCCTAGTTCCAGAGTGAGAAAATGATACGACTCAATCCCAAGCRCTAAATGGCAAAAAGGGAAGAGGATTCAAGACAGGGAGGTGGACACCCTCGGGGAATGTCTGGCAGAGTATTGAGTTGAGATTGAATGGATGTCCTAYGTATAAACACTTCAACACTTGCTTTTTTGAATATTCCTGTAGTRTCTTCCATTTTAGTATAAACACCCCATTCTTAAAGCTTATTTTATTCTTTAGTTTTTATCATCCTGTAGCTTGCTTTAAGAAGAGAAACTTCAGAATTTAAGTCCAATATCCTTTCTTTTGGAATGATTTYATGTGTTTATGGTTTCAGTTGCTTCTGCCAACTCTCAATCTGAAAATCCATTGTTTTCTTATGTTGTATGAAAGCAAGGTAACTTTGAACCGACTTCCAGTTCATGGTGTATCATTTGGCAATGTAAATTCATAAAATGATTAATGTAATAAATGCAAAAATATCTCACATAKAGGCACACAATGGTTACTCTCATTAATTGTCACCATGTCTTCCATTTTTTGCTGAAGAGAAAGATAAAACAGATTAAACACAGCCAGCTGCACTTCAGTAGTTTGGACTTCTGCTGTGCTGAAGACCTTTATGAAATGAGATGAACACACTGCAAATAAGTTTTCCTCAATCAATAAAATATGAAATTATTATAATGACTCAGTGAACGATAATCCAGGTTTTCTGTTTCTGATTATACCTCTCAGAAATCACAGCAATAGAAGCCAGAAAAAAACATTCAAACAACACCTTCCTACTTTACTACAACAGAGTTGTAAGGAAAATCTTTTGGATTGAAATGTTTGTTTAGATTTAGCTGTASAGAAGTGCTATTTTTCTAATTGTGATTAGAGTTAATTGGGACTTTCARTATGACATTAATGAAGTGAATAAAAAGTATCTTTAAAAGTCTCATCCTTTCCTTTTATTAATGTCCACAGTCACTGCTAATCCTTTCAGCAGAGTTATTTCTTCCAGTATTTGATTAATCAAATTAACATTTGATTGATCAGCTTGATCATTTCTTCTGCACAGAAATTCCCCAGTTTGTTATGTATCTGGTTTTAGTTCTTAATTATACATATTTTCCTCATACACAGCCCTTGCATGTGAATGCATTGTTTTTTACAGTTCTTATGAATTTTCTCATTTCAAGTTTTCAGCAGCAGCAGCAAAAAAGAAAACGTTTCTAAATTTGATGTTAGCCTAGGCGAACCTTGGCAGTCCAGGTACATGTGTATGTGGCTTATAGAGAAAACTGAGAGTAAAATTGAGGTAACAAGTTCTCCCTCTAAGCTGCATCCAGTGTCTTTCCACAAGTTCGAGCAACAATTTGACACTGATCTAAGAGAGAGAAGCRAGAGTCAAGGCTCAGATTTATCCTGAGGGATGCGCAGACTGTGTGAAATTCAAAGAGTTTCCCAAACTTTGAGCTAATTTTTCTAAGCAAGGACAGCATGCCCCATTTGGGGATATAAAAAGCTGCCAAAAGCTGTTTCTAACAGCTGAAGTTTGGGTGAACTTGCATTTATAGTGTAAAATTATAATGATCTCAACATTGTATCTTCTATTTTCCTTACGTACATTTAATGTTAGGTTTTGATTTCTGACTGCTATTGTARTTTTTGAGCAGTCATAATTACTTTCTACTTTTTGTGCTGATATTTAATATAAACTACTCTGGTCCCTGTCCCCTACCCCCAAAGGAAGAATTTATCTGGAAAAGTGTTCCAGGTAAGGTTGTTGARGTTACTCAGAAACCAATTACATACTAGCTCAAGGGAAACAAATTAAAGAAAAACGTGCAAGATTCTGACAAATAGTCCATATGTCTTCTCTAAAAATATCTTATTCAAGCTTTTATGCCATTGGTTCATTAAAAAAATAATAATGTATTAGCACCTAGCAGCACAGATGTGATGAAATTTTCATTAATATTTCCATTGTAAATCACCTCTAGAGAAATTTATATAATTGAAAGGGTTTTCRTTTGTTCCTCTCTTGTAGAATAGTAATCCAATTGATTTAAATGCATAGCTATTGCAGTGAATAAAGCAATGTAAGTCCCCAGCATGTACTGCTATACAGGTTCTATGTAAACATCATATATAGGTGCTCAGTGTCTGTAAACTCATGTATTAATTAAAAAGAATTACATGTCTTGAAGAGCAGTCATTATATTTCAAAAGCATGTATCTGATGCAACATTAGAATTAAAACTATTTATTTTCTCTGGTAGGAAMGGAGGAGTTTTTCACATGCTTTTTCACCTTCCTCCCATTTAATTAAACATCTGTCAATTAAAATATTTTAGATAGAGCTGTGTAATTAAAAGGTGCTTTCAGTGAATTTTGAAGACATCATATTACAACTYCAAATTGTTACTCCACCTGAAAGAGCATATTTCCTCTATAGAAGCCTTTATCTATTAAATGATTTGGTGATGCATACTTTACCAGATAATTACTGTCTTCTTAAAACTGTCACAGAATTGTGCACCTGCATCTATGAATTCCATTAAAAATAAATAAATACAGACCCTCTTCTGAATTCATGCTGCATCAAAGGATGCGCAGGTATTTTGATATCATAATTAAATCCCTCTGAATTCTGAGAAAAGTTGAAAGCTCTGACTCCTTTCTATAGTAGATATCACCATAATTTGTTTTGTTGTCTGGGCATCACAAGAGTTTCATTCCTGTCTYTATTCCTGGCTATAAATTTGGTATTTGTGTTGTTCAATGATTAAAGTAAGCTAATGTGAGATTCTTATTGCTAAAYGGAGCAGTCATGTTTTCTTCTCCAATTAGTGGAAAGCCCCTGCTTTCTGTCTGTCCCTGTAATAAGTGTTAGCAAACACTCAGCCATACATAGGTCAGGTAGGTTCATTAATATACAGAAAATCAACGTGCCTATATATATATATAAATATATATACATATGTTTAAATCACAGACCGGACAAAAAACTGTAGAGACACCACATTGAATTCTCTCTGAGTTGAATGTTGCTGGGTGTTGTTGCAAGAAATTATGTGATCCTAATTCTCTTTTTTTAGAGTAAGCCAAATCTGTCTATTTGAAAAGTATATTCTATTGAAGACTCTTTTTTTGAGTATGCTGAAACATTTTTAGTAATGGAGTTTTGACAAAACACATTCCAGYTGGCATCAAAAAGATGCATGAAAGCTAGTATTTTCTAATCTAAGAGATTGTCATGAAATCCACTGAAACTTCATGGCCAATGTTTTCAGTTATAGCTTAAGGCAATGAAGCTATGCCAAGCTATTTTAGCATTTCAGAGTTTAAGGCATGTCTGGAAAACCCTCTTAGTCATATGATTTAATTTTAGGTAGTCCTGTGAGGAGCRGGGATTTGAGTGATCCTTATGGACCTCCTCAACTTGAGATACTCTGTGGTTTTATGTTTCTATAATTTAAGCCACAGAGTTGTTTTTACATGGAAAATATATCAATATATAAAGATCAAATATGTTAATGTTGCTACCATTTTCATATACAAATTTTACAGAGAGATATTTTATATTCTTTTCAGAAATTCTCAGCAATGCTCACTAAAATGGAAACAGCAAAAATTATTTTGAGAAATAAATAACAGCATCATCATTATCATCTCTTTTTGAACCAGTGTTGACAAAGGCAGCAATCAAGATTAGTCATACCTCTTACATGTGCTCTGTAGAAATATAAATTTATAGAGCAGGATCAGGGCTTTAATGATGTACTTTGAAATATTAAACCCTCTAAAGCAGAAAATTGATAAAGTTCAAATTATCAGTAAAAGGTTATATTTTTTCCTAATGGATGTCACACTTGATTCTTATTTCATAAAATGGTATAATCATAGACACATTTAGGTTAGAGAAGACTTCTAAGATCATCAAATCCAACCTGAGCTTAACCAAGAATGGCTGAGTCCAACAGCAAACCATGCCTTTAAGTGTCCTGTTTATATATCTTTTAAATATCTCCAAGGACAATGACTCAATCATTTCCCTAGGAAGCCTGCTCCAGTGCTTGACAACCTTTCCGTGAAGAAGTTTTCYCTAATATCCAACCTAAACCTCTCCTGGTGCAACTGTGCAACTGAGGCCGTTTCCTCTTGTTCTATCACTTTTTATTTGAGAGAAGAGACCAACTCCTACTTGGCTWCAACCTCCTTTCAGGCAGTTGTAGAGAGCMATAAGGATGCCCCAGAGCTGCCWTTTCTCCAGCCACTGGCCTTCTCAGTCACCCAGGCACAGCCAGGCTCATGTTCAGCTGTCAACCAGGACATCCTGGTCCTTTTCCACCATTCCAGGGACTCTACTCACAGCCTGCAGCACTGCAGGAGACCATCATGACCCATGTGGAGGATCTGGAACTTAGCCTTGTTGAACCTCATACAATGGATAGAGTCTGTCCAGGTCCTTCTGCAGTTTCTTCTACTCTCCAGAAGATAACACTCCCACCCCACTTGGTGTCCTCGGCAAACTGGCTGGAGGTACACTTGATCCTCTCCTCCAGATCACCAATAAAGATGTTAAACAGGACTGGCCCAAATACTGAGCCCTGGGGACCACAACTTGTGACTGGCTCCATTCACCAGCACTCTCTGGGCCCAGCCATCCAGCCAGATTTTACCCAGTGATGGGTGCACCTCTCCAAGCCATGGACTGCTGCTTTTCCAAGAGAACAAGAGAATGCTGTGGGAGGCAGTAACAAAAGCTTTACTGAAGTCCAGGCAGATAACATGCACAGCCTTTCCCCCATCCACCCAGTCTTGTAATAGAAGATCAGGCCTCTCCTAAGCCCATGCTGGCTGTACCTGATCAGCTGGTTGTTCTGCATGTGCCACGTGGTAGCACTCAGGATGATCGCTGGTCAAAGCCCCATTCAGCCTGACCTTGGATACTTCCAAAGATGGAGCATCATTTGCCTTTCTRCAAAGCAGACACTGTAATATGAGATTAAAAATACATTTAAAACCAAGCTTAATCTTGCTGGCTGAGTAATGTGACCCCGCGTATTTCTGATTCCAAGTAAATTAACCCAGCTTCAGCCTTCCTGAAGCCCATGTTTAATGAAAAAGCTGTGTCAACTTAAAATAACACTATGGTTGCTTTCAAGGTAGGGTCCTAGCAGCAGCTGGAAATTAAATTACTAGAGCAGGCTCAGAAAGACTTTCTTCCGATGACATGATATTTTTCTTGCAGAGATTTAAAATCAATGACAGTTTAAAAGARAGGTAAAATAACTGATTTTCCCAAACTCTGCAAATTAGATGTCACAAAAAGAGGAAAAAATTGACAGTCCCAGCCAGCTGGGATCTTTTCTCTTCCTTCCTACACTCTTAGTGGAAACTTAATTATAGAGACATGTCTTATTACATCTCCCCATTAGTGGTGGACTTTCTGGACTTATTCTACCTCTTGGAAGACTTTTTGGTTGCACCATACTGMGTAGTTATATAATTGTTTAAGAAAGACTAAAGCACTTGCCTACAGTGTCATTCATAGGTCAGTGATTGCAAATGGGATACAGAGGCCCTCCTCCACAACAGCAGTACACAGCTGTCCCAGGTWGGTAGTGATTATGTGTCATTAAAACTTGATTCTTGTTCACTGTTCTGTCAAAAACAAGGTTTTTGTGTTCAATCCATTTCTTAATAGGCAGGTGTTACAAGCAAATTGGCATTAATTGGCACATTGTTGGTGACCTCAGCAGAAAACTGAAGGTATAAAATGATCAAGCGCATAAAAGCTGTGATTACAGAGATGAGCTCTATTTTAGTGCTTTGGAGGAATGATGTGAAGAGTTTTCAAGATGAGCAGCAGCAGCTGTTTAGTGGAGAAATGCCTTGAAGGTCAGCCAGCTCACAACACTGGATCAGAACAAAGAACCATCCAGCCAAAAAGCTTGTTCCCAGAAGATGCCCTCAAGAGAATGCAAGAAGAGAGGAAATATGTACAGTTGTTTCTAGGGAATATTTCCTGCACCTCTGGAGACTTCTKACATAGGTGCTTCCTGAACCAGTTGGTTATATAGACTGAAACATTCATTCTCTGTTTTTATCCTACGTCTTTTAGTTCTAATCAATACCCCTACTTCTTATGTGAAAATGCCAAGTGAACCACTGTTTCTTAACCCCTTTCTCTGTTATTTATTTTTTTACATATCTCAGTCATAAAATTCCCTCAGCAGTTTCTTTTCCAGACCAACAAATCTTTGTTAATCTAATTGTTAAAAAACAATTCTGTTCRACATCTAAATTTCAGGATCTAAACTTTGAGTTGTAATCACCTGTTCATATCCCATTACAGTGTAGGAAAAGTTAATATTGTTTTTCTTCATGTGCATTGCTATACATTTWTCTACTATATTTTTAGCAGTTCTTTTATCTCTCATTCAGTATATTGAGYGTCTTCCACAGCCCTTTCTCTTTTTCTCTTGTTTTTTTACTTGCTTCCTTCTTATTTTCTTATTTTTATCCATGTGTTTTGGAGAGAATATATCAAGGAGTCTSAGATTGAATTGTTCATAGATTATAGGTTAAATAGAACAAAATGAGCTGCTGGTCCTATGATAGTATTTTGTTTTGATGCAATGGTCTTACAGACATGGGTATTCCCTGTTTTGCCCTTAAGAAGATGAAGAGGGGTAATTTCAACTTTATCCTCTACCATAAACTGGTTACTAAAGTATGGCTTCATAAGAAATACATATTTGAAACTTAGACTAGCTTGACCCCTTCATACCCTTTTGCTGTTCTTGGCCATTAATGTTCAAATCATCCAGTAGGGTTTCTGCAGATATAAGTAGTTTGGAACTGTGGGAAAAAAACAAATTACTCCTTCTAGTGTATTTTTCAAGTATCAAATCTTTGAAATTGTCTGGGGAAGACCCATTTGCTTTAGGAGTTTGTAGCAGTTTTAACAGTYTAGCATTTTGACATGAATATTTCTATGCTGCAGTTTCATAGCTTTGGGGCTAATAGATTTTTGACCAAGTGATGTTGGCCAATTTTCCCCTTCAGTTCATTAACCTAATGAATAGCTGTGATGTATATTTTCTAAAATTCTAGCTTTTTCTTGCATTGAGATACTTTTTCTTTATGCTGATACCCTACTGAAGCATTTGATTGAAGTKTAAGGAACTCAAATGGAAACATTAAATTGCCTATGTGACCTACTCTTTTTTTTTTTTTTGCTGCCAAATGCTCTTAAATTACCTAGAATATTACAGAATATTTATCAGGTTGCTCAATAACCTGATAAAAGAAGTAAAAGTAATAGTTCATAGCAAAAATATTTTTATGTTTAAATTGCCTGGTTTTTTTCTGCATCTTGAGAGCTTAGAGGGTGGGAACAATAGATGATGTTGTTGCARGAATTTTTATGTTCCTTTATTTTCTCATTCTTGGATTCAGCGATCATAATCAAGTATTTATATTTGATTGCAATAAGCTACCTTCTGATTTATTCCTAGACATTTTGGTTTCCARACAGACAATGTTAGATTATGTTGATCCTTTTCAACTTCAGATTGCATGGGGTTCTATMAATTATTTTAGTTAATGCAGAATTCAGTAAAATGTGTCAGATTCTTCATTGTGATACTAATAAATTTATTCTAGATTTTAAAGACACCTTAGCCTTTTGTGTCTAATTTCATAAAACAAAATTAGTCTGTGGACCTGATTATGAAATACTCACACTGCAAAAACACCAGGACATCTCAGTCAAATGAGACCTGTATGGTTCTAGGGGATAGCAAATGCTCTAAATGAAATTCCTGTCCCCAAAATGATTGCTGTCTAAAACATTCCTTCGTGCTACCCACTCCAGCAATTTCATTACAAATTTTTCTTTTACTAGGAAATTACACTTCTGTCATTAAGTCTCAGTCATCCTGTTAGAATTTRAAACTCACTATTTTGATTTATTTAAAGAAGTAAATAGATCAGCCCTTGTTGACTGTAAGAAGGGGCTTTAGGGGGGCAAAAAATCCAAAATCCTTATGAGCGAGAAAAATAAATAGACAATTCCCAGAATGCTTTTTATTATGTGTAAGTTTTATGGCTTTTGAACACCTGGCAGAACAGAACTTAATTTGGGTCATTCTGTGGTTTCTTTGCTTTCATAAATACTACTCAGTGCTTATTTACAGCTCACATAAAAATAACTAACTTTCAACTCTGTTTTCTACTGGAAAGTTCTCCRCTCTGTGCAGGATAAAAAATTTTGGTTCAGAAAGAGCACAAAGCCTAACTTTGACCTAAATGTGTATGTCTGTAAATCTTYCTCAGCCAGCTTTGTGTAAATTTTACTGGTATCTTCATAAAAGTGTGAAATGCTCAACTCTTGCCTTTCTAGTAGAGGCATTTGAAGAAAGACTTCAAAGATAAAATGTCAAAAGTCATCCATCTATAGTATGGTAACACAGGAATTAGAATTTTAAATCTACTCTTAAATTATATAAGAGCACAATGCACAAATAAATGTTCTAGTGTAGTATTTAATTAGGATATTATGTCCTTTTCTCTGATGATAGAAGGATGCAGAAGAGTTATACAGAACAAATTAATTTAAACTACAAATGTATATTATGCTGCATTTTGAATAAAATCATGGCATTTATGACTGAAAGCTCTTTACTTTCTAGTATCAKTTATCAATATTAACAAAAATTTAGATGTGTTTAATGTTAAAGCAATACTGAAATTACATCAACAGCAAAATATCAAGATTGGTAACACACGGGTTTTCATTTCTCTACCCCACTCTGAGTTTCTTGAATACTTTTATTGTGATGATTATTCACTTCTGAGACAAACAGAGCCAGAGATGCATATTCATGGGTTTTTCACTGTATTGTATTRTAAGCTCTCCTACTCTTTCTCATTTATTCTGCACAGGCTCCATCATCACCTTCTTCACCCATAGCTAATGAACCAAAATAYGAGAAGCGCTGGCTAGACGCCTTATCAGTTCCTCTGTCGATGGCTCGAATCTCGAGGTACAAAACCGGAACAGATAAATTAAGGTTTGTAATCTGAAAGGGGAGGCACTGGGTTAGTTAGCTGTACATAGTGTTTTGCTGTGGATTGTTGGCTTTATAAGAATTGAGTGGAGATATGAAATTCTTCTTATTAAAAGATATGCAGTTCATCTTCTCCTAAAATTAATGGTATTCATGGTGATTACCAAAGATAAAGTAAAGCTCCTACAAATACATTTCTATAATCTGTTGTATCTTGGGAATTCAGTTAGCATCAGCAGCTAGCATAAAAGTTAATCCTGGTGTTATGTAAATGAATTTTGAAGCTACTACRTTTCCTTCAGTATACTTAATAGGATACTTGTATATGCCCAATTCTAATATTGTCAATTAACTCTCCTTTTTCATTATAAATGATAACACAATGCGTAATCATCATGCCTGTGCTATCATGTCATATAGATATGCTTTTATCAGTGCCATAGAGAAACTCATATTGATGAGATTTTGGCAAAGTACATGGTACAAAATACTGTATTTTTGATCATAGATTTTTCTTGCAYCTCAAAGACATAACTAATGGTTCATAAAGCAACTGTGGAATAGGATGTCAGAGGCTATTTTACTGGGCTTCAGGAAATATAAAAGCAAAAGTGAAGTTTAATAAAGTTTCAATAAATAATATGCTTGAGAAAGTTTAACACATTGCAGCATACATAAGCTTTTTCTGCAAACCATTCTGTAGCACAACTCTCTCAAACCTACCAGTAATTGTAGGCCAAGCAGTCCATAGTTCTCCATTTGTATCAGAACAGGAGTTCATTCACTGTCATTATTTTCCATGGTCTTTATGGGTTGCCCTATTTTTATTTGCTTTTAATACCTATTAAGGAGATAGTTGGAATCTCTATTGAAAAATCAACATACAGGTCACCTGCAATGAGGAGGTACCAGAACTTCATGTGAATATCTTTCTTGATTTATRCCAGATTTTTTACCTGTTTCCTCAAAATGACCTGAAAAGCATTATTTTTCTAGTAGGACAGATATRCTGCTTTCCTTACAGCAATTAATCTTCTAAGTCAGTTGGCAGCTCCTCTCCCAGGCTTTGTGTTAAAGCATCACAGGTGAATAATGATAAATTTTCCAGAAAAGTTTTAGCTTCTTCCACAGACTTTCTTTGAACTCTTAATTCTCTTCTACTTAGTGTCTCATCACTTCCTCCACCACTTTCTTCCTCCCTACTTCAACTGACAAGTTCATGCTGTCCAGTCTTGTCCAATCTATCACAGACTTCCAACCATTCAAGGCTTAGATATTCAGTGAATTAAGTAAAGAAATCTCAGTGTTCACATTTAGGCATCAAATTATCATCAGTGTTCTAGAATCTAAAGGATAAATAGAAGAGGATAGAACATTTAAACCTCTGACTTCAGCTTCCACCCTGATAGTTTGAAGCACTTTCATTCCTATGCTGTGCCTTTTACACATTAGATGGAGAAATCCCAAGRGATTCCAGTTCCCAGAAGAGTGGCATGTGAATTTTGAGAATTCTTTGAAGTAAAACACCTTCWGCTTTGTACTGGGTCTGGCTGRGATGGAGCTTATCTTCTTTRTRGTAGTCCATATGGTGCTGTGTTTTGATTTGTGCCTAAAGCAATATTATTAGCACACCAGTATAGTGGTTGTTGCTGACCAGGGCTTGCACACCATCAAGGCTTTCTCTTTTTCTTGGTCTGCTCCTACACAGTAAATAGGCCCAGSGTAGGCAAGAATTTAAGAGGAGGCACAAGCAGGACCAGTGARCCAAAACTGACCAAAGGAATATTCCATGCTGTGTAGCATCTTTGCTCAGCAATAAAAACTGAGCAGAGAGGGCTTGGGGAAAGTGAGCCATTTCTTGGAGACTGACAGGACATCATTCTGCTTGTGAGAGATAGTGAGTGGTTGCGTTTGCATCACCTGTTATGTTGTAATTTAGTTACTTGGGTTTTTTCCCTCTTCTGTTTTTCTTAATAAACTACCTTTATTTCAGTTTATGAGGTTTTTTGCTTCTTAATATCCTCTCTGCTRTGCCTCTGGAGAGGGCTGGGGGAGTGAATGGCAGTGTGGATGCTTGGCTGCTGGCCCGAGATCAACCCATCACAGATATGTTTTTTGTGTAAGATTTGAGGAACTTAGTGCTTTCAGTTTTAGTCTGGGAGAGACATATTCTCTTGTGATGTATCTCACTCCCATATAAATTTAGTATRTATTCCACTCTTCTATTATTAGTGGGTGTTTTATTATTGTTGTATACACAAGGAGTATGAAATAATGCCATAAAGGCTACTGTCATCCCATGATACTTTCCTTCTAAAGTGCTCCTTGCTTGTTTTGGAGAACCAACAAATCAGCTGTATGAACATTAAGGGGATATTGCCTTGAGGCTAACTGTGGATGAGGMGTTTCCCATATTCTTGCTAAATGTGGGATTTCTGTGCCTGAGGGACACCAGACTGCTCTTACCATCTATTGYGAAATGCATGTATGTATTTTTACTATTATCCAACTTGTACCTTTTTTTGCATTTCCCCATGTTCATATATGCATAGTGTCCAACATATGTCTTCTGTAATTATTCTCTAAAATCAAATATTTGCTCTGCATGAAATAAAATCTCTGAGCAGTCTAGATAAAAATCCTACTTTCAACTATATCTACATGTCTTTGTTCCCTTTTACATTGCAGCCATCTATCTAAAGCCATTGGAGTGAGCCGAAATTCCCCTGAATGGATCACAGATCCTTCTGACTGATTTTCTAATTTTAGCATTCCCTGAATATTTATTTGGAGCCTATTTTCATACATGGGTTGACAGCATGTTTGTTTTTCCTGTACTACATGAGCCCATGAGTCTGTCATAACTTGTAACATGTCTCCTGCATGTTCTTAGGCTGTATTATTTCCTTTGTGGTTAAACTGTGCAGTTTAAATTCTTCWGTACTTCAGTTGAATTTTCCAGTAGCTTTGCCCAAAAAAAAGACATACTTTCAGCATACTCTTGGGTCATGAGATGGCCAAGATCACATGTATCTGATTCTTATTTGTTGTTCATGTGAGAAGAAAGGCAACTTGCCTCTGGCTTTTCATTTCACTTGACTTTTTATTACATTTTTCACAGGAAGTCTTTAGACTGTGACTTAATGACACAAGAGTATTTTTTCGTATATTTTTTAATTCTGTTAACACCATATGTATTAACAGAAACAAGAGAGAATGGGATAGGTRTTTTCCTTCCATATAAAGGAATGGCTGAAAATACTGCACACTGGGCATGTGAAATATGTTTATCAATACCACAAAACAAAAGCACAAAAAATTTCCTCTGAATATTTCAAAGAAAAGATAAGAAACATAGTAGATGTCATTTCTGTTCTCAATGGAAGRTTAAACTTTGTATCAACTACTGAAATCAGCTTGAATTAGTGTATTTTGTATTCTTGATATGGTTGGAGTCTGTCTGAACGTATTTACATATGTAGCATGCTAATTAGTCTTTTTGATTAGTTAGAAATTCATAACTTTTTTATTCATTTGCCTTTATTATATAGCACTACTGCTTCTATTATTCTAGACTTCTCACTCATCCATCAATGTAATTTTTCTCTGTAARAAGTAAGGCAATATGAATGTAGTGAGAATGCTATTGCTGTGAATACTCTTAATTGCTAGTTGGCAATGGAAACATTTTTTGACTGTTGAGGATTGAATTGGTCAATAAATGTGATGTAAGCTTAACAGAGAAATAATATCAGTATGTTTTTCTCACCCAAAGGGATTTGTGTTTCATATTCTAGTTTGGGGTTTTTTCTTTTTTAAGATAGAAAAGTAAAGATAGGTARTCTTTTAGAAGGTGAGAAACACAGTTCATGCACTGTAGTCTTTCATTTTTGTTATGGAATTGTTATTTGGGGAAATGCAGATATTACTATTTTTAGTCCTTACAGCTGATAACGGTAGTAATGTATAATAATTTTATGCAGTGAATAATTTTATACAGTCTATTGGCAGAAGCTTTGAGTAAAGGTACAATACATGTAACATCTTGAACATTATGAGTTTAGAGACTGAAGAAAAAATGCTTATTTCAAATATGGGAGACTGAAATAGTGAGTGTAATGAAAGTAATTCACACCCAGTACAGACATGAGCCCATGTAGCTGTGATGTCAATTACAAAACAATCTAATTAAATTTAGTGTTATTTTTATTTCTTGATATTCTGACCATTGCAATTACTCCAAAGTATTGCAAATTTTTAATTTTTTTTAATGTRTTCACTGGTTTCTTACCAGATTTTTTCTGAAGAATGGTATTTTCCATTTATCATTTCAGTAAGTTAACAAAATGCCTTTAATTAGATAAATAAATTGGAAACTAAGAAATTGAATGAACCATTTTGAAAAAATCTCAAAATTAAGCACAATCTCACTGAGTTACAAAACGAACTTTCTCACAGTTTTCTGACACATCAGTTAGAAAATATCTGTAGAAGTAAATAYGTCTGTGTTACTTCAGTTATGTTATTTGGTTTCTATAAGTGTAATGAAAATAAAAGTTACAATACTGGAATCAAAATGTTCCCCTCAAAACCACAAACATAAAATTCAATCAAGTTTATGTTTAATGTTTTGATATCTTCTGAGCTACATGGTTTCTGTTGATAGTCCAGTTATATGCTCACATTTAAACATTTTGTAAGGTACGAGGTTCTGTGACATTTACAATACAAAATCCCATTACTTCTAACATGACATTTCAAAGAGATTAAGTAATTCAGATCCTTCCTTTTGGAGAATTTCCATTTAGATCTACCCATAGTCCTTAAAACTTCAGTCTAAGTAGACATTCTAGCAAGAGGGCCATGTAGTATTAYAAACAAGCCACAATAAAATGTTGCAACAAAAGCAATAAAAACTAACTCAAACATAACAAAAATTATACAAACAGGAGGGAGTACTGATTCAGGACCTGGGAAGATGCAAAGCTGATCAAATCCATCTGTCTGTATCAGCATGGTAGTAAAGATAAAAGAGTTTCAGTCAAGCCTACATCTAGATTTTTGTAGAAATATCTATATAATAAAATACCTATATAAGTCTAAGAGAGCTGTTTTCATATGCCACAGATACTAAAAAATAAARATATATGCTTTGCTGGAATTCTTAGCCTCCAGTAAAGTAAAATTTCAGCTCTTCTCATTTCAGATGGCATTGAAAATACTTTTTATCTCAGAAAAGTCTTTGGATTTACCACCTCTATAGTAGCAAACTGCTTGTATGGAAAAATTTCCTTACTAATATTAATTAGTAGTACTTGTTTAAAGGTGTCAATTTCAAGAAGAGAACCTAAMGTCTTTTCTGTTATTCTGACTGCCTTGCTCACAAAGATAGTGTTTATTTTATTACAAGAAATTAATGCGATAAACAAACTCCAGAAGAGACCAGGAATGCAGATCTATTCATAATTTCACYATGAAAGTGAGATAGAAAGACACTGAGTAATGAAAATGGTGCCTCAGGCTCCTTAGCAGAAATGCTTGAAGGAAACAAATTTACAGATACGGAGACAAATTTCAAAGTAAGAAATGTGATGGCAGTGCAACACAAATTTCTAGTATTTAGGGAATGCAAATATTAATTTCTTGCTCTAGTTGCAGTAGTCAGYAGCATAACTTCAGTAATAGAAGATGTAGAAATTTCCTCTGTCTGTGTTTTAAAATCATCTTAGGGCCTCAGGGAAAAAAGAAATACAAACCAACAAAGAAAATAAAAAACCTACAGCAACWTTATAGCATCTTGAAACCTTTCAAACTTATTTGGTATTAAATGGAAAGCTCCTCCTTGACAGCTAACAGGAGTAGGTGCTTTGTTGTGTCTCCTTTTTTCTTTTCTCTGTTTTGAGGAAATGGCAGAGAGAAATGCATGTCACTTAAGCCTGTAGGATTTATTTTCTTGTGAATTCCAGTGCCATCTTGGTGCTTGCTTTGATTGTTTCACTTAAAACAAAAGCCTTAGGATTTATTTTGTTAAGCTTTTGTTTTTAGTTTGGATATCTGCTTTTACTTGTAGCCTTCTGCACGCTATGCTTTTTAGAACACAGTGTGGTACATGGAACAACATCAATATATTATGGGATCTTCAGAGAGAAACTTTTGTAACTGAAAACAAGAAATAAAGGAAAGTTGATAGTAAAGTTGATTAAGATTCAGGGCAAAAATGCTGTGTTACTGCCATGACTGGCATATGTAAACTTTGAAAAGCACTGGCTGTTTTTTATCCTATGTCATTTACRCTGAACTGCTTTCTGGTCAAACCACCTTCCTGCCAAGCCAGCCCATCGGGGACAGCAGTGCCCCAAAGATCTCAGTCTTGTGTGCCAGGCATTGTGACCACCACTGGCCCATCAGAAGCCTTGAACCAGCCTGAGCCCTGGGAAAAGAATGTCCTGGTGTCAGTGTGCTGGAGCAAGGGAACAAGMTCTGCAGGCAGGGCTTGGGGACCTCGGCAGTCTCCCCACTGAGCAGGAGTCAGCTGAGCACAGGTTCAGTGATGAAGTCCCATATAAGGGGCTSTGTTAGCAATAACATAGTCAAGGGAAAAGGTTGTTCTCATCTGTTTTCATGTACTTGCATTCCTGAGGCAACACCTGAGGTAGCTCCCTCTGTGTCCAGTTTTRGTGTTCCTGTGGAAAAGATTTGTATTTTAAGAAAGTTAGTGAGGAGGCTGGACTAGGGGACTTGCAGGATCCCTCACATCCTATTTGATTCTGTGCAAATATCGTGTTAGTGAAGTGTTAGATCTCTAGATGAATATTGAATATTATTAACTTTCTGTAATTGATCACCATATTTTAAAAAGGAGTTTTAGTGTAATCCACTCTATCACCAGCACCCTGTTTCAAATGGTAAAAGATTTGGTAATTTTTATAATAAAAGTTGTTTTTTTAAATTTTGATTGCCTATTTTGGTTGCCTCAATTGTTAATTGAGGAGTTCCTGTCTGTGCTCTTTCATCAGCCACTTAGGGAACTTTGTGCCACTGGGATAAGGCATTCAGGTCTTTGTGTGTCTGCAGAAGCTGAGTTAGTGTCTAGACACCCTGTGGTTCCATGGAGAGCACATACTATTGCTTGGCTCTCTTAAATGCTCTGGACAGCTCTCTTGCTGTGTAAGGATCCTAGCATCTTAGCTTTGATATTTGAATGGGATATCTAAGCTGGGCATGGAGAAGGGCTTCTCCTCACGGCGTTAAATTAAGTCTGTTTGCAGGCACCAGTGTGTAYCAATGCATAAGGGCTGACAGATTCTCACTGTCTCAGTGGGATGTTGAGCAGATCATACCATAAGTAATTTTATTCCAGCACTGTTGGGATCTTTGTTAGAACCTTAGGTAAAATGAACAATATGTTTGGGAGGTGATTATTTTACTCAGCTTACTTGAAGGCAATAAAAGGATGTTTTTAATCTTTTTTTTTCTTTCTGAAGAGGTGAAAGAGATTACTGGAATCAAAGTGACACAGAATTSTGCCACTGCCATCAAGTTTTAGTTGTTCCCATGATTATTCAATCACAAAAGAAAAATGGACAATTGGCTGATACATATCTAAGTCTTCAGGCCAAGCATGTTAATTTTTGCAAACAGCAGATATAATGCTTTATAATTCCTTTAAAAGCAAAGCATCTCACATATAACTATTTAGATACATTGTCTTATTTATGTTGTGTATTATGGGTAGTTTATATTACCTTTTCTAGCAAGTATATAGAGTTCATTATTCATGTTCACCATCAAACTCCCTACAAATGACAAASGTTAGGTTAACAACTTTTTCCCTTAGTCAGGAATGAATAACTGCACATTAACCACTATATGTAATTTTGAATGTTGACATATATCATCAGTTAAGCAGTAGAGGATTTTACCTTACATCAGAGATCCCCAGGAAGACTCAGCAGCTTCACAGAGCAGTATTCTGATTCATTAGTTAGCTTTCTTCTAGGTTGGTATCAAAAATGGGGCAATATAGCATATAAATATAAATATCTAATTTACAAATGTAGAAGGTAGTGGTGATATTCTCCATATTATACACAAAACAAACGTATGCAAAATCATTGAGCTAATTATAATTGTCTTTCACAAGAGTATATAACTAAAATCTAACTCTCCTGGCAATCATAGGCATTTAAATAATCTGGTTATCTTTCTGAAGTTTAGTTATTGCACCTATWGTGTGTCACTTTTTTAAAATTTAGACCAGTGTACTTTCATGCCACTACTTAATGAGCTTTTGTGGTTCCTATAGGAAAATTTTAAGAGTTAAAAAAGCATATCCCACCAGCATTCAGATGTAGGGGATTTCAAAGGTATATATGCAGTGCCTAACTTACTGCTGATAGTCAGGAAAGGAAAGCATTGGTATKTGCAGAATAAAGTTGCTATAAACACCTAAAAGTTGCATTAAAAGTTAACAAAATGCAGTTGCACATTAGCCTGTGCCAATGCTGTTTTGAGAAGACTGTTTAGGGAAAATTTTTGAAGAAGCTTCTAAGAACGTTTTTCAAATTCCTATGACATTAAAGTGCTTGAAGTAAGCATTGCTTTGAATGCTACATAAAAAATGTTTAGGAATCCAAGAAATAGAAGCTAGGGAAGACAGTGCTTTGAATCTTCATACATTCCCAGTAAATGAAGCCAAAATGCAATAAATAAAATTGGCACTTTAGTTTTAAAAAAAACTATTTTTTTTTTTTCAAAAAAGGCCCAGTGCATATTTCCTGAATACACTACCTTAAGTTCAATAATTATGAACATAATATGTATACCCAGGGAAGAAAATGATCATCAGCACTTGTATATACTGGTACAAAGAAAGTACTTATTGTATCTGTTACTCTTGGTACTGCCCTMTTTTCCTTGGTTTGTTGCCTTTCTATTGATTGGTAAATTAAACACTCAAAAACTTGTCAAAAGGCATAAAAATCACTTGAACACTGACAAATATTGGGCAGTTTCAGAAAACTGACATATCTTCCTTTACGGATATATTTCTTCTTACTGCAGATCTAATGCATTTGAAGTGCTGGCACTCGATGGAGTTAGTACTGGGATACTTCAGTTTTATACAGCCCAGGAGAGTGCTGACTGGCTGAGAGCAATGTCTACTAACATCAGTGATTTGACACTTCAAAATGTATGTTACTTTCTGCATATTTTCTTGTTTATGCTATTGTAAAGTTATTTTCACTTTTCAAAGGGTAAAAAACAATTCACCTTTAAGTACAATATATAAAATGCTTGTGTATGGGGAGGAAAAGGAGAAAGAACAAAATAGGGAGAGGTTGCCTGATCAAAAGTATCAAGAAGTTTTCAAGGCTTGCAGTGTTAGCRTAGAACAGAAACCAGTAGAAAATCATATTACATTTACCATTTTAAAGATTTTTAGGTCAAAATATGTATCGGTACTGGTCATTTCACAGAGCTTTAGATGTGGCCAAATATTTCATTTTCACATTTTTGTAGTTAAACCATGCTTGAAATTAGCATTTGTTGCTTAWTTTTTTTTWWTTTACCTTAATAAAGTAATGTTCAGCAGCTCTTTGTCAGATTTGTTTATTTTGAAACAAGCATGTGAAAATTCTGTAGCTAGTGAAGAATGATTTACTGAGACTTACTGGAGACAGTAATTTTACATCTCTAAATTGTCTAAGAGTTGATTTATTTGAGGACACGTTATTCCATCTCATTTCCTAGAAGTATAAAGATGCTTCTGCTATTTTAAGTTACTCCTGTAAATTAATAAGTAACAATTGCCTTTGCAAGCAGAAGTATTAACTAATCCCCAGAGAAATAGAAAATTACTATTTGGACAGCACATCTATTATTCCATCAAAGGCAGCTAAAAAACATTGATAATTATGGAATTAACTATGAAGTTAAGTAAGGAACTCAATAATGTACAATTTTGAAAGTATATTTGTCTTTAAGAAATGATAAAATTCAGTGATGAAAATGCAATAGTACAGCTGTCCCTGAAAAAATTGCCTGTGCAGGTTTTAATCTTTTCTTTCTCTACATATKCATAGTCTGTTAACTTCTTTCATAAATTATGATTTAGTAGCCTGACTTTTATTTGTGCTTTGTACTCTAAATGAACTGTTGCTTAGGTCTCCAGATTATATTGTGAAGAATTTGTATTAGATTTCAACATAAATCTTTAAGTCTGTTGGTTAAAACAGACTTAAAATTTAATTTGTTTTCCTATTCTTCAAAAGCTACATGAATCACATTTGATTATAATAGTTCATTTATTCCATTAATTCTTTTAAAATATTCAATTGCTTAAACAATCTCTTTGTCAAAATCAGACATTTTTGCTTATGACATTTTCTTTTTAAATACTATGTAGTGACTCACATAACGTACAGGGTATTATTATGTAATAATTCTAAGAAAGTGTATGGTACTATTTCTAGAGAAATTCAAATTCAGAGTTACTAAGCCTTTTTTAATTTTTTTTCTTTCTAGAGAATCTCACTGAATAAAAGCCATTCCAATAATATAAGTGAATAAGAATAAAAATAAATGCAGGCAGCTTTTGTTAGTCATAGGGTGCTAGTCAGTTTTTTCCAAAGGACTACGTGCAGTAATTATGTGTCCTGACACAGTATCTTCACTGTGCTGTGACCTGTCAGCAGCAATATTTTATTATGAACTGAGGACTTTCATAGTCTTCTCCACTATCTTTCACTAGTGAATTCTGTCAATAAAGTAGTCCATCTGGTGTTCATATAACTGGCAGCTCCCAGGAAGGGCCTGAGAAGCAACAGTCATGATGAATATCCATGTTTTGTGTTCTTAGTGAGTTRCAAAGCAAACTCATAAGAGTTCATATGAGAAGCATGTAAACTTTTTGCTTGGGCAGTGGCTTTACAGGTTTTGTCAGGCGTGCAGCCTGTGGTACAACTGGAAAGGTCAGGCCAGAGCATTTATTTARTTATTGATCATCAGAAGGGGAGATGCAGTAGTCAGTGGGAATCCTTTTTGTTGCAAACTATTTTTAAGAYGGGAATTGAGAGGCTGGAGTACAGCAGAAGGCTGGACAGCTCTCTGCCTCTGAGCAGCCAGAAAACACAGAGTACCCTCCACAGTGCTTAGGACAAGCCTTTAAATCCAGCCTCTTGGAAGTCCATTTGAATCCTTTTGATTACTTTAGTCTTATAATTTCAAGAAATGATTCTTTTMTTATCATACCTCTGACACTGACATTGGGGAATTAATCTGTTATTCCTTCAGAGCTTCTTCCTGTTTCTTTACTTCTCCACTTCTGTAGAGTATCTCCCCTTTCTCCAGGACCAAAGATAATCACTACTCATTCAGAAATTATTTCAGAGAGCTCCTTATCTGGTTATGGGTTATTTTCATGAGTACTTGCTGACTCAAAGTTCAGTTGCTTCTCCAAAGAGTTAAACTATTGAGTTCCTATTCTGTCCCACACCATCATCTCAGTATGGAAATTAATTACTAGATACATGGTCACAATGGACTTTTTTGCTAACACTGTTGGCATAATGTCAGCATCCTTACCTGAGCTATTATGAGGTTTTTAAGCAATACTCACCATTATTAATGTTTTACTTCCACACATTTTTACATTTTGTTCTTCTGGTACTTGTTTCATGACTTCAGCAACTTTTCTCRTACCTTAGTCATTCTTACTTAAACTGTGCCTATTTGTGTTACTCTTATCTACATTTTTTACCCTACATGACATTTTAAATAATTTCTTTTAGAATTTTAGTTCTTAAAGAGTGAGTTCTTAATAGGGATTTTTGTACAGTGCACCCAATCTTTCCTGTATCACTTTACTCTAATGTACTTTATTTTTTTTATTTTACCCTAATAAAGTCATATTGAGCAGCTCTTTGTCAGATCTCCTGCTGATGCCAGGAGACAGTCCTAGTGTAGGGTAGTGCAAAAATAGCTCTGCCACAATGTGACACTTCTGCTAATGTCAGACTACTCTTTTGAAGTACTACTGAAACATCTAACTTCTATACAAAGGCAAGCTCTCTGGGGATCAAGTGTATAGGAGGAGTCATCTTTCAACAGTGGAGATGTGAGAATGTGTCACTGCATAGGAGTGCTGTCCCTGTACATATTTAGAGAGTGTTACTTGGTAGATGAGAAATAATGATTCTGGTACCAGCCTGGGCTTAATTCTTAGATGACAGAGGAGCACAGGGAATGCTGCAATGTGGAGAAAAACGTAAGACTGTCTYTTCAGCCCTCATTGCTGATACATGCTTTGTATGCTTAGCTCAGAAAATCTCCTAGTTACAGTCAGCTTTACAAGCAACATGCATTTCTGAGGACCCTTGCCCCAAATTATTCATYTCTCTGTACATATTCTGTTTTTTCACATACTTTTCTACCAGCAKGAAACTACCCTATCATCTTCCTTTGTGATTCAGTCCTCATTTTCAATATTCTCAAAGCTTTTTGCATTTATCCTTGGCAGAAATAAATGCAGGTGAATCAGCACCTCAGATTTATTTCTTCATACACCTCTTTTCTTGCAGAAGGAGGTGCAGTTGAAAAAACTGAGGGGAAGATGACTAACAGAAACTGGCAGTGAATCTTCCATGATTAAGAAGCCCAGGAAATAAATTATTTGGCCTGTGCTTCTCACTGCTCCTGTTCTTAATTTCTTCAGCTGAAGGGTTCTTTGTAGGCTGAAGTGAAAGTGCTGTAATGGCTACAACTTTCTAGGAGAAAAGTCTTTGGATAATTTATATTTCTCTCTCTGTTTTTCACCATTCAGATTGACAGCYATAAGATATATGCAGGTTTTCTCATGGATCTTAATTATTGTCTTTGAAATATAGCACTGAGTCATAATCAGTAGAAGCACCTAAACATAATGCTGTCAGTTCATTTACATTATAGAGATTTGTTTCTTATATATAAAACTTTCTTAAGGTTTTGTGGTTTTTCACAGTAAATTCTAATGGTGTTATTGTTTTAAAAAAATTGTAAATAAATAAGTAGGCCATAAACAGGTCAGAGAAAAAGTTATGATGCTCTTGTTCCACTTTAAACATTATTTATGATTTTTATAAATCATTCTAGCAGTTTCATTGGAGGATGGTAGAAACTTAAAATTTGATATTAAAGTGGGATTATTAATCCAGATCACATTTATGCCCATGACATCTTTTTTAATTGTATATGTCATAGTCTATAAACCTTCTCTTTTACTTCTTCATGTAAACACATATCTGAGGATATTTTGTGTTGCAGTTGTGTGAAATGTCTGTTGTAATAGGGAGAGACTTATGAAATATGAGCTTTAAACATACATTAACAAAAAAGAAAGAAGATTGAGGAGGTCTTGCTTTCTTTACTCAGCAGATTGTGGGGTACATGTAGATGGAAACAAAATCCTTGTGTGTAGGAAGCAGTATACAAATTCAACTACCTCAATGATTATACAAACAGTTCTATTCCCAGGGTGAGAATGCATAATATTTCTTCACTGCTGTTTTTTTGTTGTTTTAAATGCAAAATTTCCAGTTGAAAGTACCACAGTTCAAACTGTAGAGGTTGTAAAAGGAGGTGAGTAGGGATAGGACCCACATTCCCTACATTTGGCCAAGCAATAAGCAGTCACAGAGGATACTAATACAGCTAGGAAAAAAAAATAGGTGCCTGTCAAGATCCTTCACTGTTTTCTTGAAAAAGAGTAAAGGTATATTATATGTGAAATAAATCCCAGCCTGGAAGGCATTTAGATTTAGGTAAATGGTTCTGAATAATTTTAGTTCCTGCCCGGTATGTATCCATTTAGAACAGAGCACAGGAATTACAATTTGCTTAATAGTTCCTTTTCCAAGTAGCCTGCAGTCTTTGCAGACCCAGGTTTTTTGTTTTAGCTCCCCTGCTGTGTCCAGCTCACACCTCTATACTGCAGTGCTAGCAAGGTAAATGTATCCCATTTGTATTCCTGCCTGTCTGCACCAGCTGTGCAGACATGTGAAGGGCACACAAGGTGCTGGGTGAAGTGAAGAGTTCGTACTTAGCCCTGTGACACTGGGATGTAACATGATATAGAAGCAGACCTTTTTCTTCTCTCCACAGCAACATCAGGGCTGCAGCCATCTTGCTTGGAATAGGGAATGAGTTGCCTGTGCAGTGAAAAACTGTGGAGTCCAAAGCATTCTTCCCTATTATCCTTTCCAATGGGAAGCTGAGCTGGTTATTAGGGTGTTCTTCAAAATATTCTACCTGCTTGGTGCAGAAAACCTTCATAGCCAGTCTGACACGCTTTTTTCCAAGCACATCTGAACCCATTTACTTGCACTGGTTTGTGCTATAGTAATCATATTATTGAGTATGGTTTTGGACACCTGAATGGAAATTATATTTTCTGTGTGTCTAACACGGCTTTTCTGTAGTTACTTTGTGTATGTATTTGTGTCTGAGGCACAGGAGAAAGGTTGGTCTTGACTATGGGCAGGGTGTATCAGCATTTCTACTGACATTGAAGTATTCCAGGGGACTTTTCATTATGTCCTGCACAACTCTTCTAGCAGGATTAGGCCCACCACCAAATCAGACTAGTGACTGCTTCCTTCTGCAACACTGGCCATTTCACCGATTTGTTTTAACCAAGTTACAGAGTGAGGTTCTTGAGTTCCAGCTGGTTTGTTACTGATGGAGCCCCATGGGGGACTCTTCTCCCAGCCAGTGCTCCAGGCCAGCTCCAGAACAGTGCAGCCCTGCAGTTGTGCAAGGCTGAGGAAGGCACACCTGGTGTGGACACACCTGCCAGGAGGCTTGCTGGGGCCACCCTGTCCAGTCAGCACCCAAATTCCAGTTCCATCCTCCTGGTTGCCCCCTGCCTATGCTAAGCAGTGGGTGCCAGCCCTGCAGCCCGTGACCCACTGCTGTTGTGGCAGTCCCTGCTCCTCCTCTAGGGTGGCCAGGAGCTGTTAGGGCCACTTCAAGGGCCTGGCAGGATCTCTCAACACACAGCCAGGCCTGACAGATGCCCCAGGCTCCCAGCAGCTTGGCCAGCTCTACCTCAGACCCTCAGTCACCCCCAGCTGTCTGACTCACCAGTATATCTGCACCATTTAACTGCACACTTCAATCCCAAAGGGCTGCGAAAGTGAGTGTGTGACGGAGAAGAAACCCTGATGGCCCATGATGGGTTAGGACTGACTCCTACAGCCCTGAGCATTGCTATCACCCTCTGTCCATACAGTCAAGATTCCTGTTGTCATCCTACCCCTCCACATTGCCTTTTTTCCTAAAGTAATTTTGTTTATGATCATAGACACTTCACTCAATGAGTTGTTATTTTCCTCCGTTAGGTGCAAGAGTGTGTGTGTATAAACCCTGAGGCCTGTGCCATTACCATAACACAAAGTCTTGGCCCATACAGGTGTACTGGGTCTGGCTGGGATGGGGGGCGCTTTTTTCATAGCAGCAGGTGCTGTGTATTGTATTTGTGGCTAGAACAGCATTAATAACACACCAGTGTTTTGATTGGTGCTGAACAGTGCCTGTACAGGATGAAGGCTTTGACTTTTTCTCTCCGACACACCCCACCCACCTCAGCAGAGGATGGAACAAGGAATTAGGAAGGGACATGGATAGGTTAGCTGACCGAAAGTGAGCAAAGAGATATTCTAGACCATTGTGCCCAGCAATTGAAATGACATCATAGAGWAAAGAGGTGTGGGTTTATCTTCCAAGGTGGCTGTTTCTTGAAACCTGCTTGTGGGAGGCAGAGAGTGATTGCATTTACATCACTTGAATTTCTCTTGTTTCTTTCACTTAAGCTCTGTTCATCTTGACTCAGAAGTTTTCTTGCTTTTGCTTTGCTCAATCTCTGACCCTTCCTGCTGGCAGGGAGGAGGGAGTGAGCATCTATGTGTGTGCTCAGCTACTGACCAGAGTCAATCCACCACAGCAGTCAATGGCATCACCATATTAACATGAGTTACATCCACAGATTTGATCTTAAAAACCTGGTGTGCCCAGGATACAAACAATAGCCCTGGAATTCTTCTGTTCATTTCCTATGGCAACTGGAGTTTTCCCTGTTCACAGGTGTAGGGTTTCAGTCTTCCATCACAAACCTTCCATTTCTAATAAAACAAGCTTTTTGACAACAAGGTCCTTTGGAAGTACTCATCAACTCTACAACAGTTTTCAGCTTCCTCCTAGCATGTAGGGAAGTCTGGTTTTACACTCTCTTTCTTTTTAAATTCTTATCTACACTTAATAAAATTGCACTTTAAAAAATGTTACACTTTAAAGAAGTATTTGTGTACTATATATGTCAGTATTTGTCCACCACTCATATGTGCAAACTATGACTGCCAGACAAAAATCAAAATTATCAAAACTCTTCATTACCTAAACGAAGAGGAAAAACTTTGTCTTGGAGAGTAAACTAACAGGAAAGCCCATGCAATTTTTATTTCATCTTTAAATACATCTTACACTCTATGGTCACAAGGACTTAATTGCAGACATCATTTAAGAATTTGCTTAAGCAATTGTTTAATTGAGACCTAAGTGAGATGCCTACAGTACAGTACAGTATTTTCACTCAGACTGGCAAAGTTTAATTCATAAATGCAAATCTTTATTAGGTATTTAAGGAAAACTGATTGAAAGCTTTTGTCTTTCTAGTCCTTGGTTTTGCAAATTCACTATAATAATAAAAATCTACTATTTAAGCACTGAATGATAAAATTTCTTACAAATATAATTTGGAAGTATTAATATAGTATTCAATAACTAAGTCAATCAATGCTAATTCCATCACAGAAACTCTTCAGCGTACCAATAACTCTATGTGTTCTTCCCTCTCTCTTTCATAGATGAAAATGGCAAATAAATGCTGTTCTCCCTCTGACCAGGTAAGATTTCCATTATATTATCCAATTTTTTAACTTGTATGATTACATTGCTGGAAAATTTGTAGAGCTTGCATATACACATCTAGTCAGTTTTAAAACTGACTAGTGGATGGACTGCAAGATCAGTGATGGGAGAGCAAAGTCTCTCCCACTGTAAGATCAGATTTGTGACCATTTCAGGAAGCTGAACATGCTTTAGTCTATGGGACCTGATGAGATGCATCCCAGAATCCTAAGAGAATTGACTGATGTAGTTGCCAAGCCACTCTCCATGATGTTTGCAAAGCCATAGAAGTCAGGTGAAGTTCCTGGTGAGAAGTAGAGAGGAAACATTGCACCCGCTTTTGAAACTGATAGAAAGGAGGAACCCAGGAACTACTGACCTGTCAGCCTCATCCATGTTCCTGGGAAGATCAAGGAACAGATCCTTCTAGAAGTTGTGATAAGGCACTTGAAGGGCAGGGAGGACTTGGGGAGCAGAAAGCCTACTGTGTCCTGGGCTGCATCAAAAGTAGAGTCAGCAGGTCAGGGCAGGTGATTCTGCCCCTCTGCTCTGCTCTTGTGAGACCTCTCTACCTCTGCATCCAGCCCTGAGGCTCCCAAAATAAGAAGGACATGCTCTAACAGATCCAGAGGAGGGCCACAAAGATAATCAGAGGGATGGAACACCACTCCTGTGAGGAGAGACTGGGGGAACTGGGGCTGTTCAGCCTGGAGAAGAGAAGGCTCCGGCGTGATTTTATTGAAGCCTTTCAGTATCCAAAGGGGGCCTATAAGAATGAGTGCGACAAACTTTTAGCAGAACATATTGTAATAGGACAATTTTGAACTGAAAGAGTGTTGATTTAGTTTAGCCATAAAAAAGAAGTTTTTCTTACATTAAGGGCAGTAAAGCCCTGGCAAAAGTTGCCCAGAGAGGTGGTGCATGCCCCGTCTGTGGAAACATTCAAGGTCAAGTTAGTGGAGCTCTAAGCCATCTGATCTATTTGAAGATGCGCCAGTTTTTTGCAGTGGGGTTGACCTCCATTACATTTAAAGCTTCCTTCCAACCCAAACTGTTCTATAATTCTGTGATTTAATTGCTCTCTTTGTCATGGCTTTTAATTATTAATTAAAACAATATGAAAAACAAGTGATTATGAATGCCAGGGGAAAAGGTATTGGATTTGGATATCTTTTATTGGATTAACTATCTACTGCAAGTGCTTTAGTAACTATTCAAAGTTTTTTCCTTATCAGTTTGGGTACATATAATGAGTTCAGTTGAAAAAAAGAAGACATACTCTCCCTCAATCTTCAAAAAAATTTGGAGACAGTCATACAACTATATACATCATCACTAGATACATAATCTGATTTCCTAAATTAATTGCCTAGTCTCCATAAACTGCCTAAATAATCAGTGTGGAAATGTATTCTGTTCCAGAGAACTGGTCAAGTATGAAACTTGGTATCAGTGCTTTAAGTCATCCTTTAGAGGAGTCGCTTTTGCCAATCTTGACTTGCCTTGGCCTACCGTCTAAAGTTAGGCAGTACAAATCTATCTCACTTTTTCCATTCCAAGTATGAAAAGAAGGACAATTAGGACCTTAATTTCAGAAGTTGAAAATTTAAGGTACAACTGAGAGCAACAAACATTGGATCGTTCTCTGCCAAAAAGTGAGGAAAAAAAAAGTTTATAATGAATTTGGGCAGATCAAGTAAACAAAACTAGAAAAAATAAAAATATTAAAAGAGCAATTGCGATCAACTCAGACTTTATATGTCCTGTTAAAATTTGCTTTAAAAGCAATCAAAATGTGAATTCTCAGATATACATATCACAATGTCATCATATAAAATTTGGCAATGATAACTGAAAGCAGAAGAGAACCTTTTCTGACCTAGATTAATGGAGCCTATTAGTGTCAGTTACATAATGTTTGTGCAGACCTGAATAGCCCTTATTAAGGCAATTGATTTAAAATTTAGAGAAAGAATAACCTTAAGAGATTGAAGGTCACTTGAAGAACTGCCTTGAAGTAAAATTTTTGATAGCTGCAAATTTATCTTTCCTTTTGAGCATGGACATTCCTGAAGAATTAAACAGGTCCTTAGAGTTTCATTACTGTGTTGCCTGAGGTGAGTTTTCTTCATTGCTTTTAGAATCCAACTTTATCTTTCATAAAGGGAGAAGGTTGGATGTGGATAGGTTTCATTGAGATTCTGTTTTTCATAGGCCATTAAAAAACTAGGATTCAAGGTTATCAAGAGTGTAAAAAATTACTTTGTTAAACCTGGCTTTCTTCTTTGTCTTTTATATTGCCTCTGACTTTTTTTTGCAAACTGAATCTCCAGAACATAATGAATTCTGTACACATTTAAATAAAGAAAAAGGGAAAGGACTAAGATATTGGTTCTTGGGTCTAAACCAGCTTTATTTATGGGTCTTTTTGCCAAAAGATGTCAAACAAATATGGTGTGATTCTTAGCCTGTGCAGGGCCATAATTTAGACTTTGATGATCCTTGTGGATCCCTTCCAGCTCATAAAATTCTATGACTCTCTGATTCTATGACTTTGTTCTGTGTCTATGACCCAAAGTTAGAGGTACTAGGCAACGTAGTAGAAGTTGTAGTTAATATTGATATGTTTATATTGTTAAACATATCAATTTATATTGATAGCACCAGGTTATGAAGTTAATTCTTCTGGCTACTTCTACACTTTTAAATTCCTTTTTCCCATCAAAATAGGGTGTTTGCATTTAAACTGCCTATTGGAAATTATTTCCACCAAAGCTAAAATGCCAGACTATCTGTGGAAATTGTTTGGCGAGTTCAAGTTATACTAGGACCTGTCGTGGTAGTTACTCCAAGTCAAGGACTACAAGATTTTAAGAAATATTCAGGGATTACACAAATTTGAAAGGCATTTAATAAGTAGCACTGCTGAATCTCTGGTTCTAAGTGTCTGCGTAACCTGTGTTAATGATGAAACACACAGCATCTAAGCATCATAACTTTTAATTTTGCTTGATATCGTTTATTATAATACTCTAGAGATTGAAAAGCACTTGATTCTTTGTTAGAGATTGAAAAGCACTTGATTCTTTGTTAGATTTGGGACTCAATTTTCAAAAAATACACACTGATGGATTGATTCTTATTTTTTATGAAAGTAAATTAGCCAGTTCTCTCTCTGTACAGATAAAAATACTTGCAATATTTTTTGATTTGTTTGCTGGATAGTTTTTCATGTTTTTAAGACCTAAACTTTTGTCATGATTATTTCAGGGGATTWGTGTCTGCCAAGTGACATATCTAAACATTAGGAAAGGGCAAACATTATGGTTGCTAATGGAATAAAGAAGGAGAAATTAGACGATTAGATACTATTCCATTTGACTTCAATCCCTGTAAAGAAATTTGAAATAAATAAACAAAATACCTGTGTGGAGCAGAAAGATGACAAATGACTGCCCTGAAGGATTTTTCAATAACAAATCATGACAACCAATCTAATTTTCTCTTGTGAACATGTAAATCCTGTGAATGCGTGACATGAGGTTGCTGCAACATATCTTGATTCCAGCAAGGTTTTTGACAACTTCTGACATTAAAATATTTTAAACAAGTATTATATAGAATTGGTTGTACAGATTTTGTTGGATAATCCAATATTAGGTATAGATGGTTCACTTTCAAAACTGACATATTGACTAGAAGTGCTGAAGAGGTGACCTGGATCCAGTTCCCTTGAATACTGTATGCTGCAGTATTTATGGTGCATTAGCAAAAGTAAGCCTACTAATTTTGCAGACATTAAGCTTTAAAACACCATGTTAAACATATGAATGATCTTGCCATATTGAAGAATGAGTCTGAAAACCAGGATTGAACCCAATTAGGAAATGGCATATATGCAAGAATAATTAAGTATATGTAAAAGATTGGGGAAAACTGAAGAAGTTATTGCTGCAAAATGCTTGATGGCTATCTGGATGGGATAAATTCTTTTAGAAAGGTTTGGTTCTTCCATCATTTTTTTACTAGAACTCAGAGATGACCCTATCTGCAGAAGCCAGTCAGATAGAGATAATATGAAAAACAACAGGTTCCTTTTTAAGACTTATTACTATGGCTTCTTATTATGGTTTATTACTACATTCAGCATGCCGTAATCAGGTACAGGGTTGACCAACAGAGACCCCAAACACTTGCATTCCTTTGGTTTACCTTATATTCCTTTTTTTCTCTTTTTTCCCCTCCCAAATGAGGAATTCACCCTCACTTTACTGCTTCTCCATTGGCCCTTATTTTTTCATAATTTTGCATGCTCATTTGGTTATTTCAACTGTGATAGCACGACAGCTGTCTGAAAATCAGTCCCCTTTTTCATTATCTTTTGGCATTCTTCACCCATTATTCACTTTCTTTTAGTGTATTTCACCTTCTGGTTTACCCCCTTATTGATGTTTACCCTCTTGTTGGCTCCAGCTTCCAGCCAACTCCTCCCTTCACATCGCAAGCGTTGTCCAGCAGTTTCTCACACTGTTACCTGTCAGTTTAACATCAGGCCAGGCTGGCTGCTCACCTGCATGCCAGAACAACCATGGTGGCTTTTGAGAAAGGCAGGCATTGTGGGCTGTACCTAAGCCAGCTACTACAGAGCATGCTAAGCCTTCCTGTTGCTGTAAGGCCTTGGCCGGAATACTGCCTCTGATTTTGTGCACTGTGTTTCTGAAAAGGTAATGACCAGAGGTTTTCTCTGGCCTCTGTGGACAGGATGAGAAAAATACAGAGGTATGAAAGAAATAGTCAATAATGATAACTTTTTGCTCAGAGAATAACATGTGAAAAGCGGCAAAGAATGATGGCTACACCAGCTACATATACATACCTTGTTTGTCAATTTTTGCTCCATTTGTGAACGAAGTTTTTTAATTCTTCCACTTTAAGATGAAAACCATTTGAGTCTTTAGTGGATAGGGCAGTAATTATGATTACAGTGAGGCTGATTCATGCTTGACATGAGAAATAAAGTGCTAGAATAGATTATTGAGAGAAAATAGGCAGCCTCCACTATAGGAGAGGTCCTGAGAACATTAAGGAAGCATTTTTTAGAAACAAGATAGGTATCAGGGCTACTGCATTTTTGAGAGGGTAGAATAATAAGTTTTTCACAAGCCTCTTTTCTACTCCGCGTTGTATAATTATGAAATCATAATTCTAAATAAGAAGCTTTTCAAATATGAAGGGTTTTCTCATTGTTCCTCATAGCAGAACTGCTGCTGCAGGTGTGCCATAAACACATTTGCCTGACTTCATCCTGCAGCATACAAGAGGCCCTGCACCTACTCTTGAAAGTTTTTCTTCCTTTCTCTTTCTCTCTATTTTTTTTTCTCAAAAAAGAGAAAAATGTTTCTAAAAATATAACATATAGCAATAAAATTATTTTATCCTAATGGTTATTCTGGAAAAGTTAGGTTCTTGAAGACTACAATTTTACAATTTACACCTGTAGAAAGGGAGCAGGACTAAATTCCTTTAAGCATAAAGAGACCACATAGAGATAGAATTTAGATCTTTGGTTTTTTGACTTTATTTAAATGGGAGGGCAGCTTTTATTTCCTAATGAAATTGCCTTGATTAGCTTCAGAGACTTTTTCTGGCACCTCAGATCCTCAACTGAAAAAACTTTAACGGAAGAAGAATCACTTAAAAACACTGAGCTTTTAAACCCCTGGTCAGCTGATATGCAGTGCTGTGAGGTATAGATGCTCTGTGAGATAAACAGCTATAGTTTGAAATAGTTTATTCTTTATTTTTCCACTTATTGTTGTAATATTGCTAAAATACAAAGCAGACATATAAGAAAAAAAAGTTGTGAAGGATGTTTTCAATTTTCCTTTAGTTTGGTTAATTCCTGCTACATGAATAGTGCTACTGATCTGCTATAAGAGTGCATAACCTTAAGGCAATTTACTGGTTGTAGCTGTCTTCAAGATAGAGTTTTGTGCTTTGGATCCTAACTTGAACAAGAAGGCTGTAATGAGTAAAGGTGAGAGACATCAGGTCCAATTTTCCAGCCTCCTGCTAAAACAAGAAAACAAAGAGAAGAAACTCTTATTGCTACCCAAAATAACTTGTAATCTAAATTTTGCCAGGGAAGAAAATGCCTGGGACAATGCATGAATTCAGGTACATACCTATCTTCATAGTTCCCTTCTGCATAGTGTGGATATGTTGCTATTTGTGGTGTTCAAACTGTGCCCACCTCAGAGTTATAAATTTTGTTCTTGAACTAAAGCACAAAGAACACTTGTGTCGTAATTTCCAAGTTCCTCTATGCTTTGCTCTCTAGAACATTTTGGTTTGAATAGTAGCCATTCAGACATAACTGAATGCAACTGGTGTACAATGGAAAACAGTAGTGTAACATATCAAAACTTACAGCATTACAATCTTCTTTTTTATTTTTATTTTGCTTTTAGGTAAACTTTATGTATGTGTAAGGACTGTTTGTCCCCCCTCCCAGTCCTGCCTTAATAGCTATTATCTTCAAAATATACCATCTACCACTTGTTTTGGAAAAGACCCCCCAAAATGATTTAGGATGCCTCAAGATGTACTTCTCTTTGCTGTYTTAATTTGTTGTAGTTCCAGTGTACCTCATGGTATGACACTGGTTCTTAACTTGCAGGTCAGTCTGGCATCTCTTGTAGATTCTCATCCCACTTTAATTACATAAGTGTATCTGTCTGTTCTGACATGTCATACTCAGACATCTATTTGATTTTCTTTCTTCAATTCCCTCCTGTTTTGCATCATTTACTTTTCATAAGTATTTAACTAAAACTACTATATACAAAATTTACTGACTGCTTTAATGAATTTAACATGTTAAATTTCCAGTCATTGCAGCATCTAGATGCTTTATTGCTGCAGGAAAACAATAAGTGCAAATAAGAACTTTCATTTATCTGCTATGATTGGATTACATTTTGTTAGTGACTTGTTTTATCTCCTTGTAATGAGAGCCATTGCTCATTTTCTTCTTACAGGAACTTTTGGAAAGTGTATTAGAGCATGTTAGAAAATGCATACTTTATCAATGATGTATGGGTAATTTTCAAACAGTAGTGAAAGCAGTGCTCAGAAGGGACAATTTGTAGTATAATGCCTTGTGAGCACTCCTGGAAACTTCAAATGGCAGATTTCAAACAAAAAAACAGAATACTTTTTATCCCAGACTAACAATCCCACCCACATACTAAGATCACATTAAAATCTCAGTAACCCAGTAAACCACAGACAGCTTGTAATTAAGTACCAACACTTGTTTGCTTTTTTCCATAGAGATTTTGTTGAACTGAATAATAATTCTTTCTCCATTTCTGAAATCTAAAAGACCATTAAATAAAGCAGTCAATAAGAAAGATACATAGAAAGAAAGTAAAAACTTATATTGGATATAATTCTTTTTATCTGTGTTCTTTGATATTAAGACCCTGTCAAACTGAATGTATTAAGTCATTGTAGTAGAGTAGCAACAATAATATGGTATTTTTTTTAAGTAATGTGATATCTGAACATCCTGCTTCAACACTTCTGCTGACTACTATAGAAACAATGTTTTGGTGAGAGTTATTCAATTTACAGAACAGCAAATCAAGAACTGGAAGGGCTACTGTATTTATTTTGCTGTTTCTTAGATATCTTTAAAATCTTAGTGCTGGAGCTCACAAGAACAGTATGGTGAAGCATTGTCTGGTTYAACATACTGATTTATTATCCATTTATTGATAAATTGATTGACAAAAGACATAATTGATACATTAAATAACAACATTGGAAAACTATTTGTGAGGTCTTCATAATATAGGTATGAAAATGCATCCATACTATTAGCGAGGGCCTTGACATTTCTTCTCCCAGTAAATCATTACTGTCTGTAAGTGTAGCTTGAAAATGGGCAAGCTGCACAGCAATACTTGTACACTCAGATTGGTGATTCCCTCTCGATTTAAGTACCTGTTTCAAGAGCAATATGTTCCTCATAATGTATACAAAATGGAGCCTGGAATGTTTTTGCTTTATTATTTTCAGTAAAGACATTAATGATATTCTGCTACCACACCATGGCATTCTTATTTATGGCATTCCTTCATTAAATTTGTATTTACCTCAAAAAGGAAGCGTGCAATTTTACTTCTTCATTTCATTTTTTCTTAGCATTAATTTACCTGGAAAATAAAGGCACGCATTGTAACACTGCTACTGTTGTGTACCTACTAGATTTGATACCTAATTCTTTGAAAATATAAATGTGATAAAGCATATATGAAAATGTCTAAACTCTGAAAGACAACGAGTGTGTCAAAGACTTTAACAGTTGCAAACATGAGCCTGGTGAAAGCTGTTTGATTTCAGATAAATCTAGTGATTTGTTTAGAGGTATTTCTTCAGAGGTATGTGCAATAGAAATATCAGTATGTCCAAGTTTGCTACAGATAAGGTATTAAGGTTTTATAAACTGCTGAACTACTTTGGTACATGTAGATTGTCTGCTGGTTCAAATGAGAGTCTGTATTGACCTGCATAGGTGGCTTTTAAAACAGGGATTATTTCAGATAAGATTCAGACTACCTGTACCACAAGTTTAAGTCTCTTCAAGGACTTCTGACACACTGGCATTATACTGTATGCTTCAAGAATATAGAAATGCTTGCAAGGCAAATGTGAAGTAGATGTTGTATCCCATGCTACTAAAACCATGATCCACTGAGAAAGAGAACTTTAATTTTCAATTATTTTCTTTTACAGGTCATACATATGGGATGGGTAAATGAGAGACTTGAAGGAACTGATTCATCTCAGCTCTACAAATTCAAGTTTCTGGCCCTGAAGGGTTCATCCTTCTACATTTTCAGCACTCCACCGGTAAAAAAAATTGATATTTCTGTATCAGTTTCATTGTAAATGTAAACCTGTTTGTTACGTCTGGGTTTATTTTTCTTTTATGAAGTGAAGTTTTCAGCTGAGATTTGAATGTAAGTTAAAGTCACAGATGCCACTGAATTTCAATAAACTGTAGATATTTAGCCTCTTTCAAGATCCTCTGGAAAGCTTGCTGTATGTTTTCTTTTCGAAGTTGTCATGGTCAGGTTTTATTTTGGTTGGTGAGGCCTAATATTTCTTCCCTTATTTATTCTAAGGTATTTTGTAGATGTAATGAGTTGGTAGTTACTCTGCTTTCTGAAAGACAAGATGCATCATGAAATAAACCATCCATACTATTGGATGATACTTGTGGATTTCTCACACAAGCCAGGGATCAAAGTGCTAAGTGTACCGTTTGAGCAAGTCTTGCTTTGGTAATTTATATACCTCATAACAAGAATTCTGTTTCACAACAGTGTCTTTTTTAATATTTTTCTAAAAATTAATTTAGAAGGGTGACATGGAAATGAGCTGTAGAATTCTAAACTGTTAAAAAAAATTACCCATTCTGGAGAAAAAAGAAAGGATTAAATATTACCACATGGTAATTGCCTTAAACAAATCATAAAAGAATTAAATGCAGACTTAGCATGAAATTTCAATTATACAACTTGCTTAAAGTTTTGCTCAGTCTCCTAAATTTTTCTGCTGGTCCAAAGCAAATCTGATCCTTTATATGTGTACTCTCTGCAGTACCATTGGGAAGTACAAACTTTTCAAAAGTTATTTGTGAACCTCAATGAAATGCAATAAGTAAAATTTCCCCCTCTCTAGATTGAAATTATTAATCCAATGCTTCCAATTAATTTCAAACATTCTAAAATGGCCAATAGTATTATTTTAAAAATGAGACAACACATGTGGGAAAAGCAGGGGGATTCCCCCTCTGAAAATTGGGGGTTTCATATGTTAAGCCAAGGAACTAAAATTTCATTAAATTACAACAATTTAATTAAAATGTGAAAACTATCCAGAAGTATTAAAGAAATAAATAACACATCATGAATTATTTTTCCCTGTAAATTTTAATTGTTGTCTTCAGACCTGCTGCTAGGACACGTTTTTATAAAATTAAAATTGTACATCTATATGACACTCATTTGGGATAAACTACTTCATTTACTATTTTCAGCACTCTACTAAGAACGGACAAGTGGGGATGACTGGTAGTAGAAATTACCTGACAGAATCTATTATCCTCTTACAAATTTTTTTGTAGGAGCCTTGGCTTTTAAAAAATGAATAAAGGAGATAGGGAATCCCTTTGATCAATGTGTTGTGTCATCTCAATATTATGATGCACCAGTAAATGTGAAAGAGTCTATAAATCATAAAACTTGTTGACCAGTTTTCTTGCTCTTTTAACATTCCCCAGATGTCTCTCATCAAGGGAAAAACCCCCAAAAACTAAAGACCAAATTCACAGTTTCCAGCAACCTCCTATCTGGAGACTTCAAACCTGGATCTAAAGCCACAATTTGAAGCTGATTATCATTCTCCTGATGCCTCCAACCCTGGCTTTTGTTGATGCCCTTCCCTGTGGCTCACTCCACGATCCCATTGTAGCCTTGCAGTGCAGCCCTGCAGTGCAGCAGGCCCAGTCTCAGGCTCCACAGCCCTGCCCTGCCCAGCCATGGTCCCACGAGTCAGGGCTACCCAGGGGCCCAAGTCCAGCCCAGCCTCAGCCTGTCACTGCTCCCAGGGACACAGCTGGTGCCCCAAGCTGGGGCTGCCCCAGTCCCCATGGCTGCCCTGCTCCTGCCTGGGCCCTGCTGGGATGGAGGTCTCCACTTCAGAGCAGCCGGTGTGGCAGTGGTTTCTTACCTGGGGCTAAAGCAGCGCTAACACAGTCGTGTTTGGGCTGATGCTGAGCAGGGCTGGTGCAGCCTTTCCATTCTCTCTGCTCACCCAGCAGACTGCAGAGGCTCGACAGGCTGGGGGGGACACGGCCAGGACACCTGATTTAAATAGAGCAAAAGGGATTTCCTGTACCATGAAACATCATGCTCAGCAATAAAAAATAAGGATTTGGTCTTCAAAAGTAGCCATTGCTTGGAGAATGGCTGGGCATTGCTCTCCTTGGGGTAAGCAGTCTGCAATTGTCTTTGCACAAATTGATTTCTTCCCCTTTCCATCACTTATTAAACTGTTGTCTTCTTGCCCCATGCATTTTCTCAATTTTGCTCTTCCTCTTCTCTCTCCCATCCCATAGCAGGGGACTGGGGAGTTAGTCAGGGGCTGTGTGGGTGTTTGACTGTGTGACAAAGTCAATCCACTGCAGGACCATGAGTTGGGACCTCTCTGGCAGGCACCCTGCCCTGACAGACCCTGGACAGCTCCCATGGCCCTGGTTCTGTGCCCCATGTCCCAGCTCTGTAGCTGGAAACGCTGGTACCCCCACAAAACTGTGCATAAAGCTCTTTCACTGCTTTTAGAGATATTTGTTTCTAATGCTCTTCCCATTGCTCCTACCATGGTTTGGGTTTTTTACTATTTTAAGCAGGAAAAAAAAAAAAAGGAAAGATTGTTCAATCACCAAAATACAAATGTTTCAACTTGCTTGATCTTTAGAAGATATAAGTTTAACATGTTTCATTTCAGAGATGTTGCTATTGCTATTTGTATTCTGAATCAGTTACATATCAGTGTAACAATATAGTGTGCGCAGATCAGATGACCTATAAATTCTACACTTACTGCTATCCATAATTTTACAACTGCTTGTAAAAGGATGGAGTACAATTTCCACTCTTTTTCTATTTCATTGTGTGTAAAAGATGACGTGATTGTAAATACAGCTGCTAATTTTCATAAGAATATAAAACATAGTCATATATGAGCAAAAATAAAGAAAATTGTGGAAAAAAGTGGATACTATACTATGAAATAATCACTAAGGCAAGTAATATTCTATTTATACACTATTTCTACAATATCTCAGATGATGATTCCAGAAATGTAGTGACTTCACACAGAAGTAAATATCAAGAATCGTGTGATTAACAGAGAAGCGTTGTTTTGCATCCCTGAAGTAGCTTATCTGATTGTATTTAAGAAATTTACAGATTTCATTTACACACTGCTATATTACACGTGTGACCCATTTTTAAAAACTGAATATCTGAAAAACACCACTGAACCAATAGAAATTATTCTTGTGTAATTTCTAATATACAAGCAGTACTTTATTACATTCTATAAGCATTTATAAAATTCCTGACAATTTTCAAATATTGGAAAAGTTCTAAATTCATCTCCCAGAAGAAAATGAGGAAAAAATATTCTAAAATATCATTCAAAATCAAACCGCTTTTTATATCATTGAAAATTTCCAGAAAATAGTTTAATGTTTTTATGGAATATGGGCTACATGGAAGGGAGATTTATACTATTTGATTTTTTTATGTTTCCCTTATAGTTCATTATGATTTTTCCATAAAGTATTTGAGTAGCCATAACCTTAGATCTGTTGTGTAACCCTTAATTGGAAAACTATCTTTTTTAATGTGATTAAATAAATAGCACTGATGTGATTTAACATGAAGGCAGCTAGACAATCACTGCATGGGCTGTTTATAATTTTAAGAAAAGAACAAATAGAAGAATATTGTGAAAGTAACAGAAATACTTTCATATTTGACAGTGTAAAGAAGCTTGCACAATGTAATTAAGACAAACAGTGTTTTTAATACTGTTATGTAATTTCTAAATACTAAAAAATCTTTCTTTAAAAAAATTCTTGGATTTTTTTTTCATTAAGGAGCAAAAAGACCAGTGAAATTTATTACTCCTTACCTAGAAGTATTTTGTGTTCTCCTTAGATCATTTTATTACTTCTAGGCAGGTGGGATGATTCTGCTGAATTCTCAGATAATGTAGCCTTTGCTGTATTCCAGTAATAAATATTATCAGCACTTTATTTTTTTTCCTTTACATTTATTCAAATACTTTTAATATTTTGGGGGGCTCTGGAGACTTCTAGAATCAGATTCTGTGTTCAGAGAAAGTCCAAGAGTATGTTGTGTTAATTTGATTTCAGTGATTTTTGAAGTATGATTATCTTTTACATTCACACCATATTTCTTTATTTAGTGGTGATCTCTGAGCAGGCATGAAGTCTTTTATGCCTATTGCCAGTTCTTGGCTTCTTTTCTCTGCCTCTTTTGAGGTCAGGATTGAAGGCACTCGAGATGGTATTTTGTGTTCAGACTTAGGTGTTTATTTTTTCTTATATATGTTATATTCTCACACGCAGTGAGTTCTGCAGTATTTCACTAACAAGGTGCAAAATGGCTAACTATCATTTGTTACAAGGTCTTTTAAGGCTAACCTATCCAATTAAAGAAATGGCACCTAAATTATCTTCATTTTTAACCAAATAACCAATCAAAGTCCGCAATGCAGACTTTTCTGTCCAATTACAAAATACCACCCAAACCCATGTAGAAGGAAGAAGGTAAAGAAGAAGGACCAGCCTCTACCCTAAAACCTCCATCTTTCTCCAGATATTGTATTCTAAAACCTTAAACTCTTGAGTTTTACACCCTGTGATGTTACACACTTCTAATCAAACTACACACCTGTAATCTCAGTGCTATCAATTTTGGAAGCCTTCTCCACAGCCTCAGGTCAAATGCAGTGCTCTCTTGGGAGTCAGAGTCTGTCAGCACAGAAAGTCTAAAATTGTCAGCATCCAGAACTCCAACATCTATTTTATGATTGCAGAGATCTCTTTTAGGGAATAATTTTATAAGCTAATTGTTTACTGTGTGTGTCAAAATGAGTTTAACTTCATTGTTTTCTCTCTATTTTAAATCATAACTTTTTTAAAAAAAGCCAATAATTATCTCACATATTTAAAGGTAAGTATATTTGGAATTTGAGTTTGAACTGATGATGAGATCACCTGGTCTATGTAAAGCTAGACTTTTTCAGTTTGTTTATTTTCAGAACTCCACTGTAATGCTTGTTTTTAAACCATGAAGAAATTGCAAAAACTCGTGCTAAAGTAGAGAGTACTTCTGCAACACTCGGAACTTTTGTAACTCTATGTACCTATTTTAGTCTCTCATTTGAGATTTAGAATTGTAATTTCAGATTCCTATTTTTTGTAACCCTGTTTGGCCTTTTTATCTTTCTGATCAGCTCAGTGTTACCTGTGAGTTCACAAATGCCTTAGTTTCGCAACATTTGCAATGTTTTGCAATGTATTAATCCTGAAAGGATTAATATAGCTGAATGTCTACAGAACCAAGTAATCAACACATACTACACTGGGTTAGCTATGGAGATGTTCTGCCAATAATATAAATAACAACATTCAGCTCCTCTTGGTCATAAATTCATACAGTAGATGAACACGAATTAAAGTAGAGGCTTACTGAATGCTAATTGAAACTCTCATGCATTTTGACACTCTTTCTGAAACTGTCTGAACTAAATTCATATGACTGCAAGCATGTCTCGTTGAGTCATCTATTCTGAATGGAGCTGTTTGAGCTGTTTTGTCAAATGCTTCATAAAAATAATAACACTGTCATGCCAAGAAATTGCAATGTATAGAATACCTGCAGGAACAAGTCCAAGGGGAAATAATGAGGAAAAACTACTTTATTGACTAAGAAATATACTTGGGTATCTCATTTATCTTAGGTACTTGTTACCCAGTTATTAGATGTGTAATGATGGATAACCTGCAATAAACTGGACTATTCTTTAAATCCAATGAAGGATATTGCCATTTTCATTAACTTTCCTGATTATTTCCAGCTTTTCTTCTTGACTAGGAGTATATGGTTATTTGTGGGGTTTTAAAAGTAAAGCAGTCTGTAACAGTAACATTTTAAACTTAGACATATTATGATAGCGCTGATAAAATCATAAATAATGTCAGCTGTCTGTTTAGATTCTAGTATTCATTTGTAATATGTTTATTTTGCCTCCTTAAAATTCCTCTCAATGTGTCATTTGTGTTCTGAGCACCTTGCACGCAGTGGTATTGAGACCATTTCCCTCTCTAAGTGTGGTAACCTTTCTCTGACATACACAGGTAAAGAAAACCTTGGCTTATATAGGTGACAGCAGTTGTCACTATCACTGCCTGCCTCTGCTGAAAAAGTCATATGAGGTTACACAGCATCAAAAGATGAAAGAGATGTGTGGAATAATGGGACGAAATCTGAAGTACTCAGAGTAAATTTAATGGCACAGCAGTGTCACCTTCATCCATCATTAATAGTGCAAAGATCCCCAACAGTTAAAATTAATCTTCAGGAATCAAAACAAATGATATGAGCAAATGAAAGTCCATTCATATCTCAACAGCTTTCAGATATAGCCCATGTCACCAAAGGCAGTTTCATAAACAGCAAATGAATCAGTACTTTTTCCTCTATGTCTAGTCACTTAAAGCAAAAAAAGGTTCTTTTGCTGTTAACTGAGATGGAAAGATCCTTTCCCTTTGAAAAATTCAAGACCAAATAATGAACTAGACTCCATTCTACTCTAAACCTTATTTTCCAAGAAGCATGAATATCCCTTTGGAGGATCAACAGTAATGGGGCAAAACATGTATTATTTAATTATTTTCTCTTCAAAACAGCCATCAAAGTACAAAATGTCTCCCTGGATATAAGATTAAGCTAAGACCTGCAGTGCTTACCCTATTGTGAGCCTGTTTAAATCTAAATTTCTTTATGAATTAACTTTATAAGTCCTCTGTTTCAGTTGTTTCAAAACTTAGGTTATTTCTTCTTTGCACAATAATTAAATTGCAAAACTCAAATAAAATATTGAATGGACTTACAAGAAGATAAATAGAAATGGAAACCTAAAAAAAGAAAGATATGTCTTTAAACAATGCTACCTTTTTATAAAGTGATGGGAGGACAAGTTAGTACCTAAAATTTCTTTACATTTCTTTTCTAAACCAGCTGACATCAGATTTAAATTTGAAAAAGTTTAAGTAGTACTATGTGATTTTATCATGTAGCTTTAAAATTACCTGTATGTAATGTTTTGAGCTTTAATTTTTGAGACATTGCTCATAGTAAAACAAAGTGCATAATCTATTTTACATATTCTAGTGGATGTATTGTATTCAAGTGATGTTTGCCATTTGCTTGTTAAGATATGAAATGGAAAATCCTACAATGAGTCCCTCTATATCCTGAAAAGATGTGGTGCTAGAACTTCTAGAGTTCTTTAGTCCCATTTAAGTAGATGATTCATAATATCTAAATTTAATAATCTAAAAAAACTAATCTGAACCTAAGAGAAGTTAGGAAAAGATTAGATTATTAGATTTAATTCTTAATAATTAGATTATTAAGAATTAATTAACTTTGTTAAGATTAGAAAGAAACTAAATCCAAGTTCACATTACTCCTCCAAAGGACTCTGAAGTTACATTTCATAACTAACAGAAGTTCCATTAGGGGCCTGTAGGTGTTGTAGTGGTTTGGATTCTCATCGAGTTTTTACAATTCTGTTTAACTTAGAATTTGAAGAGATTTGAAAATGAAACATTAAATAAATTTTAAAAGAACCAAAACATGTTTATATCTGCATGCAAATCATCAGGAGAAATACTACTTTAAAAAAAAAACTATGTGGTACTGTGAACACAGAGAAAAAGAATCTGTGATTGAATTTCATAGTTTTTTCTAGTTAAATTTCATCCACATAAACCAGATGTTTGACAAAAACTTTTTCTTTATGTTAATTCCTTTAATTTATTTTTTTCTGCTTTCTTCATTTTGGTTGGGATGTGGAAATAAGACAAAGCTACATAAGCCCTAGGATTTTAAATTATCCAAGTTACTATTAAATTATCCAAGTTACTTATTTCCATATGCCAAAAGCCTCAGAGGTGCAACCTAGTCAAATCCTTCATCTATCTATGCAGCCACTCCTGTGCATTCCCCAAAAGCTATGATTTTGCACTAAAACATGTAAGTAAAAATGATACAAATTCCCATTGAATTTTTCCTATGTGTGAGTTCTTTTTTTTTTTTCTTGAACAATGTAGGCTGGGTACTGTTTTTAAAAGAAAACAGATTATCACATCATATCATTAAGTAGAATTTTGGTAAAAACTTCAATCATTCTTGCTATTCAGATTTTAACAGCCTGTCATGTCAACAAGATTAGGTAATGAAATCAAAAGAAAACAAAATATAGGTGTTTTCATATTATTGAGCACACAGTCGATATATTTCTTGATGTCCTGGTTTGAGAGGAAGTGAGTTTTTTGGGATGCTGTGGTCAAACCAATAGGCGCTCAAATTTGAATATTGGCACCTGGTGTGGCCACTGGGGACATGGATACGCCCCTGAGACCACAGGGGGCTAAAAGCAGAAATTCCCAGGAAAACTCCACTTGGGTTCCGGTGGGGAGAGGGGTCCGAGCTTCTCTGCTCGGCTGCGGGCTGGGTGGGGGAAGGGAAGCCATGCGGCCGGGTGAGGTAGGCCAGGCCTTGGACGGAGAGAGGGGAGGTAAAGGGCCCTGCAGGATGGAAGGATGGAGGAACATTGGAGAGTCATCGGGCAGCCCCTCCCCAGGAGAGAGAGAGAGAGAGAGAGATAGCAAGCCAATGTCTGTGCCTGTGCCACCTTGAAATTTGACATTATGGCCGGCCAAGGAGGAGAAGGCGGGGGGGGCAGCGAGAAGGTGCCCGACAGGCAGCCGTGGGAGTTCTGGACAGGCAGAGCTTGAGGTTTTTAGCCCTTTTCTTGGATGATGGAAACCTTACAAATGCTGATCCTCTTGGAGCTAAATGAGAAGAAAGAGACAGATGAGATAAGAGGAAATGAGCCATGAGAGAAGTTGAGAAGAATCCTAGGTGGGAGGAGATGATGGAGTGGCCTTTGGCTGGATTTCTCTTGTATAGCCATGGACAGAACAATTTTTTCCTGTGACACAGAGACTGCATTTAGGGAGAGGCAATGGCTTGGAGCCAAGAGAGTGCAGGGATGTTATGTGAAGGAGTGTGTGAGCAGAGGCAACGGGTGAGGAGGGTGGTGGTGCCGTCAATCTTCAGTGAAGGAGATGATCTCTGTTCTCAAGACCCCTCGCGGGTGAATCTGGGAGGGGGACAGGTGTCCCGAAAGTGAGAGACTGTGCTTTTCTTGGAACTGGGCAAAGCATGCTTAAAAGGGGTACCCAGGAGGCAGCTCTGGTCCACGCACAGTGGTGAGAGCCCTGGGCATGGAAGGAAGAGGTCACGATGGCAAATGATCTCTGGGCGGTGCCACGTGTGACATGGAAACACACGAGATTTCAACTGTGTTTCCAGGGGAAGCCTGTGGCACAAGAGGGACTCCTCTCTCCTTGATGAACTGAGAATTGATTATCTAAAGGGTGGTGATGGACCAAGAGTTGGTGATCTGAGGGGTGGATGTATTGGAAATTTGGTGGGGGGAGGAGGAATGTTTTTTGGAAGGTATTCAGTCTGAGCTCTGTGTGTGTTTCTCTTTATATATAGTTGTAGGTTAATAAAGTTTTTCTTCTTCATTCCTAAGTGGGAGCCTGCTTTGCTTATTCCTGGTCACATCTCACAGCAGACACCAGGGAGAGTATATTTTCATAGGGGCACTGGCATTGTGCCAGCGTCAAACTGTGACACTTGATACTAAATATTGCAGTCACATAGTCCTTTTCCAGTTTTAGAATAAATATTGAGTTATTGCCTCCCTAGTGCATGTAAACTCAAAACTGAATTTGGGAATACATCTTGATCTATTGATTGTAAGATTTTTTTCATATTGAGACATGAAGCTGAATGACTCTGTGTTTGAGACTGAGTTCTCTGTGTTAGCATCTTGAGAAATAAAAATGCTTATGTAACTAACCACAGAGATTACAAAGACATTTCCATCATAGTAGGAAAAGAAAAAGTAAATTATTTAACACATTTTAATTCCTGTTTCTGTAAAAATTTAATACTATTTGACAGTCTTTTCTAAATGCTGGATAGTAAATGTAGTGATGTGCCTGTATTTAAAAGATCCAGTAGAATAATGATGGGTGAAATCTTTTCAGTGTTTTTTTCATCTGAACATGATTGTCAAATAAAAAAATGTGTTAATAATTATTTTTTTATATTATAGGTGAGCACACTAGATTGGGTACGAGCTGAAAAAATCTATAACCTCTGTGAGGTTCTGTTTAAAATTCACAAGGTAGGTTTCCCAACGGTTCCTGTGATTTTATTTAGTAAAGTTAACCTTCTCCTGTTGATGATAAGCTCAAATTAATCTTAACAAGGAATAACTAGTATTCAGATGTTTCATCTGTTGTTATAAAATCTATTTGCAATTGCTAGGGCATTAGCTGTGCAACTATAAGAAAATATGGAAAATAGGTTAAGCTCCAAGTGAACAAGTTACTAACATGTTTTCTTATTGAAGAAAGTTTTCAGTATTAGAGCTGGATATAATATTTCAATATGAAGTATCAGTGAGACACACTGCTAAGCATAATGATATTAGTTTTTTCTTAGTGGGTCAGATTTTCAAGCAAACGTGGTGAAAAATACTCTTGCTGTAATTCTTGATCCATATAAAGATATTTTCATTTTAGAAATTAGAAATATAAAATTATTTCCTTGTTGTATCATATGTATTGATTGTTGTATCAAGTATTGTAGTGGTTTTTTCTTTATAAAGGGCGACATGTCAGGGTTTGTTTCCCACAGAATTCATTTTCTTTCCCCAACTAGAAAAAGTTGTGTTTTCTGTCTAGCTTGTTCCAATTAAAGATTTGCATAAAAATATTAGCACTTTATGTAAATAATTGACTTATGGAATATATTGTCTAATAAATTGCAGCAGATTAATTTTGTTCTCCAACTAAAACAAAACCTTTGCAGGTGAGATAAGGCTACTGTGAGAGCCTATTTGTCTAGGAGAGTAAAGAATATTTTCCAACAAAAAACTTATCATTTCAGACAAAATAGTATTTCAGTGAAAAATTCAAGCTCATCTTTAGTTCTCACCAGCTGCTGCCCTTCTCTGCCGTTTCTCTTTGACCACACACTGATGTGGTGGAAAAGGCAGGTTATTGCTGTTATCCTTAACAGATCCTGCACTGAAGCAAAAGTGCTTAAGGTTTTTGATTTGGTCTTGGTGGGGGTTGTTTGCTTTGCTTTGGTCTGCTTTGGTTTGCTTTGGTTTTGTTTGGGGTGTGTAGGGGTTTTTTTGTGTTGTAGGGGTTTTTTATTTGTTGGGGTTTTTTCTGATGCAGGTTATTCAGGACATGGGAAGGAAGTGTTTTGGCACTGCCATGCCAGGAAAACAGTAGTCCTGGCRTTCAGGACTAGAGCTCAGCTCCAGATGCACAGGAGGAAAGCCATATTCTTGTAGTCATGGCATTATTTTTGTGTGACCATGTCTCCAGCTGGGAACATATGGGCAAATTCAGGTCCTTCCCATCACTAACATACCAACAAAAAGTAGATGTTCTGTCACAGATCATTTATTTAGTCTCTTTCATATTTTTTATAATTTTACTTTTGGCTCATAAATAAGTCAGGCGACAATGAAATATATAGACATTAAGCCTTTTGGGAAGATTTTCCTGTGGCTTAGGTTTTGGTTTTTCTCCTGTAATTGTTACTGCTAAAACTCAGTTGTTCCTGGAATATTATGGTAATTTCAAGGAGATTCTGTCATTCTGCAGCTTCTGCAGTACTTTTTCATTAAGAAAAAGAAGTTAGGAAATAAACTACTCACAGTTCAACTCTTTAATGTTCTTGACATTTTAATAAATGAATGCTTAATTGCCAGTCTTCATGAATACATAAGCTAAAGCGCAAAAGCTCAAACTGAACTCCTTAACCTCTTTTCTGTTGATTCTTTGGTAYAAATGACAATGAGGCAGACAGAACAAATCCAAAAAAATTTAAGAGGTTAAGGTTTCTGCATTAGATATGATAGACTTAGGTTGTAAAAGCTGCCATTTGGGTAGGGGGTTCTTAAGGATTTTCAGAAGCTGGTTAGAACTAGTGCAAAACTGTGGGAGAGTGTTTTGTATCTTCTCACGAAATATGGATTTTAAGGAGAAGTGTTCTTGTTACACACCTAATTGTAAACTTCTCATCTATGTTTATTATGATGCAAGAGTTAAATAGGGAAAATATCAATCCAATATGGAACTTAAAACAGAATGTTTGATATGTTTTAGATTTGGATGTATGTAAACGTAAATATAAATACACAAATATAAGAATTAAAATTCATATATATAATATGCCTTTGCATATTTTTTTTCATGTGGTGGTAACAGCCTGATGATTTGAAATGTAATGTCTTGCTTTGCATGTGTTTATTCTTAYAGCTTGCCTCATAATTCAAACTCTTACTGTAATCCTGTACATTTTTAAAAGGAATTTGTCTTAAAAGCATTTTATTTGCTTTTATTGTCTGGTATTTTCACATGAAAATTTTAAAAAAAATGCTAATATAGTAGTCTAAAAGCCAGGATATGCAGCATTGAGTCTTGAAGCAAACGTAATACCTGTCACTCCATAGCTGCTGAACACCAGAATATATGCAGGAATTTTGATCAACTTCCTTTGCAACAGTGCAAAGGAGTGTTGTAAAATAACTGAGCTTCATCAAGTCTGTTTTCTCCTCAGGTAGTAGCAGGGTCAATTTTGACGGCATAGTGCTTTGTATTCTGGTGGCAATATGTGGTGCTGCCAAGATGCCCCATGAATCATTGCTAATTATTTTGGGGTTTCAGTCTTTTCTGCCCCATGATATCACAGAGAAATGGGGATAGGAAAGGATTCCATCTGAAAAACAGAAAAATAAAAATGTGTGTAATTGGAAAATTCAAGCTGTGAAAGTACTTAGATGTATAAGTTGTAGCTTTTTAATTTAGTTTTATTTTCCTCTATATTTATGTTAATCAATGAAGTCCTGAAATATTAGGGAAGTTTCTTGTATTAATTTGTTTACATTTACAAAACATTGTATTGCAGGTGTATTTGTTATTATGAAAGTTTAATGTAAAGTTTCTCTGCTTTATCTTGAAGGTGATGGCAGGATCTTGTTTCAGTCTCCTTGTAGTTACAGAACAGCATTGACAGCTGTTGGAGGACATGCTCCTGTTGTCATTTCTAGAATTAGCCCTGGGGTGGTTGATAAATTACTGTATTCCTTGGGGTTTAGCATGTTGGAATCCAAGTCGACTGGAGTAATTATAGTCTCTTGAAGAGCTGGTACACAGGAGTGTTGAAACATTCAGGGATTTCCTTATTTTTTTCACTGTAAGCAATGTATTTGTTCAAACTCCCTTTAGATTATATATGTATACCTTGGGTAATTTTGACAATATTTTGGAACTGCAGGAGTAGCTTGGATTAAAAGATAGGGAATAAAGCAAATAAGAAGCAAAGAGAGAAGCTGTCTTTGACATAGTTATTTAACTCCTAGAACATTCCTTCAGCAMAATTGTTGACATAATGGCATGATATATCCAAGTAACCACCACTTACGGAAGACGCTGTTGCTTCAATTGTTTGGTTTTGCCAGATGAAGAATCATATACTGAAACATATCTTTCAGCTCTGGCTTGCTGATGATTGCTGGCTACAAGCAAACTTGTATTTAGGTATTCACCAGGACTTTGATCTTGAAGACCAGAGACCGTATTGTTTCAGTGTTATGGTTGGACATGGCAAGAGCCACTATTTCAACGTAGAGCTGGGCAGTGAACTGGCAGTGTGGGAGAAATCWTTCCAAAGAGCAATTTTCTTGGAAGTTCAAAGAACAGGGGTAAGTACTGAACAATTTAAATCATATAATCTGTAAAATAAGTATAAAAAGATTTTGAATTATTTGTATGTTTAATAATTTCATTCAATTGGTGTCCTCCATGACTAAGGATCTGAGTACATTTAATGCGCTGAAGACTTCTGAAAGCTTCATCATCACATCAATATTTTTCTGTCAATGACTGTGTAATACCAGTCAAYGAGCATGTTACGACAGATTGAAAATTGAAAGTAATAATTTAGTAATAATTTAWTTGAAAGTAATAATCAAGTTCACCTTGATTATTAAACACTGGAAATTAATATATTTTACCACTGGAAAACTCTCAGGAGTTWATTTAGTCCAACTTGAACATTTTCTCCCAGAAAGCTAATTTTCTTCTCACATAAGGTAAACATGATATAGTTTACATGATKCTTCTGTATTCAAAGAAGAAATATTTTGCTTTTATATTGTTAATTGTGAATTGGGATTGTCCTTGTTAACACTGGAAGAGTTTGAAGACAGTATAAAAGTGAAAAGAAGTTTGTAGTAGTCTTGAATTCTCAAAATTAAACAGCAGATTTTCACTTTCTGCTGGCTAGTAAATCTAGATCCATACTCTCAAGTGAACTGGACAATTGTTACGGGAGTGTATTCACTGAGACTATAGATTTCCTCCAATTAAAAATATATTTGCACAGTTTAACACAAATGCAAACTTGATTTGGTGTGCTCAGGTTTCCAGTGCCMTGTGAGCCTCCTAAAGACATTTGAAACACTGAGAGCACTGGATCACAGCATTATATTAAAATGACTTGGAACGAGCAGGAGTCCTATCTCAGGTGGTTAATCAGCTCGTCTAAATTTCCAAATCTCTGAGATTCTAAACAGGTTTCTGGGTTCTTACAAGGTACTTAATTAGAACCCTTCTATTTGTCTCTTTAGACTGGTGAAGGAACAAAAAGATTTTGTAACAGTTCTTTATACTGAATTCCTGAGAAGGAATGCAGTTCTTCAGGAAAAAATTGATCCTTGTATATATTATCCGTATAAAACCAGATAACATAATTGAAATTAAGTATAACAAGCATGCAGATTAGCTGGCTCTTTATCTGATAAAATTTCTGAATATTTATTGTTAAATCTCAAAGCTTGCTTTTCCTTTACACCCTTAAAATTAAGGAATGATTCTTTGCTTGTGGAACAATCTTTTGTCATTTGAATCAGTCATCTAGATTCATTGCACACAAAAGAGATTAAATTTCCTGCAGCTGTGGTTTAACCTATATGAAACCTCCAGGAAAGTAATTCAAATAAAATCTTGATTACAGTACTCAAGTCTCCATATGTGTTTTCCTATGTCTTCATTTTCTCTCACATAGTTGGATACATCCAAATTTACTGTAAACTACTATGTCAGTGGAGTTCAGAGTGCTGTGGTCAGTCTCCAGCAGTGAAGTCTTTTTACTGCACTATTTTCTTTCTCCATTCAAAGCATAAATTCTGTTGTGAGTGCCTTTCTTTTCAGAACGATGTCAAGAGCAGCATGAATGAGGTGCAATTTAATATTACATAGAATATTTCAAGTCCTAGAAAARGAATTGGCATTCCAGTACCCAGAAAATTCAAGCTTTTCACTGGTATGTCAGTCTGTAAAAGTTCTTTCTTTTGGAGAATTTTGGAAATTATTTTTTATTCATAAATGATTGGGCAAGATTCATGGCAGCTGTTGGATTGCATTGTGCCGTTTCAGCCATTCTTATTTAATGGAGCTTTGTCCTGTTTGATGTCAAGTGTAGTTAGGATCTTGCCTATGAGCTTTTGTTAACCCTTTCATGTACATACCCTTTGTATTTGGTGTTTCTATAATAAGAGCTGTATTTCTGAGAAGATTCTGTCCTTACACAGTCTATGAAGAGAAATGTTAAGGTGAGGTGGTCCTTTTGAAATTTATCTGCTGGTGTTGTGTGATTTTTTTACATTTCTTTTGAAAACGGCAGCAGCAGTAGATGACAGAAAGAATGCAATAAAGCAGGAAGAAACACCCCTCAAAATATTGCTCCCCTTTTAGCTATCTTAAATCCCTATTTCTAGCTGMAATTGTTTACAAAAATTTTACCAAGAAACTCTGAAATTCAGTGACCCTGGTGAAATTAATCTATTTGCAGACAATGATAACAAACAGATGTTGAATCCATGTACTAGAAATACATGGGGTTTTTTCCTAGAAAAACTATTGTAGTTGCTGATGGCATAACTTGGATAGATGGGGTAATAAAAATGCAGGAGAAGTGAGGCAGAAAGGCAATTGAAAGAGAGAAAAAACATTGTTGAAAAGTATTTCCGTGAGGCTGGTAATAAAAATCAGCATTGCAATAGTGGAAGATAGGCAATGAAATCCTCTCAGTCATGTATTGAAGTTAAATCATCTCCTGCAAATCCCAGCATGAATGCTTGTTTCACCTGGAACATCCTAAACAGTGCAAGATGAATAAATGATGCTCATATTAGGTAATTTTTCTTTTTGTTTTTTTTTTCTCAAGATTTTTATGGTGCAGAAAWTCTTCAAAAATGAGAGACTAGTACATTTTCCAGAGCTTTTACTAATTCTTTGACCCTTCACGTTGGTCTTGTCAGTAGCATAGGATATTATTCCACATTTTTTTCAATGATGTCTTTTTTAAATTTCTAAATCAGTATTCTTCCTTTGCCTCAGACTAGTTTTTCCAAAGGAAATTCTTTTGACTCATCTGAGTCTTGGATATGGTTATTAAATTAATGCAGAAACATCTCAAAGGGATGATTTGGGTCAGTTCTGTTCAGTAGGAGGATGGAGGAGATTACTGGAATAGTGGACGGAGGAAAGAATGACAGTAATGTATTTTACCGTGAGCTCTAGAAAAATTGGACCAACAGTTTTGTCATCTTGACACTTTGTACGTGTAAGCTTTGTTTGATGGCTGGAAGAGGACAGAGAAGAGGAATCTTCTTTACCAATGAAAGAAGTATCTGGAGACTGAAAAAAAAAACATGCAGTGGGAAAATAATCTACGACAGTGTTTCTAAAGTACATGCAGTGGGTATATAGTGATAAGACATGGTTGCATACTCTCCTCACTAGCAATTCTAACACAAAAGAAAGTTTTCCTTTCATACTTCCAGCTGTGATGAAGATGCTGCAAGTTCTTTCCAATCCTCATACAGCTGAATAACCTACTATATATAARCCATTTTTGTTGCTTGGACAAAATATTTGGTTAATATGAGTTACTCCAAGAATTAAAATAGGCTGGATCCTATTCAGTTATAACAGAATAATCAAGAAGTTCTGGTGCCTCATTATTTTCCATGCCTTAAGGTAAGTACTTCTAGTTCTTTCCATTTTGTTCCATGATTCAGTGACTTACATCAACAGAGAAATAAACCCTTGAAATACAATTATTATTTCTTTTTTAAGTCAGGGATATGAATATATAGAAAAATGTTAGCAGTAAAATTCATATTCCTGGAATGATACAGGCTCCTCATGTGAAGAATATACATTACTAATAAAATCAAAGTAAACAAAGCAAGCAAAGTAAAAAAATGAAGATTAATGAATGTGGCAATTTATTTCAGTTAACACAATTGGAAATCCAAAATCATTTTATAAKGAACATAAATGTTTGATGCATTTTTCCTTTGTTTTCCCTCTTTTAAAATCAGTTTATAAATCACATATTCTGTGGATGTTTTATGTTTTTGTATGCATTTTTAATATGTCTTTATTTTCTGAGAAGTTAACACCAAACCATTCTCTATAGAAGGATTCTTGATGCTGCATATATGACTCAGAATCATTGCGACTCAGAATTGCTCTCAGACAGATTATGTCTGTTCCTGGATAAAGCAAAAATAATTATTGGGAATAATTGTGCATGCAGACCTACAGCTTCATTTCTATAGGATTCCCACATTAGACTTTTAATTTTCTCTCTACAAATATTGTACTGCTAAAACACCACGATGAAAATTCCTAAAAAATTTTATAATAGATAAGCGCAATTGATAATTTTTTTTTGTTTTGTAAGCAACAATTAATTGCTTTTGCATGTTAGTTATTCCAGCCAGTTACTGTTTTCCTCTGTGAACTTGAGTCTTCCATGCTTAAAAAAGGTGACAGACACGAGAGTGACGCAGCTTACACAATGCTTAGTTCACCATCTTCCTGTTCCACTTTAACATTTCCCCCAAACACTGTGTCTCCTTCTGGATGATTGGTACGAAGTACATAAGGAATCCGCAATCMTGTTATTGATGATTGAAACCAACCAATCAACCAAAAAGTCACATAACTATTTTGGAGAAGTGGTTAACTCAATAACCTTTCCTCAGCTTTATATGTCTCTGCCTTTTTGTTTGATGGACTGTTTTTCATTAATTATCTGGTCCTGGTTATCTTTGGTATTTCTTTATAAAACTTTGTCATAAATTTTGCTAGTTCATCAGTTTGAATTAATTTCTGATGTATTCATAATATGTTCATCTGAGAAAATGAAGGTTTTTTCCATGAAAAAGATTGTTCATTSTACAAATCCTTTCAGAATACTGTTGACAGGTGTTGATTTTCATGTCTTGGCTTTCTAGTAAAGATTTATGGGTTTAAAGTTTTTTTTATAAAACTTGTCCATGTAATGCTTCCTTCYCATCATTCCTTCTCAGCTCAGGAAATGATCTGTTCAACCTCCTCACTACAACACCTGCTTGCTGTTTGTTCTAGACACTTAATTTTGGATGCATATCTTTGTTTAAAATCTTCTTAAWGGGTTTACTACAATTAATTTAAGACATAGAGGAGTGAATAGTTCTTTCCAATTGACCTCAACAATCTTTCAAGGAAACCATTTTTTTGGTCATAATTTCCCTTTAAAAGCATTCAGTTGACTATATTGTATAAAATAACAGTATAATAGTGACTGTATGCSTACATGCTGCTTACTAACCAGTTACAAACAATAATTGATTCATAACATTAAAAGCACTGTTTGTATTTTAAATCACAAAGTTGCTTCTATGATATGTAAAATCACATAATGTTGAAAGATCAAAAAGAAAGAGCTGCACAAAATTGCACTGATATTTTAAGACTTCACATTTTCACAAAAYCAATGGATAAATAGCTCCCATATCTTGAGCAGCTCAAGAAAGAGCTAAAATTAATTTAGTTAAGCATTTATTCTTTGTCCACTGGAGATAACTATAAATTCCTCATGATTTCAAAATAGGAGCCAGATGGAGAAAATCCCTTACATAGAAGCTCAAATGGCTTCTAAATAATTTTTTGTAAACTGAATTTCAATGCATATTTTATCAACCTGCCTTCATACTTTCTTAATGCTGAGTGTTCAACAAGTCACCAATATAAATAGTGATGTGTGCTGGTCAGGGTTATGGATTCCTTGCATTCCCAGTGTATGGGAGCCAAGCTGCATGGAAATGTGGAATTAGCCCCCTCTGAAACTATTTTTTTAGCATGAAAGGTAGAAGTTCATTTGAAGATTTTGGATTTAGAGAAAACCGAAGAGATTGTGATATTCATATCAAGACAGCCTAAAAGAAGTTCAGTTCCTGTGTCTCCTTCCTGCAACATTATACAAAATGTGCTTTCTAGTCATTCAYTAGTGGCATTTTGAAATGATCTTACTACAATTCAAGCTAGATGTAATCAGAATTGATTTTAGAGACTGTGTCCCCACTGGAGCTTGCTCAGGGATTAGTTATGTTTGCACTTATCTACCACAGCTTACTTAAGTCTTCCAACTACCTGACTCCTGAGATTCCCAGAACTTTGGCTTTCTCAGTAAGGCTGACACCAAAACAAGCACACTCATTGTTTCTGGGCATCTTTGGGAATTAAGTGGTGCTGCAGAAATAGGAGACTAAACCACCTTCGGAGACTGAGCCAGAAGAAGTCCACTTAAATAAACAAAACCTAGCAGAAATTAGGTAATCTCGATAGGAAGTAATTGTCATTTCTACAATCCATTATTGGAAATTTACAATTTTATTAATTCTTCATGGTGACCTGAGAGGTGGAATAAATCGTGATTGGTTGATCACACTGTAAGCCTTGTGAGCTGCAAATAATGTATTGAATTGCAAAAATATTAAATACAGTTGACCAAGTTTTTTGGGTTTTGGTTCTTTTTAATTCTGTGGTAATTGCCAGGCATATAGGAAACAGAGTTATATGTAGGAGTCCCTTTAAGAATGGAAATGCCCCCACAKGCTACTTTCAGAACTAATTTCTGAGACAAACATTTAAGCAAAGGAAATATTCTCTTTATACTCAGGCGAGATATTATATAGCATTTAGATTAGGTGAGATTTATAGTGTCATTAAAAATACTCTCCAGTTTGTTACAAGAAGCACTCAGTTTAATTACACAATTAAGTTTTAGATTGTTTTCATTATGCACAGAAAGCTTATTACAATTACAATTACAATTTAACTGGTCACCTTTAGAAATGGTGTTAGATTCTAATTCATTTCCACACTGATGCAAAAAACTCACCATTCTCTAACACAAAGAAGGGTTCTGAGAAYCATACAGATTAATAGTAAATACATTTTCAATAATTATTAATAATTCAATAATTCACATGACAGATGAAAATCAAAAAATGCATTTATTAGAGCTTTTAAAACAATGTACCAATTTTCAAGRCTATTGAACTCAAACTTGTTTCTATATTCTGTATTTTTGACATGATTAATATAAAATGACCATTATTTCTGAAAATATAATGTATTCTTAAAATTACATTTATTTATTTTAAACKTATAAATCTAAATAATTTTATATTACATATATTTACTTCTAAATCCAAATATTTAGRTAAAAATCATGTCATGGGAATCTAGGTTTGTTATTATTTTCCAGAGGATCTTATAGACTGGAATAAGGAAGAATCCACAAGAGAKCTGGAGAGGGACTTTTTCAGGAGCACATAGTGATAGAACACATGGGAATGGCTTTAAATTGAAAGAGTGCAGGTTTAGATTACATGGAATTTATTAGGAATAAATTCTGTACAGGAAGKTGGCGAGACACTGAACAGGTTGCCCAGAGATGCTGTGGATGCCACATCCCTGAAGGAGTCCAAGGCAGCTTGGATGGGGCTCTGACAAGCCTGGTGTACTGGAAAGTGTGCCTGCCTGTGGTGGGTGGGCCCATTTTGGAACCCTTCCAACTCAGACCATCCTGTGATTCTTCTAAATCTGTCAAGAATTTGCTGTGAAGCATTTACTGTCATGGAACTTCAATTTGTAGAGTAATATTACCTTAGAAATTTACTGTCATGGAACTTCAAATTTATAGAGTAATATTACCTTAGAATTTTGATGCTGGATTTTATGGTTATAATTTTTGTGTTCCCTATCATTCTCCACCCACGATTTATAAGAATCAGGCAGAAGAAAAAAATCCCATTGWAAGTGTCACTGATTCACAACTGAATTGTGTACTCAGGAATGTCTCTTGATGATATTTCTGATTAATTCCCTTTTCAACAGTGAAATTCCAGAATTTACACATCACCAGAGAAGAAAAATGTTTATTATTATGTAATAACAAACTGCATCAAAATGAAGTCATTGTCTTTGTTGAAGTAAGCTAGTAGTGGTCTACTGGTTCTCCTAAATCAGGCAGTGTCAGCTTCATTACTTTTTTACCACTGAGAATCTGCCTCAGGTTTATGAAAATATGTTTGGGATGTGGAGGAAACATATAGGAAATGTAGGAAAACATGTAGGAAACTCATCATTGAAGTCACTGTTGATTCTTGCTTTTCCTTATGGAAAGATGAGTTGTTGCAAAACAATGAAGGTATTCCTYAGACACAGAGATGAGGAAGCACAGTCTCTTTCTGACACAAGCGAAGGCTAAAGAACACAATTTGAATTTTCCCTGCTAGAAGAAAACCATTTCTTAGTTGGTCCCCTTAGATTTTGTCCTCCTGCATCCATTTTGCTCGTTGCTTTTTCCTACAAGCATTTTAATCAGTTGTCTGTCTGTTCAGCAAAGAGGGCAGCAAGTGTTTTCTTCTGTCAGATTTACTTTAGCCATAGGTTCATATCAGAGTGCCATGGCCAAGAGTTGGCATCCACCACTACGTTATCTGTCTTGCCAAGATATAGCTGAACCTACAGGTTCACCTCAGTCTTCCTACAGGAACACAATTCCCTGTGGAGTAAAATTCACTTGTACATGTAATCCCACACRTACATGTTATCCTAATATTCGAATCATAAAATCCCACATTAATGTAATCCTAATATTTGAATGCTGGTTTAATGCTTTATCTCAGTGATGCTGAAAGTTTCTGAAAAGACAGTCTGTCCAATGAGTGTTCTTCTAAGCAAACCATTTTTGYAGTTAGCTGCTATAATGTCATGAGCATTAAAAATTAAAAATTACAAATAGATCAGATAGYTATTTCAATAGATGACCTAAAGGGAAAAGCTTCAAGTTGAGCGGTATCCTAAGAAAGTTAGCATTTAAAAAATGGATGTATTAAACACAGGTATTATTTTCTAAAGCACTGAGGTAGTCCCACTTCTACTGAAATAAATAGAAACTTTCTTTAAAATTCAGTGAAAATATAATGAGCCATCATTTGAGTACTTTGAAAAATCTTACTTTTACTGCCAGAGTGTCTCTTGTCTACATATATGCTGAACCACAAATGTGCATAAATGTTTTAAAAAAACAACTATAACCTTCTTAAAATCATCAGATTACAGTTCCATCTTCTATAAGAGAATGCACTTTTCATACTAATACCAGCAAGGTATGCAAAAAAGAGTAATTTTAGGATATTAAGATGTAATTCCTATGGCAGCAGGAACAGCAGATCTTGAAAGAATATACAAGATTTTAAATCAGATCTCATTTGTTTAGATGAAATGGTTTTATTTGTATCTGTCCATAATTATCAAAGTTCTGTAACCTTTTAATTGTGACATGATGAATTCCTTAAAGATATGGGCAAATGAGTGGATCTGCCATGGTTTTTAAGTGAAGATTATATTCATTTGATCACTCTCATTGAAGTTATTCCACTGATTCTTTTTTACTGTTATATGGAACAGGAATACACCTGAGCTTTGGGAGTCTKTTCTAGATGAAATTTCTGAAAACTCTCATGCTTTTGGTGATTGACGTATTTCATTGTAGCTTCATTTTCTCATGTATAATGTGAATTCAGAGTAACAGTGCTTTTGGTATACTTTATAAACATGTTCTGAAAGCTTTGTTTTTTTAAAACTATATATAACATATTTTATGCTAAAAACTCATTTTTTTTAAATATGAGAAAGCCAAAGCATCTACATTTTTAATTCAATGATTCTCCTATTTCAAAGGATTTAAAAAACATTTCAGTTTAGCACTATTCATTCTATACAAGAAGACTCTTGGAGGTTTTGCAGGCTGTGTTCAGGATTAAGGGGTTTAATTTTGCCTTTTAGTACTTTCTCTATGTGTGGGCTGAAATATATTTCTCAGTACTACCATAATAATAAGTCTGSTTGATCTTATCTTTATTTTCACATCATGCTTGGATTTTTTTTAATGCTAAAAGGGGAATTTTCAAAAAGACTTTTTTTSATATACCTGGTACCATATTAAGGCTTTTACCAAACTCTATATTTTTGTAAATACATGGGATGCATTAAGACACCTTACTCCTGTCACTCCTGTATGATTTAGAAGCTTTTAAAAAGCTGCCATATAAAGTCTTAATGCAAGAACCTGTGTTCCAAACAATTTTCCCTCCTTKTCACTATATCTTAAATGCTGGTGTACATTATTTTTATTTCTAGTGTAGAAAAAAATAACACATCATTTAGGTCCTTCTCTCTTTCATGAATTTAAGTTCCTCTGACAAGTCCTACAAATTTCCTTCCAGTTTTTACTGACATTGGCAGAAAGATGAAGAAAAATATTAAATGTAAGGTGGTAAGAGACTTGATCTTAGAAATAAAAAGAAACAAATAGAAGTGCTATTTGGAGGATGCTAAAATTTTATAAGTTCAAATTGGCAATGCTGGAGTCTTCTAYTCCAAAAATAAATTCTTTGGCTTCATAGTAGAATTTAATTTTAATGTAAATACTTTTTCTAAGAAAAGGCAAATTTTCAGAAAGATTTAGCATTTTTTACATTGATGGCATATTATTTCAACAGAGAAGCATAGCACATTAACTTAAAGTAAGTGAATGAAGTATGCAGTATGTGCACTGCATGGATATGGCTATTGCCTAAATGCTGTTCTGTCTGGTTAGAATTTAGTTTTAGAAAATGTGTGTTAAATTCTATATCATGAGTATAGTGAGAAATAATGTTTGTAATCCCATTTACACGTAATAAACCTTTAGGGCTCATCTTAGAGCAAATGTATATCTTTATCTATAAAATAGTTAACTGCACAGCAGGAAAATATATAGTTCAAGCAGGAAAGTGTAATGGTACTTCCAACTCTCCAATTGCTTTTTGGAAAATAAACAAGCAAAATCATGTACATGCCCAATTTGTATTCACTTAGACTAGAAGGTAGGTATTATTTCTGCATTTTGGCTGATTAAAAACACTAAAATTCCTGCTCAATAGAACATCGCTGAGTCCAAAATTAATGAATACATTTCATATCAGTGCCGTAGTTAAAGCAAAATGAGAGTTTCCTTCATGCAAGAAAATAATTAACTGCAATGTAGCCAGTCACCAGCTGAATTTTTGAAACTGTAAATCTGATGAGASATTTGGACCAACAGCAACATTACTTTTACAAATCCTTTAGAGTTGTAAAAGTAATATCCTTTAAAATGAATATACACTGTGTCATTTTTCTGTGTTACACTTAGATGAGCAACATCACTGAGTCTCACTTGATCCTTAGAAAACTTACTGCCATGAACTTAGGAAAAGGAGTAGTGACTGAAAAGGTTGGTGCCCTGATTCTTAAAAATTATGTGAAATGGTATTTTTTTACTAAGAATCTTTGTTGATGATCTCAGAATATGCTATCTCAACTGAAAGTTATTGTTACTAATCTTGATTTTAAATCATTTTACTGAAAAACAAAAGCAAGTTGAAGCCATTATTTCTTGGACAGAATACAATCCCACATCGTTAAGTAACGTTAAGGACTCTGTGTCTTCAAAAAAGAATCCAGAGATACTACACTGGGTGCCTGTGGCAGAACATGGGCAAATCTAAGCCCTCCATCCAAAGCACTGCAATAAACTCAGATTCCAGCAAAAAATTGCCAAAAAATCTATTGCATATCATGATTTATTTAGAAGCTTTTGGACTTCCCAGTCCCAGAAGAAACCAAATATACTTACGGCTTTACCCTACATGGGAGACCCACATGTGAGGAGAAATCAGAAGGCCTCTCTGTGATCCAGGGGGCCTTCTTGCTTCCTTCTGCCATCGTACTTCAGCTTAAAGGGGACAAGGACATCAACACAAAGAAGGAAGCTGAAGAGGAAGGTTCCTCTTTATTGCTGCCTTTCCTTCCCCAGACCTCTGTGTCTGGGCTGCAGGAGTGCTTGCTACCCAYCCAGCCTTTGTGCTTCAGCCTCATCACAGCCTGGTGACTCCCCATGAAGAGATTCCTCTTTCTGTTTGTCCCTCAGGCTTTGTCTCTCACACATATCTGAGGTATATTGGTGCTCTCCTCTCTGAGTGGAAATAAATCCCTCGTTATCTCTTCCCATGCATTCACTTTCCAGTTTGAATGTTTACTCACTTCTTGTCTTGGGTCCCTAACACCCATAAACCAAGTTCAAAGCCCTTCTTTTTGTGTTAGCTGATCTATTTACAAACACATTCCCTCCCATGAGGGAAAGAGTCATAGTAACTCATAAAGATAAAAGCTGGTTTTGGAATTAATTGGCTTGTCATTGTTTATATTTGTAATGTCTTTTACTGTTAGACAGAATCCTGTATCAGTCTTTCTTTTAGAGTACTGAAGCAAATTGTCCCATGTCCTTGCCYTTTGTAAAAACTGGTGAAAAGGACCTGGGACATCATCAAGTCCAACCAGACTGATCACCCCCTTGTTAACTAGACCATGAACCACATAGACCGCATAGACCAAGTGCTATGCCTGGATGCTTCTTGACCACCAAGCATATTTCAAAGCTGAATTATTTCAGAGAAATCTCTGTCTGTGGGAATAAGAATGAGTGTATATGTGTGGTCACTGTAACTATTAAGCCCTCTCAGGGTCTTGGAGGAGAGATGACAGAGCCAGAGATAGACAAGAGTCGTGCTTCTGATCAGCAACAGGCAGTCTGTCTGAGGAATTCTGTCGTAAATGAGTCAGATACAATGTTGTCTTGGTATTTGAGCAGTGGTATTATCAACYTAATGATCTTTTATGAGTTAAAAGAATATGCATTGAGATGCTGATACCTGAACATTACACAGGTAAAAGTTTTATTATTGTCTTTTATTACAAATATAATATTCTATGGATCTTTGCATTGCTCAGAAAACATCAGATGATTGATCTAGGTCGTATACTACAATTTTCCTAGCTATTGCACTATGAGGCCTGTTCTTCTCCCTGTTGTTTAAATTGTGATTTAGCAAGCTGGCTAAATCAGTGCTTTTTGTGCTTTTTTTTTTTTTCAAATTCATTTAAAGACACCTGAACCTAGACCTCTGATGTTAAATTTCCACAACTGTTGTAAACAATTGTTCTAGATAGCCAAGGATGATTACAATTGCAAGAGTATCGGAAGTTTATTCCAAAGGCAAAAATGGAAAGGAATAAGGCTCTGTCCTAGAGTCAATGAGTCAAGATGAGGTTCTTACCATAGAGCTTTCTGACAATCTGTTCAAAGTCACTGAGGAGATGCCAGGAGCAGGATTTTAAATTTATATGGCAAAATGCAAACTAATTCTGTTATAAAGAAAACCCTGTGAGTTTTTTAAGTACAAAACACATATATATTTTTAATAACAGTGAAAATGAAGCATATTAWGTTTTTCTCTAGTATTTGTGAATAATTTCAAAATTGGTTCCATTATTTCCCAACAGTGAATATTTTTAAAGTACTCCAAGCTCATTATTTGTGCATAGTTCATTTTAGTATTCACSATTTGTGTCTGAGCAATTTGATGCTTACCCATTAGGGGAATCTAATTTTACTCATTTTAAAAATTGCTTTGCTCAGTCAGAGCTCAGCTAGCATGACCTTTTTAATTGGAGAATAATGGAGAATAAGTTATGGCTGGTGCTTAATGCCACCTTTTAATTACTGAATGAAATGTAAGGATATGTAAATGTCATTCTAATTGAAAATAAATCACTGAAATATTTTTAAATGCCAAATAATATGGTCTTTGAACACCAATGAGCAAATTAATTTATTCAGAAGTATTATACATCTCCATTATTGTGGAGATGATTATAATACTAATCTGCAGTTATAAACTGATATTACTCCTAGCCCTTTCAAAATCCTTTTTAAAATGTCATAACTGTAACTCAAAAATGCTTATTTTAGTATGACTCACTTTTTTTATTAATACTGGAGTGATGAAACCTTTACAATCATCCAGMAGTTTTCAACTATAGTAAAATTTTTTAAAAAGCCAATTCAAATGGCAGCTTGCATTTTAAGCAGGTTTTATKAATGCTTTCAGTCTCCTCTAGGGAATTATTGTGTGTAAAAGGATTTAGATTTGTTGGGGTTTTTTTTAATTAAAAGAAACTATCCAGATACAAAACTTCTATGTAAACAAATGTCTAAGCATGAGGCAACATTGAGATTTATGATATATCAATGACAGTGAAGTAATGCTTTCTTGGAAGAAACAAAAAATCCAAATTTCATAAGGCACAAGGRTATAATCTTAAAAATGGCTGGTAAGATGTGGCAAGGAAAGCCTGGAGACAGGATCTGATCTCTACTTCTGCTAAAGGCAATGGGCTTTTTGCTATTATGGCTGTCAACAGTGAATATCATCAGGCTRCTCCATATTACAGCAAATCTTATTCATGTCTTTCCAGAATCTGTCACATGCCTAAGTTGGTAAGCCTTAAAAATGTCTGGAAAGAGTAAACTGACTTTTTACTGTAAAGCTGACTCATAACTTTAACCAGAACTTCTCAGTTTTGTTAATAAAACAAACTTTTTTACTTTCTAATCTGAAAGCTGATAATGGAATTGGTGAATAGATAGCAGTGTCTGGGAGGTATCACTGCTAACCAAGATGTGATAGCTGTTAGGTCTTACTATGAAATTACATTAACWAACTTTAGTATAGGGCTGCGCCAGCATGTCACCAGACCCAAATTAAAAAGTGTTGTAAAATAGAAAGATTCTCTACAAAGTTTAAATCAGATGGAGAGGTCAAGCAGGCAGAATGCTTTTCTATAATTAGATTGCAATGACTAAACATTTAGGCACTGTTGCCTGCACATTTGCTGGAAGTGATATCAGAAGTCATTAACAGTTCAAGTCTAAGCAGTTTAGAGTAGTCAGATCTGGTTTTGTTTGTTCTGTGTTGCATTTTGCAAGGGTTGGTTTTCAAGAGTATATTAATTTTGTAGAAGAGTGACTTGAAATATAAAAGGCCTCCAGTTAATGTCTAGCCAACAGATGTGACACTGATTTACAGTCACAAGTTTATGACCATTTTCAAACATAGTAATATAAAGCAGTGCCAGTGTTGTCAGCTGARTGTCTTCCCAGCCAAAGATACCTGCATAAAATATTATTTGAATATGATAATTTACAGTGATGGTTGTCCTCTCAAAGATCATACCTTTTTTTTTCAGTCTAAAACATATATGTGCAGTTGGCAAGGGGATACCCTCTGTTTCACAGTCGACTTTGCTCTAGGATTTACCTGTTTTGACAGTAAAACAAAGGTAAGAGTAAAAGAAAAGGAAAACATAATTCTGTATTGTTTTATAGTTATTGAAGTGRTCATCTATTCCATTTTCATTATGTTTGTGTCTAGTATTTATTCCTTCAATATACTGTACTATTTATTTATTTACCCCTAGTGAAATGCAGTCAGTTTGGGGCTTCAAAGGGGCGATTTTAGTTGTATAGCATGTAAAGATGCATTTTGAAGAAAGATATAAAAAAAGTAACTTCCTTTTCAAGTAATAAAAGCAAAGGAAAACTATATTTAGCAGAGAACTTGGTTTGTYATAATGAAAAAACGTAAAGATTTATAAAAGATTACAAGTCATGAAAACAATGAAATGACATGATTCTATTTGTTTTGAAGTTACAAATATAAAGTAGGATTAATTATTCTTCCATCATAAGAAATTTAGGTCATGTCTAAAATAAAGAGAATAAAGGCAAATGTTTTTCAAAGTCAGAATCTAAAAGATAACATGCACTTATCTTGCAAAACAGTGGCTTTATAGAAAGTGCCTACAGAGAATGGCTAATGATACATGCCAGCTTCCAAGCCCTGTCTATAATGCTACTATTTTCTGTATAATTTAGTGGTATTTTAATGCATATTATTCTAAGTGGATTTAAACATTTTTTGATAGTAGAAGAAAACAAATATACAAAAAATGTTTCTGTGTTAATAGAACTATTCAGTAGAAAGTTGGTCTTCTCAAATATTTTTTAAAAATTCAGTCAGTCATTCTGAGAAAAGAGGGAACACACTGCATTTTGAAATAGTGATGCAGGATCTAGTTTTTGTGTGTTGTTTTTTTGTGGGTTTGGGACCAAAATGCCCCCAGATTTCAAATCTATCGAAATCTTAGTGCAGAGAAATAATGACCAAAATTGCATGAAAATTTAGACTAATTAAGTATGCATCCCATGCAGCAGGATAAAGTTTCAGAACAGACTTGTATACACTTCTCTCCCKTAGGTGATACTGCATTCTGGAATCCTGCTTCTTGCACAATTATACACATTTTGCATGTAACAACAAAATAACTGTAAGAAGTAAACTCTCTAACACATAGAAAGGGTTTCTTTTAAATGTGAAGAATGATTGCATGTACTCTCACCTTTAAAATTATAACCTTACTCTATTAAGAAGACTTTGTGTCACAGTACCTACCTTCAGTATTGATGATGAGGAGGATTTAGATGAATTATGGTTGCTTACCTAAGGAGAAACACAGAATACCAGCAGATAGACCAATTCCATTGCTAAACAATTAAAATTCTGGTGAGCTCAAGTACATTTATTTTTCRTCTATGTGAGAGAAGGAGATGTTCTCTGCATCCTCAAGCTTGAGTGAGGCAGTACTGGGCAACTTCTGCAGTTCATCTTGCTTCCCATAATTTCAGCTGAAGTTTGCTGTGTTTTCCCATATGCATAGCTATTTTAGAATATTTCTTACTGATGCAAAAAATATTCTTAAAGTGGTCAAGCAATTAAAATTTCATTAGGTCCATAGAAATTTTACTGAAGAATCTATCTTTTTCTTACTTTTAATGAAAAAAATAAGGTCTTCTATTGATGTAAAGAATGGTCTTACACCCCAGCAGGTGTTCAAAGAGGATTATTAAAATAAAGGCCAGTCCCCTGTCTGCTCTATGATTCTAAATCTGTATCTCAAATTATAGGCAACCAGCTCATGAAGCCATTGAAAARCATTCTATTTTACACTTTGAAAAACAATTTTAAAAGGGTCTTAATTATTATAAATTCTGAAATAAAAAGCACAAAAATTTTTTGCTTTGGAGTGTGGGGGTTGTCTCTGGCTTCCTCATGAGTCAGGCAGATGAAAGGAAATACAAATAAAGACTTGTGGGTCCAGATAAAGGCAGGTAGAGGTCACTCACCAGTGACCGTCATGGGCAAAACAGACTCCACTTGGGCAAATCAGTTTAATTTATTACCAGTCAAATCAGAGTATGATACTAAGAAATAAAAAACAGATCTTAAAGCACCTTTCCCCCACACTTCTTTGCTTCCCAATTTTCTTGATCTCTTCCTCTCCAGGAGCACTAGYGGGTTGGAAATGGGGGCTGTAGTCAGTTTACCACATGTTGTCTCTSTCCTTCCTTCCTCCTCAGGAGGAGAACTTCTAACGCTCTTCTCCTGCTCCAGCATGAAGTCCTTTTCACAGGAAACATCCCTCCAGAATCCAGCATGAGTCCTTCCCATGGGCTGCAGATTTTCATTAACTGCTCCAGCATGGGTCCTTCAGAAACAGCACCACCTCCTCCTCCTTCTTCCCTGACCATGGTGTCTCCCATATTCTCATTCATCTCTCCAGCACAAGAAAAATATCTTTAAAGAACTTTTCTAAAACAGTTTATTTTCCTGCATATTCTGATCCAGGCTCTTGATGGGCTTAATTCATTCTGCTTTTATCTTTTTTGGGCTCATCATTGAGCTACTTCTGTAGCCTGCATCTGCTTTTTATCTCATTGTAGAGATTCTTTTTATCTTGTCAGCTTGGTTGGTTCACCTTCCCCATCGTGTGCCTCCAGCCGCTCCTCCAATATGAGAGGATCCCAAAGTGTGCATTTATTTTCTGCCATCTTCCAGCTCTCTCTGCTTCTCTTCTTCCCCACTCGGTGTAAGCTGTTGAGAGAGATGATGACTCCAGCAATGCTTATTATTACTAAATTGTTCCTAAGTTCTTGATTCATCTCCACCTTAGCAGTTATTACGTAGCAAATGTTCATCTATCCTGTTTAGAGCCAAACTCACTTAAGCTTTTAACACTTTTCAGGTGCTATAATTAGGCCCTCTGGACCCAGTTAAAATCTGTTCATGAATGTAAAGTTTAAGCAACACCATGGTGCTGTAGCATACTTCAGTTTTTCTTCATCTGTTATATCTCTCTAAGAACTCAGTGACATTTATGTCTGCAAGGAACCAGGAGATAGGTTTTCTTTATAGGACATTCCATTTTAAACTGTGAATAGGGTTCTAAAGCCCACTGGTCTACTTAACAAAAATATTTTGAGAAGAGGCATGTTGGAAAATGGAACAGAGCAAACTTTTTTCCATGTATGTTTTTGAAATAAGCTCCCAAGTATTTAAATTTTGTGTCTTCAGCAGTGTCCAGGAACTGAAGCATACTTCAACATGTGCAGAGAATTTTCATTAAGATTATAGGTATTAAAGGAAACATCAGCAGGAAGTCCAGGTGCAAGTCGGTTACCTTGTGGGKTTTTTTTTAGTTATGCATTTTCAGGTGATAAATAGAAAACATTCAGATAAATACAGAAAATAACACTGATTTCAAAAATAATTTCCCAATTTTTGTTTTTACAAAGTATTTTCGTAAATATTAAAGCATATCTGTCAATCTAGAGTTTGCCAGCACTACTAAGATGCCATGGATAAACCTGTGGGACACCAAGAAGCTTAGAAGTCATTTATTTTACTATGTGATGTAGGACACATATTTGTGGTTTCTGAGTCTATGTTCAATAATAATATTTTTGCATTTCTATAGCTTTTTTGGGAACTTCAAACCACATTTCACACATCAGTAAGTTCAGCTTTGCAATATCTGTGTAAGTCAAAATTATCTACATTATGCAAATGAGCCAACTGAAATACGAAAGATCAAGATATGGCATGGAATTGTATTCCTAAAGAAACTGATAAAAATGTCCTCATGGATCTTTATGGCATTAAGCTTTTGCCAGCCTTATGTGATGTAGGCAATTGAAACATTTATATCTCAGAGAATTTCAAAATAGTTTAATTGATGAATTTTAATATTGCATCTTTTGCTATCACAAAGGGTACAGGAGTGGTAATTTTAATTGCTCTGCAAAGAGCCTGTTACCATGTACCACATTACTGTTGTAGTGCTTTATTTTAGTACATGGATATTGATCATCCTTCTATAGTTCTAGGTAAAAACATGTAGCAGAGTCCTTAATCAAATTTCTTTTTCTTTAGAATGTGCTGTGGAGGTTTAAATTCTCTCAGCTCAAAGGCTCATCAGATGATGGGAAAACAAGAGTAAAGCTGCTTTTTCAAAATATAGACACCAAACAAATTGAGACAAAGGTAAGCAACGTCCTCTTTTTCAATTTAGTTAAACATGACATAAAATTACTGTCAAGGCATTAGAAATCCCATTTACTGGGACATAGATATGGTGAACACATCACAGCTTATCTCTTTTTGGCAATTCTTTAGAAACTCCACAATAAATGGAAACAAGGTAATACCCATAGATTTATTGCACTATTTCTACAAGCCAGTTATTAAGTGGTGTTATGATAGTATTTTACTTTTTCAGAAAGGTGATTACCTGAAGTTATTCTGTCAACATACAGTAGATATAATGTCTAAAAAAATTGTGTTTAAAAAGATAAAGTAAAAATAAAATTTGATCCCCCAGCTTGCTGTTGATTAAAAAAGACAGTTTTCAGTTATGTGGTTTTAAAAGGAAGGAGAACTTTGTCATGATATGACATAGARAAGGAAGATAAGACTGTGGTTCAACTGGGTTTTGGTTGACAAAAGCCAGTGAAACAAGAGAAAAGTATCTGAAGACCTATGAAAGTTTCCAAATACTCTTACCTGGAGTTGTACAGGTTAAAGTCACTTATAAAGTAATATTTTTCTATACTGACCATACACAAAAGATATATGTTACCTATCCTTCTAATGTTCAAAATAATTGTAAGGAAGAAGTCCATAACCTTATTTGTCATAAGGTTACAGTACATGCAATATATCTTTCTTTATACATCTGTATTAGTAAATTATTCAGGATTTCATCAGCAAGCTTTACCCGAGTCGCCTCTTGGCTCTACTGTAAAAGATATTATAATATCTGCTACAAAAGTTACAATGTATAATAATTTATCCAGTAGTAGGCCGTTTCCACTTCATTTCTCACAGCAGTCCTTGGAGACAGAAAAGGACTACTGTCTTCATTTCATATGTGATCATCTGTTGCTGACAGTTTACGTAACTTGTTTCAGGTCAGACAGGAAGATTGTATTCGTGCATAAACTATTTTGTGTATCTCTGTGCATTAATTCATTAGATAGTCCCTGTGTGTGATTAGCCAAGGGCTGCAATTCCATTGCTTTTAATGGAATTCTATTCCTTTAATACTGTATCATTCATCTTTCTGTTGTGGTGAACAATCTGATCTTTAAAATTTTATTTTCTTTTTATTTTTGTGCAAATTAGATTGTTTCTAATTGATTTTACCCAGTTTTACTCTTTGATAGAAAAATTGTAAATTTTAGTATTTTTTATGAAAATTTAGTTATCTGTAAAATTATTATAGGTGAATCCATATTATAATTTTGCAGTAATTTTTTTTCAAGAGACAGATTTGTTAAAACACTAAAAATTATTCTTTTACCTAGCTCTAATGAAAACATCTTGTATTTAGCAAAATTCACCTTGAAAGTATCAGATGGAAGTTGATATGGGATTGGTTCATACAGAATTCTTAATATCTATGTACCCAAAAGTGCATATGTGTTGCAAGTATTGGAAGATCCCAGGAAAGCTCATTAAAGGCCAGAGGAAAGGCTGATACTAAGTAGCTGAGGATTTGTCAGAATTTCAGTGATTGTACCTTTTACAACTGCCTCTGCAAAGTGCAATGTAGCCACTAGGATTTCACATTTAATGGGACTGGGACACAGCTGTGCAGCCTTTCCACTTCAGATAACTGGTATGTATCATCAACTGGATGCCCACCACCTAATTGGAATGACTTCTTAGACTTGCGAGTTGCAGGCTGGCTGGAAAATTCCCAGCACTAATACTCATAGTACAATCCAGTGTTTGCCTCTGCTTATTGCACTGAAAGAGAATTCATAGGGCCAGATGGTGCTATATGGTGAAATGCAGCCAATAACATAAAATAAAAATGTTATCAAATAATAGAAGTTTCATTTTTCCTGGGTAAATGAGCCACTATGCACAAAAGAAGCTTGATGCAGATGACTTACATTCCCTTGGTGGAAAACAGAGAGTCAATGTTGCAAAAGAATTTTCCAAACTATATTTAATTCTATACTATTATGAATTCTTGGGAGTAAAAAAAATATCACACTTGGGAATTCTATTTTTGTATCTTGTTTACTAGCTAGATGTGATGTTTCTTCTCTTATTTTGGCTTCTAAATCTTAAGCCAAGTACTTCTTCCTGTGCGCTTTAGTTTTAGGTGAACAGTACATTCCTCCATTTAAAAAGTTTTCTGTTGAAAGAAGATAGTAAGGAAAAGATTCCTGTCAGTTTTTTCTCCTTCAGGTTCTTCATATTTCCTACAACTTCTTATAGTTTCCCACTTCAGTACTTCCCTGAACTAACGCTGCCTTTAGTGTTGAGAAATTACAAGTAATCTTAGTAACAGCAGATATTCTTTACCCAAAATGCCAAGGTTTCTCATAAAAAAGAAAAAAAAATAAGATTAACACTTCCGTGTTTGTATTGATGCTTTATTTCCCTTTGCTAACTATAGCTATATATATATAAAAAAAAATACTTTTTACCAAGCCTATTTGAATTGAGCATTTTCCTTTTCCTTTCATCTTACTCAGTCTTAAATATTTATTGAAGAAAGATGAGAAACCACTGTGGTCAATAGCGTATTGTGAGCCATACTGAAGTCTCAGCTAGATGTTGCTGGTCTCATAAATTTCTTGTCTACTAGGAGAAGAAAACTTAAGAAGCCTGCATATTCTTCTCATTCATGATATGGTAACCAAGCCCTGCTATATTTGCTGAGATACAGAATCAAATTTAGAATTTTGGTTTCMATTTTGACTTTGCTGTTGTCTGCAGCTAAAACCTGAATATCTTTATTTGGGCTTTTAACCTSAAAAAACCCCCCAATCCAAACCACACCAAACCAACAAACAAAGAAACAAACAAACAGCAACAACAAAACCCCACAACAAGTAAAAAAATCAATCTGATAGGAAAACATATCTTGAACAATACCAGAACTGGTAACAGTTCTCAACAAATAACATACACTGAGACTTACCAGTGTCCCTAAAGTCATGAAATGTACAGGGCACAACAACACTATCTGTCAGCATCTCCATTATTTGCCTTTCATGTGATACAGGCTCATGTCTTGTTCAAACAGTGATTCAACAGCTCTCAGAAGTTCTCAATAAAATTGCATGCATGGTAATAATGCAGCAGGCCTGTCAAGCTCTTTATGGCATGTAATAAATCCAACTCTCCTAGTGGGTAGATGAAATAAGAACATATATTTTTCTTCCTTGGCTGTGAACATGCAGTGAAGGAGGTCAGTGCATTGTGCTCATTTTTTGTATTTTCAGTACCAGCAGGAAATTTTGCAGTCTTGTCCTCCCACTGCTTTAATCCAATCTTTTGTTTTCTTCTCCCAGGGTCTTCCTTCCAGTGCCTTTGTCGTATTTAATCCACTTATAATGGTACATACAGTAAACTGAAAGAGCTTTGGTTATTGAAATATTAGACATGCACAGATTCTCCTTAAAAACTGACAACAGATTCTCCTTAAAAACTGACAATCTCAATTAAAGAAAAAAGCAGCAAACTCAGATAAGGAAAGGAAACATAAGGGTGCTGTTAGATGGTATAGCACAAATAAAATGATCAGTTACTCATCTGCCTGACTGACTACAGAGACAAATGTTACTTTAAAAAAAATAAACTATCAGMGCAATGTATTTGTTTGAAAGAAGTGTCATTGGTGTTATTTTCTAGGAAGAATTCATATTTCATTCCAAAGCTAAAGAGGCTGCATTTCCACCTATAAAACTATATTCAAGATAGCAAAGAGACATATTGTGTCCCAGTCTTCAGACTGTGCAACAGCTACATTTTCCCAAGTCAAAAAGCCACCCTTATCTTTTTCTAAATCCATATTTTCAAATTAACTCAGTCTTCCCCTTTCCCTGTTGTAATCAACATGTAAGCAAATCCTGACCCCAGCTTGTCCTTAGTTATGTGTATTCCTCCTTATCTACACCTGACTAGCAGGCTGCAGGATTGCAAAGGCAGCCAACACAGGCATCAAACATCCTTCAGACAYAAAGCTCCACAGCCTTACCCCATTAGTGGACTTCTTGATCAAATACTACTGTTATAAGCTACATTTCTAGAAGCTTCTGGTGCACAAAGCCTCAGATGAGCCCCACCTTTCTGATGCCACYATGGGTGGCCACATCTAACTGAAGCCTGTAAGATAACATCTCCAGAGCTCTGCTCCTGTTTTATGATCCCAGAGGATTGCTCATCCCTGCACAAACCTAACATAAAATAGTGAAGATGTGAGAGACAAGAGGGGTGGACCAGCTGCTAAACTGCATGAGGAATGCCACACATTTTGCTTTTCAGCTCTCTAATAACTTTCAAAATTGGCACCACTCTTGAAAATAATCCAAAAATAGGGAACTTGCAATATTAACTGCAGTAAGTAGTGTTGTTGTCACATAAAACATAGGTTTCRTGTTACTGCTGGTCTCCCACCTCTATGTAGATTATATCTTGCAGAAACAAGAGCATATTAGCATTCAAAAGGTTATTCACAAGAGATTAGACAACTTCTCTCAGATAGAGAGAAGGGGCTACTGCAGTTTGATCCATGCTCTGWACTGTGATGGAAACAGAGAGGACTCTGCAGTTGGAACATCGGGAAAAACTGACTCACAGTGATGAGATGTTCCTGTCTTTGCCCTTTTCTAAACCCTACGCTCTCCAAATAATATTGTTAGAACAGTCTGAAATCCTGTCCACAGTCTGTGTTAGGTTCCCTCTGTTTGCTTATCTCCATAAACATTTATCRATTGGAAGTGCATAAAGGTGGAGCAGAGAAATGGGAACTCTGTGAAGGGCTCCCTTTTCTCAGTCTGTTTGGCTGTGTTTGGTCAGTGTGTTGAAWGTCAGAACCTAAGGTGAAATTGTTGGGTGATTTTAGTTGATTTTGGAGCAAATCTAAGATTAACAGGAATGGTCATATTTTTTAATTCCTTGGTTTTGAAGACAGAATTTCAGTAGATTTAAAACATTTGATTGAGCCAAAACTTATGTATTGATGTCTATATTTCATATTTAATATTTTGTTAATAATCATAATTGTATATATAACTTTAGTTTTCTTGAATTTGGGTTAGGAGATTTAAATAGTGCCATTGTAGGGTTTTTTCCTGAAAGTGTTTGTATTAATTTATATTAATATTTAAAGTCAAYATCTGCTGTCAATAAAATGTATTTTAAGAAACCTCCTCCCATATTTGCTCCTCAAATGTCATTTAAAATGGAAAAAACAGGAGCTTTTTKTCCCCAAAATTTAGGACAAAGATGTCATGGGCTCACATACACACACTTTCCTCTGCTACACTACGGCTTCTCCATCAGTTTCAGTCCCTTCAGGGGTGTTACCTGCTCTGCCATGGAGCACCCTCTACTTCAATGGCCTTGTTACTTTTTTTGGGAATTTTCTGCCCTTTCTTACCTACGTTTACCCTGATGCAGCCCTGTCTCACTGTGGGGCTCAGCCATGCCTGGTGGTGCATTAGTTGGACCTGGCTGTTGGACCTGCTGTATCTGGCACAGGGCAACCCTGGTCTCTCCTTGAAGASGTTGTGTATGCAGGTCACTCCACTCCTAAAAATTTCCCAGTTGTGCCCCAAACAGGGTCACAAAATTATGCCCCACAAATACTAGTGAACAATTCATTAGTAGGACCACTTGTGCCAAGTAAATACTTGGCCTTAGATAGCAAAATAGTGTGATGGTGAGCTTTTCTGGGACAGTAAGTTTGAATTCCAAATATTCTGTTTGGAYCAATTTTGTTTAGAACATAAATGAAAGAGAAAGCAGAAGTCTAGTGCTTTGCTTTTTKCTTAAAACTAAGCATACAGAGTGTGCCTCAACAAACAACTAGTTAGCCAACAGATTATTGAAATTAGTCTTCTGCTCAAATCAAAAACTGTCTCCAGTGTCCCCACAATATATTTACTAACTGCAGCCTTTATACATAGTGGTATCACTTAAATTGAACATGTTTTTTACATTATATTTGATATTATACTTACATGTCATTGTGTGAGACATCCTCTATTACTGTATGGGTTCATAGGGAAAAARAAAGTTAACTTGTGCACAGAAGAGGAAATATGTTGTTAAAAGTCAACTGAATCTGAGAACTGTWTAGGCATAATTCTGCCCTTCTTTGTGTATCAGGGCATCTAAGTTTCATACTCCATCATGTTTGTTTGCATCATTAGCTTGTGGTGTGACTTCATCTTATCTTTCACCCTGCCTCTGGCTTCTCATCTCTCCTCTAGAGGCTGACAAAAGATGTGATCTCCTCACCCTACCCTTCTTGATACACTTCATCCTGAAACAGCCTTAAGTTGTCAAATACTTTAATAATGTTCAACAAGGCCGAGTGCTGGGTCCTGCCCTTGGGTCACTACAACTCCAGGCACTGCTGCAGGCTAAGGGCAGAGTGGCTGGAAAGGTGCCTGGTGGGAAGGGACCAGGGGAAAGGATGCCTGGTGGGAAAGGGGGTGCTGGTTGGCAGCAACTGCRCATGAACCATTGTGCCCAGGTGGCCAAGAAGGCCAGTGACATCCTGGCCTGTATCAGCAATAGCGTGGCCAGCAGGAACAGGGCAGGGATTGTCCCCCTGTACTCAGCATTGGAGAGGTCACACCTGGAGTGCTTTGTCCAGKTCTGAGCCCTTCACTTTAAGAAAGACAATGGAGCTGGTGAAGGATTGGATGGRCATGACATTTGAGGAGTGGCTGAAGGAGCTGGGGATTTTTAGCTTGGAGAAAAGGAGTCTCAGGAAAAGTCTTACCACTCTCTGTAACTGCCTGAAACAAGTTACAAGGGATAGGATGAAAGRAAATGGGCTCAGCTTGTGCCGGGGGAAGTTTAGACTGGATATTAGGAAAAAACTTCTTCACCACAAAGATGTCAAGCATTGGAACAGGCTATGTASRGAARTGGTTGAATCACYATCCCAGGAGATATGTCAAGTGTAGAAGTGGCATTTAGTGGCATGGTTTACTGGTAGACTTGATAGTCCTGGGTTAATAGTTGGACTCAGTCATCTTCAAGATGTTTTCCAACCTGAATTATWCTATGTTGCAATATTTGAATGTTCTTTCAAGTTGACTGATTTCATTGTACAAGCTGAGTACAATGTAAACAATAAAGTATCACAGAGTGAAAACTAAATTGACACATAGCACTATCAGTGATCAAGGTATGGATGTACAGATTTTATTCTTAACAATTTTAATTTTACAGTTTCCTATAAAAATTCAATTTTCATGTTAWGGCCATTATTGTTTTCTAACTAGTCTACTCTTTATTCATATAAAATGTTTATAAACCTGAATTGAATTCATTTTTTTTCTTTTTTTTCTCTACTTCTTTCAGGAACTTGAATTTCAGGATCTGACGGCAGTTTTACACTGTATTCACTCCTTTATAGCAGCAAAAGTGGCATCTGTGGATCCAGTATTCATAGACAGTCAGAGTATTGCAAGAAAATATATGTACAGTAACTGATACTAGATTATATGTTGTGACTATGGAAAATAAATTATTTTCTTAACAAAAGTAGTTATTTCATTCACGATATTGCAACTTGGTGATTTTATAAAAAGGCTCTAGTTGTGTTATCTGTAATGTTAAGAGTTTTCACAATCTGATAAATATTTTGAATCTATGAGTTAAAAAATACTAAGTCAGAGCTTCTTATCTTCACCATTGTTCTAAAATTCCAAGTGAATATTTGTAGAGTCATTTTGATTTCTGCTGTCATGATGATACATTCTGCCCCTTATTACATAGTAATGTGGAGTAACATTTGAAAAGTGTATGTCCAAAATTTGGCCTCTAAGTCTGTTTTGAAAAGTGTTGGGCATACAGACAATTACTGCAGTCTTCACTGTAGAAAAGAGGTAATTATTGAAGACAACTGCTGTAGGAATTGAACTTTCATCTTCCTTCTATATCTTTGAAAAATTGTAGTTTTTCAAGGCCTGAGAGTTTAGCTCTTGTAAAACACTAAATACTCTATTTCATATCTAGGAACATAGCTAAGCACACACTTGGCTGTAAGAATACTCAGCAGCCCCAGTATTTGCCAGGTCATGTTAACAGTGTATTTAAGCATCAGCTSTGAAGAGCTTTAGACTCAGCTAAGAAGCCTGACTATAGACACTCAGTTTTAAGAAACTTGCCATAGGTTTTTCTTATCTTTTAATATAGCTTCTATGACCCATTCATTTATTCATTCATAGATTGACTTGACGCCTATCCTTTGATGTAATGCTCTGTATGCTTGGGAACAGCTTTTATTTGGAGAAACATGCTTCCAAGATAAGATGAACATAACAAAACATAAATGTTTTTCTGGGACATCTGCCTTTCTTTTTCCTACAGCTAATATATGTAATGTAGCCTAATGAAAAGAGGCTGGTGCCTTTAAAAGGTCTCAAGTAAGGAGTGTTTTTACATAAACTCAGTGCTTAAGTTTAGTCAGCTAAATTCTCTCCTTCAGGTCTTAGGCTGTCTTTTCAGACTGCAGTGGGGCACTTACTTCAAACAGATGCTTCTGTGTCCACCTAAAGCTTGGGCACAAATAAAGTGCCTGATGCAGGTGATTTAATCCTGCCAGGAGGATTACATGTTTCTAAGTGTGATCCATAGAGAAATTAATTTGAATGGTGCAGACTCTGTTAGTAATTCCAGTGTTGTTTAGAGTTCTAGTGTTGTTTTGCATTGAGGCATGCTAACTCCTGGTAAAGCAGTATTTAGCAAATGTGAGAAATATTTGTTATTATTTTAAAATATATCTTTATAGCCATTATTGTATCTTTAACATACATAATCTCAATTTTATAATAATTTGATTTCAAGAAAATAATTTTTAAAGTTTACTTTTTTGAACATGCATTTATTGAAAGTGTTTCATTTAATTCTCAGCTTTCTGTTTTATTTTCAGCTAATTGTATTTACTGAGGTTTTTAACAGTTAACAGTCACAAATTACAGCATTAACATTATAGTATCTTTCTTACAACCAATTCTCAATTCAGTTTACTAGCATGAATAATTAGAAGTATCATATTTTCTGTAGGATGAAGAATTACAAAAAAATTCAGTTTTGTTTTTCTAAAATTTTCTYATAGACAAATTTCAATACTAACATGCTAGTTATAGTAGAAAACTGTACCAGCTAGTTCTGAACTGGTACTACAGTCAGACATCTAGACTTAATGTTTTAAGAATCATGTAATCATGAACTAGCATATCTCCCGAAATACTGTAATAAAACCTTAAAATAAGTTAGGCCTAATTTATTAAATAATCTTTCATTTCCACCAAAGAAAAGTTCTGCAATTCAAAAAGAGAATTATTGATTTTTTTTTTTCCAAAACCACTGGATAATGCACTTTTCCATTAGCACTTCCAAATTTCTTACTTGAAGTTGCGTATGCTGATTTTAATTAATTTTGTTATTGTTTAATGGAATTTCTAAATTCTTTTAGTCTTTTGATGAGCTACTCTTTTTGCAACACAGTAGTTTTCTTCTGCATGTCCAAATCAATCTCAAGGAATATTACAGAAAAAAWTCTTATAAATTCACCATCTGAAATTTAGCATTGTATTTTAGAAATAATTCTCCAAACATATTTTTAATGAAGAACTTGAAGATCAAGCTCAAGATTAGCTCATTTGCTTTTTCCTTTCTTTCACATTCTACAACACTTTTAAGGCAGGGACTAAAGCCCAGTTTTTTGAGAAAGTTGCCAGAGGCTGGGAAAAGCTAATGGATTGCTAGTTACTCAGCTATTATATAGGCTGTGTAGGACTTCCATAGCRCCTTGTATTTCTTAGTCATATACCTGATATTTGAAAATGTTGCATTCCAAATTTGTTCCATTGCTTATGTTTCTTTGTCAAAGCATATAAGTTCATCATTGCCTTCAGAATGTGGATCATATACCATGCATATATTTTTCTCTGTCAATGTTTTGAGTATCTGCACCACATTTCAGCTGACAAAACACCTCAAAATAGGAAAATACTGGGATTCACAATTATATCTGCTGATAGAAACCTTCCACAGTCACCCCTCAAGAATTGTGGGCTGAGGCAGAGGACACCTGCTTTAGGCATTTCAAATACCAAATATTAATTTCTAATGAGATCATAAATGAAATTTTTGTATTCTTTGTTACATTCTTGTGATATATTAAGCTTTAGTCTTACAATCTCATTATGCATTTGAGTATAGTTTTCCTTTATATTTTTCTAGTGTGACAAAGATGTACCAGAATTGAATATAGAGTAGGAAAAGACAACCATTTATGGAAGCAGAACCATAAACAKCAGGCTGGGGAAGGAAACATACAAACATAGTGTTATAAAATTGGRCCCCATCACAAAATCAAGATAGCCACTTGTGATTAGAAATGAGTAAAAACAGGATAGTCTCTGTATGTCCAAATTATCTTTATGCCTTTATTTAAACTCAAGACTTGGTTAAAAGGCTAAAAATGATCCCATCTACAAATGTGATTTTGAGCAAATGGGTAGTACTCTTGATTTAAATTARAACAAGGCTCATCAGTGACTTGTAAATTAAGGAGTGGTACAGGCTGGACTTAGGCACTGCACTTGAATCATATTGATGATTTGTTAAGACCATTTCTGGAGTTTTTTGCTCTAACATGATTAAAATCTGAGGAAAAAAATACTATTCACAATCAAGCTAAAGTCAGCTCAGCTCTGTTCTCAGTGCATGGCATGGTTGTGCTACCCTGTTGAAAACACCAGAGCATTTAATAGAGTGAACATGGCCAGGCTGTGCCAGATGGCCTCAGGGATAAAAAACAAGACCTGACAATTTTAGTTATAAATTTAGATGTTACCAGAGCATTTCACTGACTTAATCTGACCGATAATATTTTGTTTTATTTTTGCCTGCAATCATAAAGTCTGGGAGGCTGAGGCTGTGCTGATCCAAAGCTCAAGTTATGGAACTCTGACTGAATTCTTCTAAGGTTAAGATCTTAGAAAATTATTTCAAAATTATTCTTAACCTTGAGCCAGTAGGCCTGAAGCTTAAAAAATAATTTTCTGTGGGAGGAAGACTAAGCTATGCCAAATTTTAAAACCATTAATCTAAAATCCTTTATTATTTCTGAAATACATTAATTCATAAGTAACTTCGGACAAAGGCATGCTTTTTCCACAAAGCCTTTAATGTGTAATCTGATTTTTGCAGTGGCCTAAGCAGAATTTAAAATGGCCTGAATTTCTTTTTAAGTACATGTCTATAAATGCTGCTATCAAAATGCTGTCAGTATTTTGTAACACTTTCCTGCCCACCTGAGATCTCCTCTGTTGCAGCGCTCAAAGAGAGGTGTGTATAATGGCAATGCAATTTTTCTGCTTTTTATTTACTACTGTCCTTGATTTTCTTTTAATATAGCTTGCCTGTGTCCTCCAGTAAGCTTTTTCAGAGCAGAGAGKGTGAATGTTAGGAGGGAAGCACTTTTCTCCATGCTCTCTTGAGAGGCATAGTGGTAGTTTCTGTCCTTTCCTGTGCATGAGAAATGGGAGAAAGCCCTGAAAAAATGAAAGTAGGGGAGGAATGGACAGACAGACTGTGAAATCTTAAAAAACTTCTTCACTTAGGTATACAAAACACCTCTTGGAACTCATTTGACTTCATCAGGAACTTCATCAGGAAGTTTATCTTTCAGTGTAGTTCTCTTACTTTGAATTGCTATTTTTGAGCTGTGGATGCTGAAGAGTTAAAGGCTGCAAAGAAAAAATGTAAAATATATTATGCAATTGTAATTTTTTAAACAATGCTTCAAAATGTTTAGGTACTTTTATGTTGAAGCATGCAGACAAGCAACTATCGTATATGAACTAAAGACCTTGTAGTAAATTTACTAAGTGCAAAACAGATTTGTGCAGCATGCAAAATGAAATCAAATATGTATTTTAATATGGTTCAACCACAAAAAAATTCTTAAGTAATATTTTTTTATGAAATTTGAAGTTATCAAATTCCATGGACATAAGCAGAAATCCACCACTGTTTTAAGTCCCAGTAAATTATACAGGACTTTGCCTGAAACAAAGATATGTGATTTTAAATAATAAACAGACAAACCAAAATGCTCTTCTTTTCTAATATTCCCTCAGTGCACAGCTGCCTACATGTTCACTTGAAGGATTCATTCCTACTGAAAACACTGCTGACTTTTCAGTAGGGAATCAAAATCAGAACTATTTGGGCTGAAAGCCATAATCTTTTTTTTGGAGCAGCTGTCACGATGCCCTGTACAATTGCACTTATGTGGGTATTCCAACCTCTAGTTTAAATGGACCACAGGTATTTTCTCAGTGCAAAGACATGACCTATTGTGCAAGTCTACACATCTGGAGGTGTGAGTGGCAAAARCATCTCAGCTGCATAAATTTCTAGGATTGCAAGACAACCGAGCAGGGAAAGGAAGTTAAATGTAAGGACTTTATTTTTCTTTCTTCACTACCAGTTATTCTTGGAACATTATTTCTCTTATATTTCTAGGCTACTAACTGACTGTTTCTTACAAGTCTCTAAATCCCCAACTATGATGGAAATGTCATACTTGATATTTATTAAGGAATTAATGTAGAAATTAGGTGCCCAGTCTGTGTTAATCATCTGGTCTCAACCCCATAACCAGTGGATAGAAACCAGCAAATCCTAGGAGTGCTTTATTCCCTACTGCAATAGATGCCTAAAACCAGTSGAATAAATAATGTTATGAGAAGGCATCTTTCTCCATCAACAAACTATACTACCACRTAGATTTTTCACAGCTCAATTTTCTATAGATAGGTTTAATATCAGATTTATGTACCAATACAATAAAAATAGCAATCATGAGCAATGTTGCACAATTATGGGAATAAAATAAAACAATGCTGAAATGAATGAAATTTAAATCAGAATTTTGTCATCCTATTTAACTGGCAGAGGAGAGGGAAGGAAAGGTCTTAGCCTGTTTTACTAGCTGCGAGTTACTACCTGGGCCATAGTAGAAAAAATTTCTAAAATAATACAGTAGAAATTGTATTAATTCATAGATGAGTTCTATGTCTCAGGAGATGCATTGACTCTTGGAACACAGAGCTACTCATAAAAAAAATATTAGAGACATTCTACTGTATCTCTAAGCACTTTGTTCAATTAACATTCAAAACTGAGCTAAATTACTACTCTACAACATCCATAAGTAGAGTACATAATCAGCTCACTGTTTTCTTTTTGCACAGAAGACAGACAAGTATTCCCTGGTGGAGTGAATATGAATACCAAATTGGTTTCAGGGATAAAACTTTCCCTGTCTTTTAAAGTATAAGTCCTTTACTGAACCAGTGTCTTTTATTGCTGGATAGAACTGGAAAAAGCTGCTCTTAAATTTTTCTCACCAAGACTTGGAGAGGTGCTATGACTCGCATCTATCTTATACTCTAACTGTTTTCAGTACTATGAAGAATCTTTGAAATGAAGGCAGGAATTTTCCTCATTTGCCTGAAACTAAAAGAATGGTGGCTTCCACAAAAGCCCCAGCAGMTATTAGCACATATCACATCATATTGCTTGAGATATATTGATGCTTTCACAGAACTCATAAGAGGAAATATGTGCAGCCAGAGAGAAGTAGGAAACAGTGACATCCAAATGACTGCAGAGTTGAATCTCATAGACATTTCTGGGCTTCAATTCTTTATTCAAGTCAATGATTTTTACCAGCATTTGTATTATTATTATTAGAAATTTATTTCTCCCCATCTCTCAGATATTCATAGCAGGTTGAAAGGAAAAATAATCAGATTCATAACCAAACTTATATTTAATTTGCCCTTTACCTTTCTTTGGACCAAGACACTGTAGAATTTCATTCAGCTCACTCCCTATGGTAGGTAAAAATGCTCTTACAACAGCATCAGATTCTGGGTTCCTGTTCAATCAGAGTTAATTTATTCCTAGTCCTGCAAATAATTTTCCTGAGTTCATATGATTGTTGTATTCTTTTGCACTTCAGAGTTTTACTAATAGCTCAAAATATTCTTAATATKCTTTTATTTCACTACAATATTGGTCACCCTAATTCTATTAAGCCAAGTGCTTCTATGCCTTTTGTTGCCACATTAACCATTTTTATCTTAATTTCCTTTTAATTTCTTAATAAGTTTCTCACTCAGCATTTTATATACTGCAGAGAAATATCTGCAGTTGCAAGCAGGAAATTATCCCTAAAAAGACAGTTTCTGAATGGTCATATGAAAAGGATCYAAACAAGGTTTCTCTGCTTTAATCATGCAGATTTTTTACTAATTCTCTTCTCAGAAAAWCTTGTACCATACTTCAGTTTTATATGGTATGTTGTAGTATGCACAGCAGTGTAGTAGGTCTTTCCCATGCTAATTATTATACAGCCTTCAACAATATGTGCCTTTCATCAGTAGTAAATCCATTTACGTGGCATGCTTTCATGTGATTTTACTTAATCTATCTTACAGACACATAGGTTTTCTGGGGTTTTTTTCTTTATTTAAATAGCATGGCCAGTCACCAAGTGGTCCTCAGAATTCACTCAGAATTGCTTAGCTCCTCTGCCTTCAAAAAAAATGTTCTCCCAGCTGGACATGACATCTTTGGTTTGGAGCAATACAGGCAAGTAGGTAAGGTATAGATGTTATTTTTTTCAATTATTTTCAATAAGCACAGTCTATTCTCTACCATCCAAAGCTGCACTACTTTCCTAATAGGCTGAAAATGCCTGGGTGGTAAACTGTGTCTAAGAGTGAGTCCCATTTTTGCCTAATGTTTGCTAATCAGTTTCTTAATTTTTATTGGTGCATATTCATCTGCAATAAACACTACCCCAAGATTTTTCACACCACTGCCATTTTATCAAAGTCATTTTTCTGAAACATTATATGTTGTGTTCATTTGTCACAGCTCTTTCAAAAAAAAATCTATCAAACTTTTTTTCTTTTACAGGTACATTTTCATCTCTTGGTTTGAAAAAAAAATCAATTGTCTGAAAAAAAATCTCTGTAGTTTTCTCCAACAATTTGCTTCATTGATGTTATTTTTTTCTCTTCATTTTCCTTTTTTTTTCCTTTTGACAAAAAATGAGAAGAAAGTTATATGTGGAATAATAAGTGGCATGCTCCATTCTATTTTTCTTTTTCCTACATTCCTTTTTAATCCTGACATTCAAAACACACCCAGAATTACGTCTCCGTGGCAGAAAACACACCATCCAAAATAAAAAATTAAGAATTCAAACTGTGTGAAATAACCTCACAAGTACATACATGGGCAGGTTACTGTACAATATTGTTTGACACCAGAATTTGGAAATCGCCAGAACTGTGTGGAGCTCAACTTTAATTATCTGAACTGCAAATACAGCTGAGGAAATGGGTGTTTCATTAAACATTGCAAGAACTAGGAACATTTCCATAGCATAAGGAAGAGGGGACATTTTGGTATCAGGCATGTGGGGTTTTTTTTATATTAAAATGTTTTGAGAACCATGTGGACATGACTACCAATTTGTGTCTGCTTGGTGTTTATCATGTAAAAAAGCAAGGGACCATTAAAAAATACTTAGGAAAKAATTTCCCAGAGTAATTCAGCTCTTCAGAAAATTTCTTGGGTAGACAGATGTCTTGTCTCTGCCATTTTAAACCATCACATATCAGACTTTAAAAGCTGAACTCTACCTGACAATATACCAGCAGCATTCACTGTGTGCTACTTGCAATTTGCAGACTGAAGGATTTTCCATCAGACATCAACTTCCATCTAACAAAGAACAAGAAAAATATGTATTTTAAACACCCACAAAAAAGACAAAGAGCTTTAAACCAGGGTAAGGTAGAGTCATAAAGATTGGAAGAGAGCCCTAAGATCATCAAGTCCAGCTGCCCACCCAACACTACCTCTGTAACCACTAAACCACATCATACAGCTCCAGGTCCAGACGCCTCTTATAAACACCTCCAGGAATGGTGAGTGATTCCATCACCTCCCTGGGCAAGCTATTCCAATGCCTGGCCACCCTAACAGTGACATTTCTTTTCTAATATCTAATCTGAATCTCACCTGTCTCAGCTTAAGGTCATTTCCTCTTGTTCCCTCACTGCAGGCACAGCAGAAGACCCTCACCTCATTGCAACCTCTTCTCAGGGAGTTGTAGAGAGCGATGAGGTTCCCCCCTGAGCCTCCTCTTCTCAAGACTAAAGAAAACCAGCTCCCTCAGCTGTTCCTCACAGGACATGTTCTCTAGTCCTTTCACGAGCCTTGTTGCCATTCTCGGGACATGCTCCAGTACCTTAATGTCCTTTGTGAAATGAGTGGCCCAAAACTAGACACAGTACTCAAGGTGTGGCCTCACCAGTGCTGAGTGAAGGGGTACAACCCCTGCCCTGGCCCTGCTGGCCACACTAGTGCTGACACAGGCCAGGACTCCATTGGCCTTTTGGCCATCTGGGCACACATTGGCTCATGTTCAGCTGGCTGTTAACCAGCACCTCCAAGTCCCTTTCTGCTGAACARCTCTCMAGCCACTYCTCCCCCAGCCKGCAGCACTGCAGGGGGTTTTTATGACCCAAGTGTGSGACTCTTCCCCTTATTGAACCTCCTGCGGTTGTCCTCAGCCCATTGGTGGAGTCTGCCTGGGTCTGTCTGCAGAGCCTTCCTGCCTTCCTCAATCAGATCAATGCTCCCTCCCACCCAGCTTGGTATCACCTACAAATTTACTGAGGGTGGACTCAGCCCAGTGTTTAGGTCTTCAATAAGGATGTTAAACAGGAGCAGCCCCAGCACTGAGCCCTGGGGAACACGTCTGGTGACAGCTGCCAGCCAGAGTGAGCTCCAGTCACCACAGCTCTCTGAGCCTGGCCAGACACACAGCTCTTACTCTTGGAAGAGCCTACCCATCCAAGCTGCCAGCAGCCAGCTTTTCTGAGAGGATGCTCTAGGAGATGGTGTCAAACACTTCACTGAGGTCTAGACTACATCCACAGCCTTTCACTCATCAATTAAGCTGATCACTTTGTCATAGGAGAGCATCAGCTTGGTCAAGCAAGACCTTCCTTAGACGCTGATATAACTGTAGTTATATCAACATATGATATGCAGTATGTTATATATATATAAAATATATATAATATATATATTATATATTATATATTATATATTATATATTATATATTATATATTATRTATWWTWTWWTATATAWTATATATTATATATTATATATTATRTATTATRTATTATGTATATTTTTATATATATATAAAATATGTATATAATACCCTCTGTGAACTCTAGTTAGTGAGAAGAGTGAGAATCCAAACTGTTAAATGTCTTTGGGGATTTCTTCAGAGGAAGCTCAAGAGAGAGAGTTTCATAATCAACTTCCCCCTTGCTGAGCAGGTCTTGCAGTGGCAAGTAGATCTAGCAGTTCTAGTATTATGTGTAAGTGATTATTTAGATCACCCTAAATGAAAATTGCTAAGTTTAGAACAATCTGCTCACACTAGGCACTCACTTTTAATTCCTAGACCTTCACAGTTGTTTTCTGAGCATATTTCAGTTAATAACTCCAGCTGTCTGGGAGTGCACATATAAATGATTGCTGTGTCTCAGTTGATGAGTGGAAGTTGTCATTAAGCTGTAATAGCTTGATTACCTGTGGTTGCTTATCTGTGAATCTATCCTTGGACTTCTCAGATCAAATAGATTAGCCCCACTCGAAGTGTACTTCAGTGGTGGGTTTGAAATTAAATTAAAAATATAATAAATTTTCTGCAAAATATTCTTAGTGTGATGAGTACAAGCAAGTWGTTGCATTAAGAGTAGAAGAAATTAAGCACATTCGATGTGCTTGAAAAGTCTATTGAAATCCATCTTTAGGTTTTGAAAATCTAAGGATTTCTAATGATATAAAAATGAGCTGTTTTGTACTGATGGCAATATAATTATGCAGTGTAGGAAAGTCATACTTCAAGTTGTAGTATTGTCACATTTTCAAATGTGAGAGGTCATTCAGAACACCTGTTTGTTCAGCTGCATCATTGCTTATGTTCCTCTCTTTAAAAGCATGCCTGACTCATTTGTGTCCTTATCCAGAGCCATCCCCCATACTCCTGCAGGCCCTTTATCCTGCTCATCCCTATGTCAGAAAACAAAGAGCCACCATTTCTCATTTGCATTTTGTCTCCGATTTTTGAAAGTGAGGAAGCTTTATGTTTAGACCTAGAAGAAAAATGCTTTTCTTCCTTGAATCAAAACTAAAACAAACAAAAAAAAAAAAGAAAAAGAGGCAAATATTCTTTTCCAACCCAAATTGTTCCTATGTTTCTAAAAGCTATCTTAAAGGGGGAAAAAAACCCTTTAATTTAGCAGTGTTTCTAAATATTTTCTACATTCCCCCAAGCCTCCATGAATAAGTCAAATGGGATTACAAGCAGTTTAAAGGTGCTAGCAAGCAAGTGTGGCTTCAGCCTGTCTTCTACACTCACAGGGTGAAACAAAGGTATAATTCTGAACTGTTACTAGGAGAAGGAAGATTAACATTTTTAGAGAAACAGATACTAATTTGATTTCTTTTTTTGTACTTTTTTTGGTCATCTATACTTTTGTTGTTGGCTTCTTTTCCTAGGTAAATTGTTCTGCCTCAACAAAAACAAAAACAACAACAACAAAAAAAAGTTTTTCTGATACTCTAATTATAGGATGAATTTGGAGGAGTACTTACTGGGATGAGTTAACCAAGTAGATTTCTGTGCATCTCAGCAAAACTGTTGTGCATCTGGCAGTACCTCTCAGCCAGCAATCAATCTGCACAAGTCCACACGCCAGAGACTTGAAGCTCTGGGATCCAATATTTGGGGAATTCTCAGCCTGTCAGCTGTCCTGCCACCATGCTTTGTTTTAGAAAACAGGCCCTGGATTATAGAGATGTTTGCAAGTTCTTCTCATTTAATAACAGCACAGCTTTAGGGCTAACCAGTCAGAAAGAGAGAAATACCCTTTTTTCATTTAAATTTCCCATACTGCAGATTAGGACAGAAGCAAATTCACTGTTATGAAATACTGAAAATGAGAGGTGCCTGAATCTCCTCCTTCTCTTTGTGTTGTCCTTGGTTGTCTTGGTTCCACATGATTCCATGATTTTCGCTGAGCATCCTCAGCTTTTTCATCGCCATGATGATCACAGCACCCACCACTGTCGAAAATGGTGCCTGCTCATGCCCAAGACATCAAGCTGGGCTAATTCACTGCCTAGAATTTGTGCAGTTGTCTCTTGTTCACCTTGTAAAGGCAACAATGGGCTAATTTTAAGTATTTAAATAGAGGCCAGTCTATGGGAGCAACTTGTCATTTAATTTCAAACATTTAATATTTACATAATTAATTTTTTTTGTGAGAAAAGAGTAGTTGTGATACAATATGTGATTACAGTCTTAAAGGCAAAACTTCTGTGAAAACCATCTTGTAAATGAGATAGCTGCATTCACCAGGCTCTTGTCTGTAGAACACAAAGCTCTGCAAAAGAACATATAAGTGCTTCTAACCACCTTTTATGTACAACYAACTTACTGCTGTTGAATAATATTCTTTATGCCATAGCTGTGGCAGTGTTTGAAATAAAGAGSTCTGCTCTATAAACAGTTAGGTACACCACTGATACTTAAAAGTAGTTTTAAATATTAAATCAGTGGTGGGAAAAATATATTTAAACTGTAAAAACACTCTCTCAAATGAAAAACTTGGGATGTGAACAGAAAACAAACAAACCAAAAAAAGCAAACTAATGAGCTCAACTGGAGCAGCATGGAACCAGGTGCTTGGGAATATGCTGAGTTCTGAGAAGCTGTTATGCAGACCAGAGTAGGCAGCATACGTGGTTACCAATGTGGAGAGCAAGAAAGGAGAATTATTTAACAATTACTTGCACAATGTGAGCAGAAATATTGCTCAATTGTTCTGGAACAGTGGTCCTATCAGAGAAAGTGAAATATTTGGGTTTTGGTTTCCTTTTTGTGCTTGTGAGTGGTTTTGCAAGTGCAAGTACTTTCTGTATCTCTCCTTGAAGTGTGAAAATGGACAATTCACTGCCCTGTTCCTGAGATCATAATATCAATTATGCCTTTTGGAGAAAATTATAAASGTTCTCTCAGAGGATGCAATTCCATTCTCCAAGAGATCAAATCACTGGTGGTCACTGTATATTTTCTYATTTCATTCCTCTRCACTCACTGTTCCCATGGCAGGTGTCTGGTAACTAAATATATTTCTGCTGTTYTCTGTATTTTTTCACTGAGCATCCTTGAATGGTTGAGGGKTTTTTTTGTATCTGGTCTAGTGCCTCTGGAAATCAAATCTTGTGTTCTCTTAATCAATTTATTCAAAACTTCTTATTTACAACCAATATTTTGGAATTCTTCAATGTCTCAAAGACAGATAGAGATTGGAGTTTTAGCCCTATTTGGAATTTTCTGGTAGCTTACTATATTGACAATACAAAATGTCAGTTATTTCAAATTTTTACACTGACATGACATTATCAGGTGTACTTAAACGATTAATTATTCATGCTTATTTCATTCTCTTTATTCCATTACATGAACAAATTGGATATTTGGTTTATAAGCCATGATTTTTTTAAAAAAGGGAATAACAATTTATGACATTAGATGCTCAGAGCTGTATTTATCTTTCTATGGAYTAGAAATTAAAAACAAAAAGAAACATTTTGCAATGACATTGGGGAARCTAATTTTAATTTAACTATTTTTGCATACTTTGTAGTATATTAGTTGAGTATTAGTCCTGTTTCAACAGAAACATGACCAATGACTTATGTTGATAGACATAAAAATCTATAAATCACTTATGATTTAAAGTAAGGAAAAGGTTCTCGGGATGTTCTCAGGTTATGCTTAGCTTAGTAAAAAAATGGAGATTACTTTATTCTTACTGAAAGTGATAAGTGAAAAGAAGGGAAAGCTACATGAATTTTTATTTGAAAAARCTAGCTTTATGTGTCCTTGAAATTTGTATTAGGACCATTCCTACATGTGCTTTCGTTTCAATATTCCCAGGAATTACTATCTTAAATACTGCAGTTTGTTCAGTGTGGGTGGCAGACACCATCRGGAGCTGAGCCACACAGTTTATCTGTGGGAATTTCCATCCCAAAATAATCAGTTTGAAATATGCAGCTGTTGCTTCTCCRACCCTCCATCATGCCATCTTGTTTGCAAAGTGAAAGGCAATTGCCACTTCTTGGTGAAAACTTGCAAGAATATGGGATGGAGTAGAAGTGTGGAGATTTTTAATGAAATCCAAWGTATGAGCATCATTGGCAGTGATGTCCAGAGTTGGTTCATATTCTTATCAGTAACCCTTAGTGTGGCATCTGTCTGACTCCTGGCTACTGTTGTTCATGGGAAAAGAGGTGTATATTTCAGTTATTCCTTTTAATGTTTTCTTGAACCCAAAGAAGAAAAAGATATGTAGACACTTTATCGGAAATGTTTCAAACCACTTCCAGATATGCCTTTGAAAGTCAATGGGCATTGGCAGAATTCCTTAAGAACTCAGGGCTGTAGGATTAAATAGTCAGTGGCGACATTAAAACTCAGGTATTCCCCTCTAATTGCCATTTTTTCTTATTCATACCCTATAAATCTTTATTGAAAGGGAAAGATCATCTTTTCTTCAGTAACTGAAATAAGTTTTGAACAATCAAGTATATTGCAGTCTATGGAACAGGAAAAAAAGTGATCTACAGCAGGTAATTGGCACAAGATTTTCAGTTTTAAAACTTTTTTCAACGTGATCTCAGAAGTTCTTTTTGAAAAACAACATTTGAATTAGTATACTCTATTGCAGACAGTAACTATACCTTATTAAATGTTTCCTGACAGTTCACTACCTCTGTCCTAAAAATGCATTCGTTTAGCAGTTCATAATAGAGCSAAACCTAAATAGGTGTCAAAATTCTATATAGACAAATAAAGATTGAAGGTTGTTCATCTTTGCCATGTGGTAGTTGAATTTTTGTTGAAGCTCTTTGGGGTTTTGCATATTGCAGGTTTCTTTCCTTTTTGGAGGAAGGTGGTACTGAGGGCTACAATGCAACAAAATGAGCCCATATATGTGATTGTCTTAGTATAGGGAATTACTTGCAAGTAATCCTGTAATGATCAAAATAAAACTAACAAAAATTTTTCATACTCATAGTGTTTCACATCTAAATGGTATTCATTATATATTTTACTACACATTTTATGTGTTTCAGTTGGCAAATTAAAAAAGACATCTGAAACACAGCATTTTTTGTATGTGCAGCTTTGCTTTTGTTCCTTTTTTATGGGAAATGCAGCCTCTCAACATGTGCATGATTATAGATTTGCATAGTGTAAAATTACTGTAATTTTATCTGTTCAGGAAGTCAGAAAGGGATTTAATAAGTAGTAAAAATTAAACTAGGAAGTAATATAAAGGCAGAGTGTATATATTTTGCACTTTTAAATAACCTTTTATAACAAGAATCTATTATCGTACAGTATACTGTAATTCACTTTGTAGTGATACTCTTGCTATTGTCACAGTATTGTCTTTAAATCTGGATATGAATGGTTTGTATATGTACACACTTCAAAAGTGATTTCTACAATGGAATATGTGCTCCCTGTCACTGTTATTAGCATCCAACTGGAGAAATATTCACCAATTATTTTTTTTATAAATTATGAATGTACAGTGTAAATTAGCAAATCAAATATTGTAGCAATGAAGAGATGCACTTTAAAAAATGTAAAAGTGTATATCTCCAAGAGTGTTATTTTGTATAGATGTTTTTGAATAAATAATTTATTGCTCATTAGTGGGGGGTTTTGTCATTTATGAAATAAATACAATGTATTTGAAAGCAGCTATTTGAGATTTATATTTTATCATCAGTGATTTTAGTGGGTTTCTTACTTTTTAAAATTAAGCTTTTGGAATTTGAAAAGTGAAGGACTTAGTCACATTTTCCTTTTCATTCACTAAATCATTGTTGGCTTGATCTAGTTGCTGTGAGGAAGCCAAGGTGTGAGCCATGATCAGCCCCCAGTCCTTTTAGCAATCAGCCAGCAAAAGGACATKGCCACAGCATCTTCCTTCAGCCATCAAGATCAATTTGGCCATGGAAATCAAGGTGTGGGGAGAGGGGAACATAGCAAGGAATTGGAAGCACTTCCATTTTCCATAGTTTAAATGCAGCCAGTTGATAYTTACTGAAAGGCATAATGACCACAGTATACATTTGCGTCAGTGAGAGATTAGTGCTGAAAATCTGAACTGAAAAGCACTAAACAGCAAAATGTCTGCAGCCTTCAAAGCTGGACATAATTCAGATTTGTAATCTAAGATTTCTTTTAGATTTGTTCCTTGCTTTGCTAACAGAGAAAAAATACAGCACATTAGGACCAAGTCACCTCTATCACGAAGATGTTTGGAAAAAGAGACTTCAGAAAAGTTTTATAAACAGGGGTTTTCTTTTCTTTTTTAATGTTGTCTAGTATATCTAGCTTGTAAGAAGAAAACACAGTTATATTCAGAAGGAAAAGTAYAAATCCTGAATTAAAACCTAATAGAAAAACAGTGTGTGCTTTAATGGAGCTGGGCTGGCTGTCTTAGATAATGACCACAGCAGTGTCATCAAAAACAACCTATAAGTTGTCTTTAAGGTAACACTTTTCAGTCACCCCCTCCTTTTAGTCTTGTAAYCCAGAGGTATCCTAGTCTTGCAAGATTGAATCAGAAGTAGGACTTAGACAAYTAATCTGAAAGCACAGGATGACAAAGCAGTTACAGAAAAAGTATTTTGTCCATAGAGAGTACAAACCTTTGGACATCCTTAATACCCCAAATTTCCCAGATATTCTCATGTGTGCTCCATGTAGGCAGAGGCCAGCTGGGAGGAAGGCTGCTTGGTCAGCAGAAAGGCTCAATGTTACAGTGCAATTTTAGAGTGCAGTCAGACTCCCTAGAAGGTGACATGGCAGCTGCAATTTCCATTAAAATATGAACTGGCAGGTGGGGAAAGGCACAAACATTTAACTGCCCATTGGTTACAGAACTGAGCCCAAGAGGAAAATGTTCTTTCAGAAAGTGAGCTCCTAGAGCAGACAAATTTATAGATGCATGCCTGARCCTCTTCTCTGCGCAGGGCTACCCCTGAGAAGAGGCAGCAGAGGAGAGTGTGTACCTGCATTGTGGGTGGCAGCCTGGCATTTCAGGTCCAACACTCCCTGCAGAGATCAAGTCCAGTGTCCAGCCTGGGGGSACCAATGGGGCAGGAAGGACAGGGCAGGCAGCTGGGGAGCTGTGTACTCCTTAAGCATTGACTTCTCTCATGTGCCCAAGCCCTTGAGTGCAATACCATAGCTGCCTTTATTAGTCTCAGGAGGCTGCTGGGAATGGCAACACTTTTTAGGCTCCTGCTGAGGTTGTGCCACTATGGAGGAGAGGAGGCAGATTTTCTGGAAAGGGAAAGTAAGCACAGCTGAAGGTGCAAGCTTTGGTAACCCATCAGGCAGGGCAATCATCTGGGGAGGTGTAGCCCTGAGCTCTGGTTCCAAAGAAAAATATGCAGAGATGTGAGGAAGGTCTCATTTACGTGCAGCTTAAAGTGCATTTTACTATGACATGTTGGACTTTTTTACTTCCCTCTGGTGATAAATTGGGCTTCACAGGCAATAGATGTAATTGCATTGCACTAAATTATACTAACTATTTCGGGTGGTTTGTTCTACTTCATGCTTGGAATGACAGAGCTGAATTACTTTCTGAGTATGCACCTCAAAAGAGAAGAAAATTCATGGTTATTGGGAAAATAAAKTGGGGTTTTTTCAACTGCAGAAAAAATGTTAAGACTGGCAAATTTTAAAGTATCACCATTTATTCTTTTCTTATGGTTTTTAATACTAGCTGGGGTTAGTTGCAAACTTAGTGATTTTTGCAAAAGAAAGAAGCTTTTCTTCACAGTTCATTTTTCATTAAACTAGATTGTACTCAGTCTGAACTCCAGCCTATGAACTGGGCTAGCAGCATTGCACCTGACAGAGAAATGGGTGGGTTAATTTTTAAGTACCCATAGAGAAGAGGTTGTTTTCCTTTTCTCTCTTCTGAGAGCTGTACTTTGTTGTTCATATGCAGCCTTATTTAATGATTCAGGTGCAGCTTTTGTGCATCCAAAGGGGGAACTTTACTAGATGGTGTCAAAAGGAGAGCAAGAAGAGCTTAGGAGTACTTGTTCTGTATCTCTGCCATCTGGGAAACTCCCATTGCATGAAATACTTATTGCCTACCCAGCACAGAGGATTTTAAAGCATGTAAATCGCTCCTTGTTCTATACAAAATTGTAGTGGAATTTAAGAGAATAGTTAAGTGACAATTAAAAGAGACCCACAACAGAAGAACTAGGGTAGGGACAAAAAATATTAAGAAAAACAGAGAGGGAGAAGGAGAGGGAGGGAGCGATGGAGGTAGGAAGGCTGAGCAAATGGAGGGTGGGAGCATGGGAAAGGACTGGAAAGTGAAAATAGAATGTGAGATCTGAAAGAGGGGGATACATGATGATACTGAGGGATGTAAAGGTTGGAGAGGTAAGTGTAGGGAGGGTGTTCTTGCCTGGAAAATTGGCCAATACCTGGACCTTTGGATGAGAATTAGAGSGGTACTCCCTCTCAGACATTAATACTGAGCATTTGGAGGTATGTAACTGGGGTGAGGGAGCAGGAAGTAGGATGGAAACTCTGAATAGAGCTGGGTCAAAAGGTGTTGTCAGGTAAGACATTTCCTGGTGATGAAGGTAAGTTGATACAAGTTTGTTACAAGCATAAAATTATTCAAAAGTAATAGAAAAGGATCAAAGCTGGAAGGAAGGATCTTAAAAGAGTTTGATGTCATATTTTAATTTCTTGCCCAGAATTCTTAAATCTTATCCAGAGTTGTTTTGTTGTAATTTGTCCTCTTATCCAACTCACTTAGACATTAGGTATATTCACTTTAAGGGAAGGATGAGGCAGTTATATCTGAAAGTTTTGACTGATGTGGGGAACACAGAAAGATGAAACTTCAGGAGATAAATGAGATCAAATACAGCTGGAAAGAAAAGAGGAGAAAGTTACTGAAGGTTTCAAGAAAAACTAGTGAGGAAAAGCAAAGTGAGAGCAGTCTGGTACAAATGCAGACAGCTAAGCTGCCTGAACCTATTGGCTTACACACTTGGGTCAGGTTAACACTGACTCATAAAGCAGGTTTAAATGGCAGACCAGAACTTCATTTTTGCGAAAGTAYTGTATCTAAACATATGCAAAGTCTCTAGAATAACATTCTTTGTCATTTCATTCTTACCTATTTAATTCTCTGAGCATTTTATTCTTGAGAATTACTGTAGTTGATCAATACAAAATATTCTGAAATATAAAAAAAATAGTATTAGACATAGGATGTTACTAACAACAATTTTTCATTGAGGACCTTTCACATTTCTCTAAGAGAGCCCGTGCAACTATGAGGTCCGTGCCTCATCAGCCTTCCAGTATTTTCTTAAACAGCACCTGGCCTCCAGATCTCAGATTCAAAGTCTTCAGTACCTGAAACTGAGCCAACCGGTCAGTTCACTGCACAGGGTTAGCCACAAAGCATTGGAGTCTTTGGGGAAGAGATGAGTTCTCTGTTTTCTGCAACTTCTCCTTCTTGAATATCCACATTTAATCTATATATCCCTGGCATTCTCAGGGCTAAAGGAGCATATGTATACCTGTGCAAGGTTGTACATACTGGAATATCTACAGCTTCATGCACATCTCCTCCCTGTCTCTCAGAGAAACATTCCTGCATCTGCTGTCCTGCAGCCAAAATGAGGCATCTGTTAAACCATAACCCAGACCTGGCACATGTACTATTTTAAAAAGRATGTTATGGCACAAGCAGTGGAGTGCAAAAGTCATCACAAACTATGGTCCCTGTGGGGCTTTAGCCATCTGCTTGCTAATTATGTATACCACAGCCTGGCTGTTGCACAGAAMACAAACATTGCTGCTGGCAGATTTGTTCTGCCATATAATTACTGCAACTGGCACAGGCAGAATTCCAGGAAAGTTATGTCTTTTTCTGCCCATTGCTGTTACCATTTTTGTGTGTTGCCCCTTTAAAAGATCCACCTGTTCTTTCTGCCACCTTGTACCTTGTTCTAACCTGTTTGCATCTGCCTTTCCCAGCCTGTGCTAATATCTCTCTCCAAGAGTAAGAGCACATCACATTACCTAAAACATACTTTCTATGGGGCAGCAACTTTGTTCATATTAAGCTAGTGTTGATACAACAGTGGTGTATTTAGCATCTTTGTGCATATTGAGCTAATGTTGACATGTCAGTGGTGTATTTAGCAACTTTTCTGCAACCTTTCATAAAAGTCATCAATGTAATAAGGCAGATATGTTCACTGCCTGGGGAAATGAAGCTGTTCTTTGTGTCAGATTAGATCTCAAGAGGTKATAGTTAATTCAGAGCAGTCAACACTTCTTTGTGGTCAAATCTCCATGAAATACCAGATTTGCACTCATCACCACTTTTCTCCCCATTGCTTTTCCYTGTCTGGGAATAGCTCTCCCTTCTGCCCAAGTAGTTGTTAACAGGGGACAGTCCACTGCATTCATCTATTACAGACAGGCTGGAGTCAGAGCAACCTGTGGGGATGAGCACTGAGGCAATGTCACAGACTGCTAGGTCTGGTGTTGCACTGCTGGCTAGTCATTCTCTTGCACACCCACACAAATGTGATGACTTTTTATTAATGAAAATTCAGGTACTTGGGTTCTATCACATGCAGCAACTGAAAAAAAAGGTGAGGATCTAAAACTGTCTGTGTCTCAGGGAGAAGAGAATACGGACATCATTCTTAGATTTATGTATATTGGAGAAAGCTACCTGTTGTCATAATATTATTTGGTTTTAAATGATATATGAAGATTATAAACATGTCTGTATGAGTTACACACTCAACTTCACACTCTACTTAATAATTTCTGCAGGGAGAGAARTAATTTCTTATTCATGGTCCTTCAAGAATATTACATTATATTTGTCACATCCCAAAGCTTCTACTGGTCCTGTTGTCAGTGTGTTCGTATCTATGAATGGATACCCAAAACAAACTGATTGATCATATCCTCCTGTTAGAGCTCTGGGAAGTTCATTTTGCCCTTCAGAGTGTTCATCAGGAGAGCCTGGTACTATTCTATCACACAGTGAAGAGYCTGTCTTCCATAGTGGCCACATTCAATCACCTTGAAAAATTGATTAGAGAGCACCCTTTATAAACCAAGCTGTTCCGCTAGTGAAGACCTTTTCATCGCTYCCATACGAGTAAATTAAACTAAACTATATTAGGAAATGGTTGGGACTTGGGTTATTGTCGCCCCTAAGGTAAATGTGAAAATTCTCTCTGATGTATTTTTGCCCCAGGCCAGTCATCAGTGAGCTGAAATGCCCCTAGGCATGGCTGAAGAATTAGCACAAGCCAGATGCTGTTTGCTACAGGCTGTGTAATTACACTCATCTGCATGTGGAGCTCTCCCATAGTACGGATGGAGTCTGTAGCGTTTCGTGCACCTTTAATTCACTCTGCAGAAGCAGCTTTCCATTTCAGGGGCTCCAGTGTTCATATACAAGCTCCACATATGGCATTGGTACCTTGCACCAGAGAAAGGCATCCATGTCTTCCATGCATGCCTTGTGAATAAGAGGTTCTTTAATTCGCGATGGCCTTGTTGAAATCTAGAGAAAGAAGCTGGGAATCAAAATYCTGCAAATTTTCACAGTATAATCATGGTATGGACTTACAGCCCTTAATATTACAGTCACATAGATGTGTGTTTTGTGGGCATTAAGCAGTCSAATGAAATAAGGTTAGAACTCTTTTTGGGAGCACATGTTGCCAGGATGCTACAGCTACAAAAGCCACTTTCCATGAAATGACATTTCACTCAAGTGTTTATTCCTCATTAACACAAATTTTATCATTTCTCAAGTGAACTGTGATTCTCCCAGGAGGCAAAAAGTTCTGCTGCCAAATACCATTGATCTGAATTGTGCATAGACTTGTTTTTTTCTGTTGTTCAAGAAAGGGCTACCTTGTGCATCAGGGATCAACTGCATGCCTGAAGAAACAAGGGGTACATTGTTAARCTGACATAGATGGTTCTCTAACTGTGGTGCCTACAATTGTATGCAAAAGCATCCTGCTGGTTTAGAGCAATGAGCTGATCTGCCAGACAAGATTACCCACCCCAGATTACCCATAATTAAATGCCACCTACCATTACATACCCTGCAATAAGCTGCTGTGCAGAGAAGAAGCCAGATGGGTGGTCATGGATGGGGGATGCCCGGGCAGAGCTCRCTGCTGCCTGCAGAAGAGCAGGGCTGGGAAGCTGGGCAGGAGCACAGGAAGGGCAGCAGGTAAATACTGCATACCAGTCTGCAGGAGGAGTTATGAGAAGATGGGGGTGGTTGGAGGTGGGGGTGGGGGAAAGGGCAAAAAAAATGCTGTTCTTTCTGTAAATTCTTGGGTTTGTTTTCCTTCTCACAAAGAGCTGGTGTGACAGGAGACTGGGACCCAAGGGTATTGTATGCAGGAGCCCTGAACTAAGGCAGGCCTAGGGGGTCAGGACCCTGTGGAGAAGGCTTTCTTTCCTCTCTTTCTTCTTCACTGTGCACCCTTGTCTTGTAACCACTTTCAATTTTTAAGTGCATTTTTTTGCTATTTGGGAGCTATTTTTTATTTCATTGCCAGAATTGTTTAATTCCAGTACAGCTCATCTTCTTATACCTTTTTCTGCAGAAATGAARACTTGCTCCCTACAGTTGTTTGGGTTTTTTTTAAGTGTAAATGCTCAACCACWTATAATACCAAACTTCAGCATTTTCACACCCAACCAAGAACCTTCACTTCTTTAAGCCTCACATTATAAAAGCTTACTCACAGTCTGCAGAGCTCAAAAGTGGGTATGATGAACTTGCAGCAGTTACCAGTTCCAAATATTGACAGCAAGGGGTTTTTTTTGTTCTCTTTTTTTCATTTGTTTGGTTGGGGTTTTTTGGTTTGTTTTTTTTTTTTTTTTTCTGTTGTTATTATTTTCCTTTTATATCTCAGGGACACACATTATTTTGTCTTGCCAGAGTACTCACCTCAAAAGTCTGTTGAGAATCAATGATAAATAATTCCTTTAAATCTTCTTCTTTCTCCTGAGTCTCAGCTTCTCCAGATCCTCTTATCACATGTTTATTGTCTATAAAATTTATTTCCAAAGACAACACTTTATATTTGACTGTATTAAAAAGGGKTTTTTTTATTTGTCAGTCTACAATGTTATCTATTATTAATTTTGCCTCAGTTTAGGTATTAAGACTTGACTAAAAAAYGTATTCTTTTGTTGTGTCTATCTCTGTGTGTGTCTATCTCTACATGTGTGTGTGTATGTGTATATATTTTTTATGTGTGTTTACATACAAATACATACACATACCTGTTCTTCCCTGTTCTTTCACTTATTTAGTAACCTCAGCTTGTTTTTCAGAAAGTATTGATTCTTATTAATGCTCATTTAAATGTGATAGGTTTCATGCATGCTATTAGCAACTATTTAATCCTGCATGATTATTAATTCTTATGTGCCTTTTKCATCTGGAGAAATAAGAAACCTGTAGCATCTCCTGTTTGCTCAGTCTGAGAGTTTTCTAAAACGTACTTTAGCTACAGAATGCTTTGAACCCATCAGGGCATTAAAAACAACAGTTCAAGATTTTTGGAAGCTTGACATGACGTCAAATAGCCAAGATGTTTTTATTACTCAGCCATAAGGCTCACTTGAACACTAAATATTCCAGAGAGTAGTGCTTTGTGACCTCTTAATATCAGCACTCATGAAGACTGTTCCATTTAACTTCTTCAGATCATTTACTTTTCTGATTTGTGACAGACTAATGGAAATTTGGACATTAATTTGGAAGCATACTCATTTGCCTGAGTGAATATGAATTTGGATGAAACAGTTCAAGAGTAACTCATCACATTTAAAATGTGGTTTTCAATTAACAAAATGTGTTTATAATGCAGGATGTGTCTAGTGAACAGTCCATTTAATGAGCTGGTGGTCATCTTGAGATCATCAAACATCACTGGCTGTTTGTTTCCCTTTAATACCCSTTTTTCCAAACTAATAACTCCAACTCCAAAAATGATTTTTACTATGTTAATGTCTGTCATTGCCTTTATCTTTGAATTGATAAAACAAATAATTAAAAATTAAATAATAAAGTTGGAAAGTCAATGCCATACCTGGGAAAATGCACCTACCAGGCAGGTCACTAAAGCAGAACAGCAGAAAGCATTTTAGTGTGAGGAGTAATTCAAGCACTGCTCTCCAAGTTATTGCAAAATTTGTGTCTACAGAGRGGCTAACACATCACAACCATCTGTAATGCCTCATTTTGGGCAYGGTATACATCCTAAAAAAGCCCAGGCTTTTTGGTTTCCGACAGTGGAGAGAGTAACACTCCTCAGAATGGACTGTACCAGTATTGTCCTACTSAGGTATCTGACCCAGCTCGTTAGAACAGTTGAGAACACACATCTACCATAAAACGCTCTTCATGATATAGCATTCRCACTGATCTGCAGGGCAGATTCTCTCTCCATCATGATTCCCTGTTCCTCTTCCTTCATAGATGTCACCACCTTTTCTTGAGCACTTTGACTACACCACCTTTTTTTTTTTCTTTCAAATAATGGGTACAAAATGCAAACATTGTCACTGTCAGGATTTTCCCAATAAGTTGGTCCTGGGAGGCAGGAGGTCAAAGACATTGTCCAGATCCTAGTGCTATCAAAAGAACTTCTGAAGTGAAATATCCATTTGTCATGATTCCTGCCATGGAAATATTTCACTATAAAAGCAGGACAGAAACATCTGCCATCCTTTGAGTATGGTAATGAATCACTGTCACTATTTGCACTTCGCAGTTTTCTCTCTGGAATTTTAAATTCTTTTGTGGATTTGTCACTAACCATGCTGAGAGCCTCATTCACAGCAGGCTCAGTATTAAAATTCATCTGCAATAATTTTATTAGTGGTCATTGTTTTTGTTTTGCTAAATCCATTTCTGTTTTCTCCTAAATTACAAAAGATCATGTCTTGTTAGTATTTGATCAGCTTTATGACTGCATGACATATGGTGCATCTACTGACCATCCTKAGACATCCATCCAAGACATAGACTTCATAATATAAAATTGCAGCGGTCTCTGCAAGAAGGCCGTGCATTGGAAGAAGGCAGAAAGTTCACCATTAAGCTTGCAATTAAAATGATCTGTCTGAAAGTCTGAGTTTGGTCTGAAACTAGTGTCCTGTGAAGATGAAAGATTAATTTTCTGTCTCATTTTAGAAGGAAAAGTTTTTGTGATTCAAGCCACTGAATTTCAGACTTTCTACAGACCTTAAAATTGTTCATCTGTTCCACATCCTTTCACATAAATCATAATTTGCTCATTAGTTAAGGCAGAGTTTTCAAACAGTGATRTACAGGATTTGCATGAATTCAGACACAAGAAACTGAGTGGGCTCTTCTCTGCAGTTAAATTTAACTTACATATTTTTGTTCTGCAAGTTGGGTTACTCTAAACAGAGCATCTGAGAGATTCTTCCTGTAATTAAGAGTTTTTAATGCTCGCTTGCATGAGATAAAACATCACTTGGGGTTTGAATCAACATTTTAACACGACAGTCTCATGATCTGTAGATGTTACATGCCGCCTGCTTCTGAGAAAAATTATTTACCTGARAACATGAGTTCAGCATCATACACTAAAATTAATATGTAATGACCAAATCTAACTCTGATCCAGCATGTCCAGATCCCTCTGTAGAGCCTTTCTACTCTCCAGCAGATCAACACTCCCACCCAAGTTGGTTTGATCAGCARACTGGCTGAGGGTGCCTTCAAATGTCCTTGTCCAAATAATTGATAAAGGACTGGCCTCAATACTGAGCCCTGGGGAACCTCACTAGTGAGTGGCCATCAACTGGATGGGGCAGCATCCACCACCACYCTCTGGGCCTGGCCAGCCAGCCAGTCCTAAGAGCCATTTAGCATTAATTTTTTTTTTTTTGACAAGAACAACAACAACAAAAAACCAAAAACCAACCAAACAAAAAACCTAAACAAAAGAAAACAAACAAAAAACAAAAAAGAAAGAAAAACACAAAGCACAAAAAATCCCCACAAACAATAGTTAATGCTAGGAGAAGCCTTTAAAAAAAAAGGATAAGAAGAATTCCAGCCATTTGTGATTCAGGAGTCCYTGTTGTAAATCTTGTACCTCATAGGCCTTAATATATTTTTATTCCATAAAATTTTGAAAACATTTAAATGAAACTCACRTTAAATTTTTTACCAGACACAAGCTGTTTCATGGTATAGCTTTGTGTTGTCTAAATAACAGTACTTTTTTGTTTGTTTTCAACCTGTGTGAGCCTTAGTTSTCTGCTGTAATAGGCAGTGAATGACTGTTCCTATTCACTTTCTTCATCCCATTTCTGGCTTCAGACACCTCTACAAGGTCTTCTCTATCTAAAGAGAGTAAYAGCAAAAAATAAACCTTTCTAATAAAATTAAATTGATTCCAGGAAAAAACTTGAGTACCTAAGTAGAAGTAATGGCATCATTGAAATCCAGCTAAATTGATCTTCCTACTGAACTACTTTTCTTTCACCTTTTCTTGCCTTTTTTGACTTGTGATATTTTGCTCAACATATTAAAATGAGGCTTATTGCTGTTGCTTCTMTGTTGTTAAGCTGGAACTTCAGAAAAATTCCTTCTCTTGAAGTGTTGTGCAGTTATATGCACTTTTTGCCTCTTCTCTTGCAAGAGTGTTCTTCAAACTTTAAAAGCCAGAAGAGATTAGGAACTAATTTTTCTATTATAGATTAGACATCCATATTAACAGTGTCCTTCACGCTTTGCTAGACCCCAGGATTGTCACTAAGTTCTACAAAATGGTGTAATCTGCTATCAAAAATAGCTGCTGCAGCAGCACAGATTTGTGTTGGATGTCTCTCATTCTAATCCAATGCTTGTAAGAACTGATGATGCCTCAGAGAGTCTGGCAGGGCTGCAGGCTGCCACAGTGCAAATGTAAGTTGTTTTGAGATTATAGAATTGTGTCTGTTTCCTGTATCAAACATCATCTGAAATTGCATAATATCTTGAGCATGAGTTAATTTTTCAAAATACCACAGTAGGTTTGAAGAAATTCATATTTGTGAGCAATCTGAAATTCTATTGCTTTGGGATATTTCACTGAACAGAATTTATCTTTTCGTTATCAACTCAGAGATTTATTTTATAGGTCTTTAACTTTTAAGAACATAGATACAGCATTGGTCTTCATGTGCAGATTTAAATCTTGAGAATATAGAAAATTGAACAAGTCAATTTGAAACCTAATAATATTAATAAGGTTAAGGTTCACTTCCGCTTTTCTCAAGAGTTTTGTTTAGCATAAAAACTGTTTTATACTGGTCATGTACTCCATATTTAGACCATCATTGATCTGTGCAGTTTCACTGCTGGGCATGAAAACTGAAACCCTTTCWGCAGGAAGAATGGCTTAAGACAGACAGATAACAGAAAATCTGGAACAAAGAGGGTACATTCAGCAGGATATTAATTGAAATTTTCTGCACTTATAATGGCAATATGTGAATCTCAGAATAAAAAAATTAAGGCTGTTCTTGAGCAACTAATTTTTACCCTCTTAATTCCCTTTAATCAAATTTAGATAACAYGATTCTGAATGAGGTCCAGTAAGAATAGGAATTCAGCTGTGCCTGTCTGTGTGAGTCCAGTGTAATTAAGACTTTGCACAGGTTTTAGCTAAAACTGTGTTTGTGGCTCAGCAGGCAGTTAAGTATTCATACTCAGAAAAACACAAAATAAATGTTGCCATTCCATTTTTTCATCATAGACYAATTTACTGCATGTAAAATGTTTACTGTATGTAAATATTTAAGGCCCACTGTTGACAAATACTTCAACTGCAACCAATGAGCAAATATTGAGAACCTCATTCAAACAAATCTTGATGTACGTATGCTCTTTTTGAACTGAATGGGAAAGCTTTGATTTTTGACTGTGAAACAGCAAAGAAAATCAAACCTTTTTTTCACTTTAAGGAGGTSTCTCATCTCTCAGAAATTAAGCCTGTAGTGCTTGTGAAGTATATGAAAGGATAAAGTGCGAGCTTTTTATTCTATTAGGTGTTTGAAATGGATCTGCTTTTCTCAAAACTTAGCCTGCCTCAGAAGAAGTCAATCTCCTTTATAATTTCTTATGTAAGGAAACATAATCTTAAAAAATTTACAATTTGGAACAGGATAAAGAGGTATTTCAAGTTTGACTCCTTGCCTGCAATCTTAAATCCTCCAGCCAAGGTGCATAAGCCTACTTTTCCAACAGAGGTCTGTTCCCCTTTGCTCTGTGCTTACTTCTCAACCATGTCCACTCATCTTTGCAGCAAACAGGTTATGGATGATATTCCCAAACTGCTGTAATAACATCCTGGAGTTTGTCCTGCRGTCAGTTCACATGCTCCTAGGTTTCCTTTCACCACCGTGTACCACAGCCTCCAGCTCCAGGATGCTCCCTGCTCCCCACTCCCTACTCACCTGGCCCCCTCTGKAGTGGTCAAACTCTGATCTAGGGCTCCACCTTGTGATCTCCTGGCGYGGCCAGCAAAGAGTGAATGAGGGAATCCTCAGTATTGATTCCAGATCTGATCTTGACTTCTCTGCCTCCATAGAACAATGGAAAAACCCCAGCCAAACAGATTCTTTAGGTAAAATGAATGACTTTAAAAGAAGCAATAGGGCTTAATAGTGTAATTAAAATAGCTAGGCTCAGAGAAAAAAACTGAATCAAAAGTGCTGGAAGGAAGTTGGTGGGCAACCTGGGGATTAGCATCTGAACTCCAAATGGTTGTTTTGGTAAAGCACAAACTATAGCACACATAAAATTGGACATAAAGTTGCTTTTTGTCAAATAAATTTAAAAGAAAAAAGAAAAAATAATGAAAAATATTTTGTTTTATGCATAACATGGCAATTTTATATATGTATATATATACATGTATATATTTAATATGAACCTATTTTCCTTCTCATTTTCAGGAAAATAATTCTGATGTAAGAATWGACATGGTTTTTTGGTTCCCAGCAGGAAAAAATAAACAACTCAAGTATTAACGTCAGTTTCTGCTTTGTGGGAACATAACTGTGGCCAAAAAGATTTTGAAATAATTTGCACTGCTAAAGCTTGAGTGAGTACCAGTGCATAAAGCTGATAGCATAAACCGGGCCCCTGGAAAGTACTTGGCTTTCATAAGTCAGAACTGTTACTGCCATCGATAAAGTACAGAACTGTGGAAGATAATCTCCTCAGCAGACAAAAGGTCAGACAAAAAAMTTTTGCTTGACATTTTCCAGAAGAAATTCATCATATTAACTCATGAAATGTAAAAGGAAGGGGTGTTTTCACATTGAATTTCTATGGGMAATATAGTTTCTCTGAATTTTCAGACTTGATTTCTTTTTTTAATTTTGATAGGATATGGAGCTAAAAWTATTTCAAATCTTTCAATTTCCATTCAATATAGGAAAATGTGAGAAGTGATACCTCTTGGAGAGTTTATATATTTGCACTGCTCTAAGAACTGCCAGAGTACCAGTACTGAAATGGAGACTGCAGCTCTCCTCAGCAGAGTGAGCATATTCACTGTGCTGCTTTGATACCACAGTTATCTATGGATAGGAGCATAGATTAGGGTCTATAATAATTRGTATTAGTTTGGCCACTTCATTATCTTATGTGCAATCACTAACAATCAAATTAGTCTAGTGCACAGAGAAGTTCAAAATGAAGGGGGGTAAAATGCTGATGAATTTCCAATGTATAGGCTAAGTGCTGATGATATTGTGAGTAGGTATTATGTTATAAAATAAATTTATGTGTATCATTGTGCTAGAAGCTTCTCAAAATGTGAAAGAATGTAAAATAAAATGTAAAAGAAAAGTAATAAGTAAGGAAGGGAAAAAGAGAAAGTGAATTACTTTGAACTTCAAAAAAATTGTCAGAACATGGTTGGAAATTTAATTTTAAAGTAAAATTTGCTGTATACAGAAAATTATTTATAGTCTGKCTTATAATTAGAAGATGAAGGTATATGTATTTTCAACTGTTATCTCTTCTTTCTTGTAGATGAAAGTTTTCATTATTTTAGGACTTTCAGCAGCTATAGCCTTCACAGCTGTTTTCTTTTCTTTCCTTCAAATAGGGAAAGACACCATCTTTGGTAAGTAACAGTAAAAATACATGTTAGTTTCTCATGTTTACTGTTAAACTGAAAATACACGGACTCTGCAGACAGTTTAGCACCAGCAGTATAGCTCAACCTCTTTTGTGTGCAAAATATACTATCTGGCTTCTCTGAGAATTATTCCATGGAGGTGTCCTTTTAAATTGTAGTTTCATAAACTCAGTAAGTAAAATTTTGTATGTGTAGGGTATCTCAGTTACTGCTTTGACTAGGAGTGATTTTACTTTCTAGTGGCACTCCTGTGTCAGATGACACGTTGCCAAACACAATTGCTGGACTTCTTTCCCCATCTGCTAATCATCCTGGGCTAGAGGCAGTTRCCATAGGATGTCCCACCTGGCACCCTCCTGCTGTCCCACAAAGGTGCTTCTTTCCTGTGGATCTGTTGGCTGCTGGCACYCAGAGGATTTTGAAGCATCTCAGATTGCCTTATTCCTTATGTTCAAAAAATGTAATCTAGTAATTTTTACCAACGTTTACATCTGCTCAATTTAAATCAGCTAAATCTAATGAACTAGAAAAGTAGCAGATACCAGACTAAATTTTAAAAGAAATCTGCAGAAACTGATTTTACATGAAATTAGGGCAGAGATAGTAAAGAAACAGGATTTCAAACCACAACCTCATATTATACAGCTATATGCTTGATTCATGAAGTTTGGTGATTTGATTCCCTAGGAAACTGTTCCCCTGAATTTAGTGTAGAATCACAAATAAAATAAAATTATATGCAAAAAAATTAAATTAAWTAATTCATTAAATTAAATTAAATTCCCAAACTATTATTTCTTATGAGAAATCTTTTTTGTACTATCACTGCAAAACAGGAGATCTGGTTTTCTTTCCATACTGGATTCTTTACTTTGAGTTACCATACAAATTTTTTTGAAAGATGTGGTCTAAAATGACCACATTATGTCATATGCTAGTTAATACAAAATGGATCCAAGAAAAATAGAATGGTTTAGGTTGGAAGGGACCTTACAGATCATCTAGGTCCACACTCTCTGCCATGGGTAGGGATGCCATTCACTAGCCCAGGTTGCTCAGAGCCTCATCCAATCTGGCCTTCAAGACTTCCAGGAATGCGGCATCCACAGCTTCTCTGGGCAACCAGTTCCAGTGCCTCACCACACTCACATTAAAGGATTTCTTCCTAACATCGAATCTAAACTTGCTCTCTGTCAGTTTAAAACCATTGGCTATCATCCTGTCATATAAGAAGTCCCTTTCCCTCCTTTTTATATTCTTCCCCAAGRCACAGGAAAGCACCAATATCTAAAATATACATGGACTATAAATAAATGGAATAGATGAAATGTGATTATAGTAAGTGTTCTTGGTCTGATGAAACAGTACAAGATAATGTTTATTACTCAAGGACCACATATTTGAAGACATGGTATTGGTACCAAATTCATACTTAGAAGAAAAGGAAGAGAGACAATGGAATTTAAGTACAGCAAGTGGATATTCTCTTTTACATCAGAGCATGAATCAATATCACAGGATGAGCAATACTTCAAGCATGTTATATTTCTCAGAGCTAAGCCCCCTAAAAGTAATTCAAAAATATGCTATATTAAATTCTAAAAGAACTACTTATTTTATGGCCTGTAAAAACCAAACTTCTTTTTTAACATAGACTCAAAAAGGCTTTCAGAAGTAATGGAAATCCAAATGTTAATACCAAATGAATCATCTGAATATTTTATTATGCATAGGTGAAAAAGAGAAATAACTACTGCTATACTTAGATACTGAAAACTTTAGTAAAGTATAATTTAGCCTAGGAGAGATTACTCCTCATCACACATTTTTCTTCCTTGASCTGAATAGCCTATTCAAAAAATAGATGATAGAAATAGCACTGACTGTACTACAACTAAAACATGCGCCCTTAACATTAAATTGTACATAAATGATAAACAATTGTACATAAATGATTGTTATTATTTTTTATTATTTGTTTTTCTAAGAAAAAAATGGGCCATCCCACAAAATTCAGATAGAAATAAAGCAGTTGAACTTTAAACATGACTGGTTCTTTTATTATAAGGCAACATGTGCACAAAAGAGGGATAAGCTAAGCCTCATAATAGCATTATACAAAATAGCACAGCTGAAGTATTATTATGTTCACATATATATTTCCATTAAACACAGGTGAAGAAATGAGAATAGGGTTTTCATGAACTGGCCCTATCCCAGGTCTTAGTTTTGCTTGAATATGGACTTGAATTCTTTATGTGGCTCAGACCAGCTAATATTACCCGTGAGGGAGGGTCAGGTTTGTCCTGTCAATCCAAGGACAGTTTGATGAAAARTACATATGAACCTAAGGAACACAGCTGCATATGGAGAACACAGCATGTTTCATCTGGACCTATTACATTTGGTCCTATATGACATGTTCATAATTGGATTTATACTTCAAGCAAGGAAATCTAAATCCCCATGTCTTATAAATTATGGAATAATTTATTTACCACACCTACCTTACATTTTAGCAAGCTCAGAAGCCATAACATGAATTTCAGGAATAAAATATGGAGATGGCTTTAAAGGGCAAAAATTGTRTCTTAATATTAGAAACTTGTATATTTTCTAATTGTAAATATTTTAATAAATATGCTATTTATTAACATWTTTTTTTTCTTTATTTTTTTCTTTTTGCTTTTTTCCTGTTGAGAACAAGTTGAAGATAACTGCATCACTAAGGCTATCCAGAAGGGCTCTAGTCTGGTGGATTATGCTGCACATTATGAAATTAAAAGGTAAAAAAAAGAAATTAATAATGTATTCAGGAAAAAGTTTCATAACAAAATAATTTGATGTCAATCTTTCTGTTTCCATGAGAACCCATAAAATCAAAAAATCACTGCCCCCATTACCTTTGAGGGATCTGATCTAGAGGAAGGTGACCCTGCCCATGGCAGGGGGCTTGGAACTAGGAGATCTCTAAGGTTCCTTCCAAYCCAAACCATTCTATGATTATGTCACTGAAAATCTGATCCAACAGGACCTTGTGCATTATSACCATATAAGTTGCTCTTCTAAAATGTGGGACAAAATAAATAACACAAATGTAAATATGGATGTTTTTCTGAATTAAATACCTCAAAAGTCATACTTTTGTGGACCTATTTTTGAACACTAATTACGTTTTTCCAGTGCAGCGAGACAGGAACAACTCCTATGGCATCAGGAGCCAAACCCTGTTGCTTTAAATTGGACTTTTAAAGTGAATTGCATATTTCCCCTTTCATCTACAGCAGATGTAAAAAAAGATAAGGGAAAGGAAATGAAACATTTATCTTGGACTGTGGATAGGCAACAAATCAGGGGAAAGCTCCTTTGTGCTTGAGTTACAGTATGAGAATGAGCTCCTTCAACAATTTTCTGACTAGATTTCTGTGCAACACAAAATTAATTCCTCTCCAAAATTCGGAACACATCATCTAAGTTTTACAGGGTAGAATCCCCACACTTTTGCATAGACTTTCCCTAAAGACTTATCTCTGTGATTTGAAAATGAGTCATGATTTGCAGAGCTCTGTGAATGTTAACTGTTTATATGGACAGAACATGTCAAGAACTSTTGCCCCTGTTATGTAGAGACTGAGGTCATTCTCAGTTTTTAGTGATAGTATTTTGGTGGCAATTTAAGGCATTTAAAATTTAAAAACATAAGTCTCAAGCTTTCAGTGGCTCARCTGCCTCATGTAATAGATGGAGATACTGATATTTATGTCTCACAAGATACTGTGGTCAATATCTTAAACATGATAAGTGCTAAGAGATGCTAAAGATAGATGCTTAACAATGATTATTTCAAATAGGAATTYGAATTTTATTGGGAATAAAACTGAGACCACTTACCCCAGACACCAGACTATTAAGCTACCTCTGAAATACTGTGTATGTGGGTATATAGACTTTAAAGAGAATTGGTGCTCAGAATTTGATTGAGGATGGTCTTGGGTATTAAATGTTACATGAAAGCAAAACCTACTCAGAGAAGTGAGTTTGGAGACCTCTTTTGTGACTATCCTGCACAAGGTCTTCCACTTGGTGCTGCAGGCTCTGCTCAACCCAAAAGTTTCTTTCTCATCCTAACGATTTCCCACAAGATGAACTCTGGTTGTGTGTCTGACAGAAGCACGGTTTCTCTTTTAGAATTTTCCTTGCAGAACAAGGTCACAAAACAACCTTCCTCTTTGCTTTCCCAGTGTTCTCTTCAATCAAAATAACTCAATACCTTAAATACCTTAAACTTACAACATATCCAGGACAGACAGCTTTATTGTTATGAAAATGTTCTAAAAATTTATACGTTGCAAAACCTTCTGTATTTATCTCAMTTATAGAAAGATCCAAGGAAGTGGAATAGCAACCCCTACCTTGCTGCTGGCTTTCTCAAAATTTCCTGAACAAGAGAGTCAAGAGATTTCCCAAGCAGCCGAACGAATGGAAATGTCAATTCAGGTGCTGAAACAAAAAGTTTGCCAGAGGCACAAGCGTTCATTGCATCCAACGGGTAAATACAATGTATTGACATTGGCAAACCACCCTATTGATTTGTTGAATGCTGTCTTTTAGATYAAGGTTCAGTTAAGTTCACTTTTATTTTATTTTTCACTTTCTTTTGTTCTTGAAAACACTTCGTATAGGTTTACATTTTTCTTTGCTGGAGTGTGGGTGGTGTTATAGTTGAGGAGAGCAGTGTTGCACTATTGGCACCTGTGAACTCATGACTGTGTATTTGTATTGCCTAGAAGTCAGCCTGCATATCCTGTGTTGCAAGCTYCTTGTTTGCAGTGAAATGTCTATCTTCCCCAGCAGTTTGGGTTTAGTGCTTGATCTTCTATCACACTATGGCACTGGCATTTTCAAACACACATCCTCTTAAYATGTGCATATCCTTCTTTAAATAATATATGTTCTTATTTCCAAAACTAATTTTATAATGCACTGCTGTTGCACATTTATTTCCACTTTAACTGGGGTTTTTCATATCAGATGGGGAAAGAAAGAGAAAGTTCAATGTTGTCAAAGTGAAATACTTGCTGCTAATTAGATATGAATTTCAAGATGTCTGTTTGGTGTCTGGAAGGCTCAAAATATCAGAACCATTGACTTTTTCCCCCCATAATTTAATTCTGTCACTTACACAAAGTGTTCTATCTTAGTATTGGAACATTTTTTTCCAAGATATAGAAGCATTAGAGTGCTGTAAACAAACATAAAGCACACACCATAGTTATTTTACTGCCTTGCAAAAATATCTGGCTTACTTAACTAATGGGGCATTTGTAGAAGTAAAAATATATCTTTATCTATATGGATATATCTGTGCATATATTTGTATACACACACACATACACAGATGCAATTATTTTTGTGCTGTGCAATCCAAAAGAAGTTGAATTTCTAAACTTCAGAAGTGCACAAAGCTCTTGCTAATTTTCAGAACTGAAACGTTAACAGAATGTAAATAGACACTGTACAGTCTAKGTGCCACAACAGAATAGTTTTACATAAATTAAAGAACTAAATTGACTTTAAAGAAAACATATGAGTCTCGACCTAGGCAGCCCAGATAACTTGGGAGCTGGGCTCTGAGTATAATTTTGAACCTGAACTAACATAGAAGTACGGCTCTATTCACAAATTTGGCATGAGTTACTAGTACATAAGGACAAGATTATGCAGCCAGTCTAACAACATATTCTCCCTCCGTTCTCACTACCGCTTTGTGCAGGTTATAACTGCTCAGCAGAACATGTTTTGAGCTGATTTGTTTCTTGAAYCTTTGTCCTTTGTTTTTGTGGCTTAATATTTTGGTTTGAACAATGGACTAAAGCAGCTTACTTCAGAGTTGAATGGGCAGAACAAATAGATATTGGGACGGGGTGGCATGCATTAGCCAGTGGGTAGACAAGGGCAGGAGTTGTATGTTACCTCTACCCTCATCTTTCATCACGTGATGATTGTAGTCACTTTGAATGTYGAGGGTTCTCTGAGTTCAGGAAGGATATTCATAGAATTGTAGAAAGGTTTGAGTTGGAAAGAACCTTGGAGATCCCCTAGTTCCAGCCCCCTGCCATGGGCAGGGTCACCTTCCTCTAGACCAGGYTGCTCATATTTCATGGGTACATCCACCTCCAACTGGCCACACGTATTTCAATACCTGCAGAGGTGAGAATAGGTACCAGCTCTCTGCAGCTTACACATAGTGTGGCTTTGTCCCTCATCGTCAGATGCTCACTGGGAGAACCATCTTGGATTGTTTTAGAAATATATTTATAACATGCTGTCTACTGGTATAAAGGGACTTGATTTTATCTAGCTTCCAAATTCCAGCTAATAGTTCTGATTCTCTTCCACTCAACACTGAATTCTATGGTCACCTGCAGGGTCTTTAAATTTCTGCATCTTTCCAGTCACACATTTTTCTTCTTTGGTATACACTTTTGTCCTTGAATGGCATTTCTTACACCTTTGTTGTAAACACAGGGACCAGGCAAGTAAAGGACTACAACACAGGGAAAGAAGGAAGCAGCAAGCGGGTCAACGTCAGCTCTCAGCTATTGCTGAACCTCTTTCTTCTCATTCTCTATGCATCAGCCAATAAAACCAGCTCTTCCTCTARGTCCCTGACACAGCCTTTTACAGAACTTCTCACTAAGTGCTCTTCCCGAGGAAGAGGGAGAATTCTGTAGATGCAGCTAACAATAATGCCTTTTCTACTCTAGCAGCTAAATCCAATACAGCAAATTGCTTGTCTGGGTTCTTCCTTTCAGATCATTTATCAGCTGATCTGCTCACTATGATTGCTAATATTTCTGGATGYCTGCCTTATATGCTGCCGCCAAAATGTCCAAATAATTGCTTAGCTAATGAATATCGACTCATCACTGGTGCCTGCAATAAYAGGTATGTATGATAAAAATTGTGTCCTGAAAAATCCATCCTTCTCATTCTTTAAACCCAAGAAGCTGTGTTTACTTTTTCCAAGGAAATTGGTAAAGGGGGATTGGTGTTAATCAGAGGCTGTAAATGAGGTGCCTGTGAAAGTTCCTGGAGGAAGAGCTCATCATTTACACTTTGGTGCACTACTTTTTGTAAACAAAAAAGCTCTGAAAGCTTCTAGGATTATGTGAGGAACTTTACATTTAGGGAGAAACTGATTTAGTAGATTCCTTCTTCAATATTAAAAAAACCTTAATTCTAACCCAGCATTTATTTTTTGTTGAATTGGATAAAATTATATAAAGCAGGAAAACAATATTACTTCCTAAGGAGAAATATTTTTGTATTTTCCCACAATTCTAAAAGTTAGAAAGCATGAATCAAAAAGTCCGAGGTGTTGTTTTTAATTTTACATATCTGTTTTTATAGGTTTAGTGGCTATTTTTTATAACTAGTATCTACTTGTTGCCTAATCTATTTGGCAACTGTTTCCTGCAAAACCCCACATAATAGATGTGTTCGTCTCTTCAGAACTCTCCAATGCAATGAGTGTAAAACTGAGAATGAGGGCCCTTTTAAGTACAWGGGTAAACAATATTTGTACTCAGCAGCCTCTGGATACATAGACCTAAGGTCATAAACTGAAAGCTGGACTGTAAGTTTACAGGTGAAGTGCTACAGAGATGAAAATGGAAGGCCTTCATCATTGTACAGGTTAAGGTACTCTGCAATGTTGTGAATCAAGAGCAGTACAATTCTGCAGTTTTATTATTCAGTGAGTCTGGTTTTATGAGACGAATCTGTTTTGCTACATCACAAGTCATTTGCAAGGAACATGCCTGATAGACTCTTTGCTGAAAGGACACAACCTGATATGCATCAGTGTTATAAATCTAACTATGTGGATATCCATAATTTCCCCCAGGCATGTTCAGAGTTGCTTTGAATCTGAGATAGCAGCTAGTACAATATTTTCACTGACATCTCCATCAGGGCTTGAATACATTGGCCAAGATTTGTGCAGCTGAACACAGACACATGGATTAAGATCTTAATTTACAGGGTGTCTGTTTAGTCTTTCTCCCTAGTGATGAGAGAAGCACTCTGCTATAGGTAAAAGTAAAAGATCTTTTTCTCTTCAGTGACTGACAATACTAGGATGTGTACAGGCATTTCAGTCTGATATGTAAAGCTGGGTAGGGTAAATATGATTCATTAAGTCTGGTCTGTAGTCACTCTGTTCTACTGTGTATATTTTTATGTTTGTACCACATAAACCCACCACTCATATTTGGTAGTATTTTAGACTCTGTGCTCTAAATGTAAAAGGTGTAAGGTGAAAAAAAACCCTTCAAAACCAAAGGAGTTGAAACCAGTGAATCAGATCTTAACTGAGTCTAAACTTTTGTGAGCCCCTTGAAATACCTCTAGTTCTACTGAAATATATCAGCCTCAAAAGCCCATAACACTGTAATGTAAATAACATATTCTGTGATGTAAGCCAGCTTTGAGGACTTCAGACATTAAATGAAATACGAGTCTGTGCTTTTACTTGCTTCACAGCCTCCACTTTCAGGCAGAAAATACATCAAGACCTATGTTGCATTTGTACTTTTGTTCACTCTGTTTGAATCTATAGCTGCACTATAGATCACTAAATTCTCCATTTCATGACTGAAATTTAGAAATGAAATTTTTAGTTTAGAAGGGAGCAAGGAAATGCTTTACACATGTTCTGCTAAATGAGTTTGCACCTTTGTGACAAATCAGATCAAGTGCAAAGGATGTTTTCCTTAGCACTGAGATTGCTTTGTTTTAGTGTGCATTTCCTAGAAAAAAGGTGTAGTAGAATAGCATAAACATGACCTTCTATGGACAGTATCAACATAACATCAGGCATTCCCAGCAGAGATATTATCTTCTTTTGCTAGTAAGAGATATTAGTTTCCTTTCTGCCTAGAAAAACAAAATAAAATTGCATTATTTTAAAATGAAGAATAAGGAACAAAAGGAAAATCCAAAGATATTTTCCCCCATTTTTTAATCCCAGCTATCTAGCATTGATCTAAACATCTTTTTAGTGTCTAGTACAATGAGAGTAATTCAAGGGTGAAGGAATTACMGATTCCAAAGGAAGGGACTCTTACAATTAGTGCAATTAGCTTCACCTCATCTTAGCTTTCAGAGGTAGTTATATGTCTACTGCAAGGCTGCATCTTTGGCTGCTCCTGGTAGTGAGAAATAGAATGGAATGACAGGATGGCACCCAGGAACTGTCTGTCCTTCTGGCTTGATGGTCAGGTTGTTCCATGACTACCTTGCTTTTTGTACACMTAATATTTGGGGCATCTGGGAGGAATTTTATCTGCAGCATTTCTATTTCATTGTTGTGTCATTAACCATTCTCTCAGGTAAGGACCTGATGCTCAGTCTGGAGGTCCAGTACCAGCAGAGTTAGGAGTATGAGTATGGCTCACCTAGTGGAAAGAATGAGCAATCCTGACTGAGTCCATTGACTTCCAGAAGAAGGAATTGAGATGTTTCCTTTAGGTTAGCTACTTCACCTCAATGCAAGCYAAGTGTTCAACTAGTAGCAGGCTTATTTTCCAGAAGTGTCCCATGTTTCCAGAAGTTACACACATGATAGCTCAGCACAACATAAAACATYACAAACTCCAATTATTAAGTTGCCATATGGCATTCATTCCATCTACTTGAAAATAGGCAGAACATTAAAATATGATTCAAAAGATAAAAWTCTGGATAGCAAATGGCAGCTTAAGACTCCAGGTTGCTGCTCAGGCAGCCAAAACAAAATCCAAATGGTAYAATTCCAGTATTTCACAAGTAAATTAAAACTCCCACTTTCCATAAGCAGAATATACAGTAATCAAATTTGGGTACTTTAYAAAGCTGTATGGTAGCAAAATCTTATTATTTCAGCTGCCTTTTTAATTCAAGCAAGATTCCAAGACATTAACATGTTTAATGCAATAATAAAAAGGCATGTGAGAGGGGTTTTACTAAAGTAGCATTCCAGTGATCTGCTAAAATACAAAAGCAATCAGGAGAAAAATCACTGGTTAAGCAGTTACATTAACATTTCATTATTTTTAATTGAGTGAAATAGCACTACACTATGTGCAGTATTTTATGCAATTTCAATAAAGGCAAATCAGGCGTAACTAATTTGAATGCTTTATTAAAGCATACTTCAACCTTCAAGTGTGAATTATTGTGGATAATTAGGCATATTACAGCACCATATAGCTTGGCAAACTGAGTCTCTTCAGTCTGCTGGAGATCAATGACATATTAATATAATTGTTTAGCATCCTGATAGATACATAAATGTATGTTTTAACCATATATATTTCTACCAACATTCCAGAAATATTTCTGGTTCTTTGTGGCTTACTTTACAACTTTAGYCAACTTGAAAGCATTGCAAAAAAATTATTTCTTCCTTTTAGTGTTGACATATATTTAACAATTATGAATTATATTGAACAGGGCAAGTTGAAAAACAACCAAAAAAACCAAATCCTAAAATTTCTAATACTCACAACAGAGGGAAAATTAATTGGGTCAAACCCAAGACTCATTGACTATATTAATAAATAGAAATCACCAACAATCATTTGCTGACCCTCAAATTAAATATGACCTTATACTTGCTACCCTCTTACTTTAACACRTTGGACTACACTTTTTWACTCCCTTTCCCCCTTCCAGGTAGRCTGGCTGTGGGGTGACAAATTGGTATGCAATGATGCCAAGATGTGCTCAGGCAGGTGATATTCAGAGAAAAGAAAGTTTTTGTGAGGAAAAAATACACTGCAGTTAGTGCTGACAACCTAGCAGCATGGTTCAGTGCCGGGGCTTGTGCAGGGTCCCAAATACGGACCCAAGAAATGAGCATAGCTTTAACCAGAGGCAGAATTGCCACTGGATTCAGCTCCCATCTCCTCAGCCCTGGCTCCTTTGGTCTTGCTAAATGATATCTTCTCTATGACTAGTGTCCAATTTTCATTTACGTTTTCTTCACCTTCACATTGAAGGGTTTCTTCATATTTTCCCAAGTTTTTATTTTCTCTCTGTTGCTCTAGCACATATTTTTCAAGAGCATTTTTGTTGCTCTTAAACATCTTTGTAGAGATACTAGCAAAGGCCGTTGAGAGTACATCTGACTTTATGGGGAATGAGGACACTATCAGGAACTCACCTTCACAGCAAGTATTTAATAAATGTCAAAAGGCAAACAACTTAGGTTATAAACACAAGTAAAATAGTAATAATTCATTAGCAATTTAGATTTTCATTATTTTCCTTTTGAGTAAAATTAATATTGGCATACATGAAGACAAGTATTTTWTGCAGTTTCAAAGATTGCTACATTAACATGTTATTATAATGGCATATTGCTTTTTGGGTGATGATTATTTCATATTATTTTATTTTTATGGTCAGGTCTTATATTTAGAACATTTATATTATACAAATATTAYATATATATATATATTTATATATGTATGTGTATGTATATATATTTTATTTATTCAGAGGTTCTGCTGCTGCTGTTACTTTTGGAGGATTTTTAATTTTATTTTTCTTTTCACAGGGAACATCCTAGATGGGGGGCATCCAATACAGCTTTGGCTAGGTGGCTTCCAGCAGCCTATGAAGATGGCCTCAGCCAGCCTCGAGGATGGGATCCCAGTGTCCGATACAACGGATTCCCACTCCCCTCGGTGAGGAAGTGTACCTCCAGATCACTTCAAACACACACACTGGGCCATTATCACACCTGCCACCACAGACCTCCATTTGCATCAGTCTTTACTGTGTAAAATTCTTCAAAAGTGTCTGTGGAGTGCAGTTAAGAAGCCAGTGGCTTTGCTAAAGCATAAGTTCAGCCCCATGGTGACAGGTTCCCTGCCCCTGGCTGGGGTGAGCCCATGGAGCAGTGCAGGGGGCACTGACCTTCCTGAGGAGCAGCCCAGTACTCGAAAGAGCGCTGTAGGGGAGAGAGGCAGGACAGGAGCCAGCCAAATGCCTGGCCTGGCAGGCACCAGGCAGCCAGCAGACACAGGGTGTTCATTGYGGACACAGGTAGAGAAAAGGTGCACAGTGGACCTAATTCTGACCTTCCCGTGATGAAATTGTAGATACAAGGGAGGCCTACAAGGATGCATGCTGCCATGGCAAGAGGCAATGGTCACAAGTTTTTCCAGAGAAAACTTTGTCTTGGAACAAGAAATTAAATTTGTTGTGAGCACAATAAATGTTGGAAAAGGTTTTTGTTGGAATATGGATTCCAGCTTTGAGAGCTTCTGGCATACCCCTCRCGGGAAATACCCAAGACCTGTCTTCATGGGGCTCTTAATAACCTAATACCTGCTTTCAATGTAAAGTTGCACCTTGTGGTCTCCAGAATTTCCTTCCAGCCTACATTTTCCAGCGATTCTATGATTCTTTGTTTTAATAATGGCACCTTTATTCAGGGAAGGAGGGGGAATATGTTGGATGTTAACTAAACAGATATAAAGCACAGGGACATGCTAGGATGTGTGTAGATGTATGCATGTATGCCATTCCTCATARGCTAGCAAGCCTTAACTGAACAAGTATTGCTGTCAAATCATGACTTCATTTTTAGCTTGTCCAACTTAATAATCTTAGAAAGTATTGCAATATTTATGGATTACAGCACCTCATAYGCTTAAAAAATAGCAGACCTGCCATGGAGGGAAGTTTGAAAAAAGAGCATTTGCACAGAGGACTGGGAGAAAAATTCTCCAGTGCAGTGTGCAATGATTTGGGCTGGATTTACAATTTGTGATTTGTCATCATTGCTTTGAAACCTGACTTTTAATGGACTCAAAGTCTTGTTATTTTAACCATTGTATGTTTAATAAGGATAATCAGGAGAATTTAGTGTTAATGTCACTTATAACTCATGTTATTAATTAAATAACATTGTCTCKAAGTTGCACAATTTAGCACTCAGAGATGAAAACCTGACATTTACACAGGCAAATTTCCAGTAGATAGTACAAACTCCCTTTTTCTAGATTCATTAGGGTACATGCTTGTAAAGCAAAACTCTGTTTAAAAAAGATTATATAACTGTACTGAATCTGATCATCAACGTCTGACCATCAGCAAGGTTTTCTGCTTTGTTTTGAGCAAAATAGATAAAACTATTGTCATAAGGTTTTTTTTCTTTTTTTGTACTTTGAGCTATCTGATTATATTCTTTCAAAAGTAATGTGAAAATATTGTGAAAGTGATAGATAAGTGTGAGGATTACCATAAAGCAAAACAGTGATAAGAAAATTTTACTGATTTCAAGAAAATATGTTTGTGGCCACCAAAGCTATTAAAATACTGATCTAAAAATTTGGATTCCTGATGAGCTGTAGATAGCTTGCTCTCAACTATTTCAGTATAAATCCAGTTGTTCCTAACAATTCCCATGTTGCCYGTTGACCTTACCAATTCTATTTAATTGAACCTGCCTTATAAATTCATTATATAGCCCTTATATTTATTACAGGCTCTATGAGTTGATTTTATGTGCTGCCCTTTCACTTGCTTGACTTCCAAGCCAGCTGCTATTTTCCAGGGAATATTTTGCAGCATGAGGGAGGAATCTGTGAACAATGATACCCTTAACATCTCCACAACCTGAGTGCTGATTTTGCCCTTATAGTTTTGCTTGGTTATTAATATAGGCTAGACATGTAGCATAGATGTCTCTATGTGCTCCTCCTCAGAGCATCTGTATCTCTGTGCATCTTGCACAGAACGGCATCAGAAATATTTTTTTGTCTTCTCCTTGCCTGGGAAAAGGAAGCTGGACTTTCAGCTACCATGTGTTTGCAACCTATCTCATGTCCTGGGCTGCGTAAGCTCTTTCATTTACATATGGAGCCGCTCAGACTTTCTGAGTATCAGCAGTGATTTGAGATTTTCCAGCAAATCCTTTTGTTTAAGGAAGAGAAAACAGAATAAATAGAAAGAAAACCTTTAGAGAGTTGAAAATAGATGTGTGGTTTTCAAAATTGTCTGGAAAGGATCAGATCAAAGATACACTGCTCACTGACAAACATATAGAAAAACCCAGCTGAAACATCCCTGAAACTGCTTGTGGTACCTTGGTGTCAGCTCCTGAACAGAATTAAGAACCTGGTAGAAGTTGGATTTTATATTGTTTTTGAATTCTTTTTTGGTTTTAGTTTGATTTTAGCCAAACCATTAGAAGCACTCTACAACATAAAGTTAGGGAAGGGGAAGATAGATTTTATCACTGTCCCCCCTACTTTGTAGTGTTTTATCACTTTGGGAGAAGTAAAAACTGTTTAACACTCAAGGTAAATTGGTTCTCTTCTCAGGTTCGTGAAGTGACAAGAAAAATTATTMATGCACCTAATGAGGCTGTCACTGAAGACAGCCTGTATTCTGATATCATCATGGTATGGGGACAGTACATAGACCATGACATTGCATTCACACCCCAGAGCACAAGTAGAACTACATTCCTAAGCCGGATGGAGTGCCAGATGACTTGTGAAAAACAAAATCCATGTTTTCCAATAAAGGTAAGATTCTAACTTAAATTCTTCAAGAGAAATTCCAGGCTCTAAACAGGTGAGTAAACATTAGAACAGAAACATTAGAATAGACAACKATAGAAAAATAGAAAACAATACAACTATTAAATGAAACAGGTAGACATTTAATTTTTTAAAWTTTTTTTAGAGATAATAAGCTATAGTTAATGTACTTAATAAAAAAATTCATTTTTTTTACCTAAGGTTTATGCTGCAGAGAAACCTTACTAGACTCTCCTAATGGTATTGTTCTCATGCTTTGAGGTTTTGAGTTCCATTTGGGAATATAGCAAAGTAGTCATTTACATTTTCAGTCAGATAAAATGAAAGGATCTTAATGTTACTCATTGAAAGCAAAGATACTTCTCCCAGTTAATGCAAACTTTCAAAGAGAGCTACCTTTTCAATGTATGTATAAAAATGATCTCCAGGGAGATGCTGAAACCCACATACATCACATCTTTGCTTTGAGCAGATGGAAGACATGAGTTCAAAGCTTGTTAGAGGGCTAGAAGAAACATAAATGGGTATAAATTTAGGATACTGTAATTTTAATCACTTGATTTAAAAGTATAGTCCTTCTCTCACTCAAAAAATTGAGTAGCAAAGTAAAACCATGCTTTTGTTTCTCAAAGCACAACCTGTCCAACTCAGGCTACAGGAAAGCCCCATGCCCATCACAGCCCTTGGCAATGTTCAAGTCAGAGCCACCTAAATTGCTTTACTTACTGTTGGAGCTCGMTTATTGACCAGCTTCTCTATGTACTGCCATGTAGGGCTTCTATCAGAATAGAAAACCTTTTTTGCCTCAGCAAGCTGTAGTTGATAAACATTCCAGTCTCTCCTTTTGCTTTAAGTGCCTCATTCCTCTTTCATTAAATGTAGAGGAAAATATTTGGGTAACTGTAAAGAGAACCAAATCAGATTGCGTTAAGAGGTGGCCTGTCTTCCATATGGTGGGAGAATTTGAAATACAGGGAAGGTTAAATGAAATTAATAAATTACTCCAATTTGACCACAGGCAGGTAAATCTAGTCCCTCTCACCCTGGAGATATGGACTTTTGAAAGTTTGCAAACATGTCTTGAGAGCATTCAGAAAGAACAGTTCCTTCTTAAAGAACCCCATTTTTTCAGGTAGTGAGCACTGAGTAACCTGAATCAGCCACAGCAGCCCTAATTACTAAAAGCATGCCATAGTTCTGACAAAAATCTCTAGTTTGCTGTGTTTCAAATTTCMATCTGGGACATGAAATTTTTTTTCCATTTATATTTTTAAGTAATAGTCTTAGAAATATTCCCATTCCTAAAGTCTTACCAAGAGAGGCTAAGGTGGACATCCACTCCCTGACCAGCAGTGCTTTGTATGATGTGACAATGGATCCATCTGAAACATATACCATAATATATGTCTATAAAGCATATATTAAACATAGAACTCCCCGTTTTAAAGTCTGTTTTCTGTAGCTATAAAACTGCAAAACTCTTCAAAAGTCACTTGTGTTTACAATAAATTCTTCAAAATAGCCTGACTAGTATTGATTTTTAAGTGCAAAACCCCCACATTTTTTATTACTGCATGGATTTTTTGATTGAGAGGAGACTCRTACTGTTTCCTATAACTTTAATGAAATGTGGATCACAGGGACCACAGTAGTCTAATTACTGAACCCTGACTAATTCAAGTCTCGACATCCCATCTACTTTAAAAGGGAGACAGCATAAGGGATCTTTAAAAAAGACTCCAAGGMTAACACTATTCCTGTGGTAGAGGCATTCAGTGCAGATGGATAAAAGGTGCACAGATTGTTATGGCATAGACTTGCAAGTGGATCCTTCAGTGCTCTAAACAAGGCACAGACTTTGGATTTCTGTCTTGGAGCTGTGACGAGGTTCAGAGAGTATGTTTCAAGGATGSTCTTGAAGGCGAGTCATGTTCACATGTACTAAATCTATCACTGAGTATTTAACGTGTAGCTAAATCTAGCACTGGATGCTCCTCCTACTCAGCAGCGCAGCCCAGCAGGAGGATGGYTCAAGGCTACCTTCGATGTAGCCGCGATTGGCCATGGCAGGGGACATATAAAGAAATTCAGTCACAACCCTGAAAGTATTAGATACATTTCCAAACTTGTGACCCCTTTACATGGTTAATTTTTCAGCTCCATTTTGGTATAACCTGTTATTCACAGCTTTGATRGACAGATACAAAGATGGTTGTTCTTTTACTTTTATCATATATGTTCAGAAAAAGAAAGGGCTGTTGCAGTAYATGCAGTAAATAGTGTGACCAGAGGAGCTAATTTTTGAACACTGAAACAAAATGCTATTACCCTCTAGAACTACTCTTCTTTCAGAATTATTAACTAAATAAATCTCCACATAGTAAATATTTGGAAAACTGCCACAGTCTGTTTTATACATTAATTTTGYGTATGAAGAAAATATGGGTGGTTTCCAATGGCAGTGAAATCAATAGCATATTATACAGCAGTGTAGACACAGAGGCTGCAGTTTGCACTCTTGCTGTTCCTACAAAAGCAGCACCCAAGGGAGGATCCACCCACGGAAAAGGATAACTGTGCCTGCAGCTGCACATCCTCTCTGGGGATTTCAGCAGGGAGAGGAGGCTCCTGACTGCACAGGTTAGGGAATCTGCCTAGAAAATATTCAGTCAGTGCAATTCAATGAAGGATCAAAAGCTGCAATAGTGCATTGATATTAATAAGAAGTGTAGGTAAATGATTCATAGGTTCTCAGGAACCATTGTGATTTTCTGTTCTGGATATTTTTATAATAAACGCTATAGAATTTCTCTCAGAAATTCTCACATGGAGCCTGTAATTTCTGGTAGAGCCTGAACATTCTTTTTGCTGTATATTTACAGGGTCCTCTAATGGGAAAAAAACCCCAAACCCACTAGCTTTAGTTTACACTTCTTATATAACAGCCTGACATGCGGAACAGGGTTGTAGAGAAAACTTGTCATTCCTCAGATTATTATTTCAGGTTAGGTCTGAGACATAAAGAAGCATTAGAAAGACTTTCATAAGAGAGCTACTGACTTTATTCAGTATTAATTACACTGCTGCAATAAGATAGACACAATGCATACAGTTAGCATGATGCAATCCAGAAAAGCTTACAGTTTTACCTGAATAAAAAAAAGGTGGAAAAGAAACAGAGTCACAGAAAATTGAGGTGATTTGAAAAAGGTGACATGTAACATGACAGGTTACTGTCTCAGCTACAAATAGATCAGTCATCTGCACTCAACAACCAGCAAAGTGAGTTCCTGCCTTCTTCTTCTATTTCAGAAGCAGCAGCTTGCTGTCAGATGGGATCATGGACTCTTCTTCAAACATTAACATTTTCCTTTTTTTTCAAACTTTCAGAGACCATAAGCTAGGTTTTCTTTTAAATCTACAGTAAAAAAACCATTTACAAGGTCATTTCCCGCAGCATGAACTCACAATAAGCAAGATTTTTCTTTAACTGAAATAACAATTTAGAGATTGCAGTACACTTAAATAATTGTTACCTTTCATTTTCCTTCACATAAAAGAATTTCACCATAACTAGATTTGACCATGCATATATAATAACCATTTAATTTAACATGCAGCTATACAGGAAAACTATTGTGGCCAATCAGGGTTCTGTTGCAATTTTTTCCCTCTAGATTTTTACACAAAAAAGAATCACATTGATTTCAGTAATTAGTTTTGAAAAAAGAATGTTACTCAGCACCCATTTCAGCAGAAACGGGTCTCTTTTTTTACTCATTTTAATGTTTCTAAATAATAATAAAAGGAACCTCTATTTTACACATTCAGCTGTTGGCTGCAAACTACTAATCCTATGAAAAGGGAAAGGACAGCATAATGCAGCTCTGCCAGTCCCTTAATGTTCATTACTGCTGGTTTTTCTCCACTGGGACCAGAACAGATTGAATTGAAATCGCAGAGGCAGTTAACTAAAGATTATCCAGTATGAACTTTATTCAGTGTTTATATGTTTTGCTGTGAGCCTTGCTGTTTAACAGCATAAAGGCATCTCCTACATTCTTTTCTCAGTGATATCTGAATTCTTCCTGGAATAACTCCTGATGACTAGAAGCAGGACACACTCAAACACATACAGGGCTGTGGCTGTCAAGTTCAGATATTTGTATTACGAGATGAGCTGCCTGCTTACATTACAGCTGAAGGAAAAAAGAAGCCACACTAATAGCAAAAGACATAATAATAAATGCTAAATAGAAAACAAAAGACAGAKAAATTACTGATTTCAAAAATCAGTGAAAAAAAATTACTTGTTTTCTTCAAACATAACCTACCTTGATTTGCTAAAACCTAGGCAATGAAGAAATAATGGTAGAATTTCTTTACCAAACAAAATTAAACCATTTCCTAATGTAAATGATTTGTTGTTATCAATCTCTACTGACATGAGCTCTCAGCAGATTAATTTCACTCCAAAGTTGCTTTGTTACTGTTAACCCCAATTTAATGACTGTTCTATCTTTGCAGACTGATCTCTGCATTATTAGAAAAATGAAGAAGAAATTACATCACATATGCAGCATTCATTGTCTTCTGCTGAAGAGTTCTGAAAAATGAAAAGCAAGCAGATAGAATACAAATAAGGGTTAGCTCAGGTGTCTGTACAAAACATTTATTTTCTCTTAGTCAATTTTTGAACCTCATTATTTGACCTCAGTGTCTCAACTGCGTGGGGTTCAAATCAATAAAGGACTGGGCAATCTTTCATTTAGCCAAGTCTATGTGCAGCCTTTGCTTTTAATAAAGATGGTCAGTATTCAGTACTTGTAAGACAACTGTTGCAGCAAAATAATGCAGCAGAAGACTTGTGGGGGACTGGCAGAAAGCAGAATGAATATTTACATCTGTCCTTTTCAGTCAGGAAGCTGGATTAGAATTCAGCATTGAACCAAAGCTTTTACAGAGTGCTGCTGCAGACACTCCTCATTATGTTTTGATGCAAACAGGTAAACCTGCTGTTTCAGTTGCTCTTCAGTAGAACAGAATTTGACCAGATGTTCACATCTTCACTCTGATACATTTTATGATGAATTTTCATTGTAAAGCCAGACTAATTTAGATGTAAATGTATTACATCAATAGCTTGTGAGAGAGTAAATGTTTCGGGGTTTACTTGTCTCTGCTTAAAAAAGATTAATCTTTTTCCTCCAGTCTAAAGAAAAACAATCTGTACATATTTAGAATATGTCACTTCAGTAGATGAGGTCTGAGCAATGAAAAACTGAGAGAGCGAAGGTAAATATTTAGACAAGACTCAACGCAGCATCCACAGCTGTTCTCCTCACCTCAGAAAATACCCTTATTTTGTATGCAGGTAACCACCAATGATACATTATCTGCAGGGATGGATTGCCTGCCCTTCTACCGCTCATCTCCCGCATGCGGCACTGGTGATCATGCTATTCTCTTTGGAAATATATCTGCGCTAAATACAAGACAACAGATCAATGGCTTAACTTCTTTCCTTGATGCCTCAACAGTCTATGGCAGTACCCCTGCTGTTGAAAACAAACTGAGGAATTTAACAAGCAAAGAAGGCCTTCTTAGAGTAAACTTAAAGTATTATGATAACCATCGGGAATACCTGCCTTTTACAGACCAGATCCCATCCCCTTGTGCACAGGACTCAAGTGCAAGTGGAGGCGAGAGGGTGGAATGTTTTCTGGCTGGGGACAGCCGCTCCAGTGAAGTGACATCCCTGGCTGCCATGCACACRCTGTGGCTGAGGGAACACAACCGCCTGGCCCGAGCCCTCAAACGCATCAATGGCCACTGGAGCGCGGAGACCGTCTACCAAGAGACACGCAAAATTGTTGGAGCTCTGCATCAGGTGGGCTGCTTGCTTGCTTATCTACATACTGCAGTGAATATCTCACAAGAGAGCTCACAAAGCTTCAAACATGCTTCTGTGAGGGCTTTTTGAGATCACGTTACCTTTTCTTTCTCACCTATTTCGGTGCTTTAAATATGGCATGTTTAAAGTTGGTTTTGCTTTTCACTTTCTAAATGTAATGTCCCAGTGCTTAGTCTGTCTAGGCACCTTAGTACTCTGATTTTCATGGCAGTTGACACATATTTATTCAGGCAATTCCAATGCCTGTTTTGTCTATAAAAGAGGCCTTTTCAGTTGCCTTTTTTTTTTTTTTTGGTTTTGGAAATTATTTAAAAGTAATGTAGGTCTCTGTATTAATATAATGTACAAAATGTTTACTTTCTCACAGGTATATCATAAATAAGAAATCCCCTGTGTAAAAYGTAAGTGAAGTTCTCAATGAAGTAGTAATGCACAAACATCAGGGGCTACTGTTGACAGGAGATAGTAGGAGAAATAAGAGTAGGAAAATACAGAAGAGTCCATAARGATGTTTAGATTAGACATGTTTTCTGACTCTTACAATTTTTATTTTTTTTTCAGCACCAAAGGAGACTTTTTTGTAGATAAATTGGGGAAGGATGCAATAAAACTTCACTTTTCTGATAAAAAAAAATTTCCTTCTGCCACAATTTTTAGACAGTAGAATAGAATATGAAGCATTTTTCCTTTAAGAAATCACCTACATTATCTAATGCATTGTTACTTGCACTCAAAGCTATATAGCTTCAGAGAAGTAACATACTTAATTGTATTTAGTCAGCTCTTTTGAAATGTTTGGCTTTTAGTTTGCTTTAACCAAGTCAGCTGCTCTGCCATAAATATGACATTTTCATTTAARGAATGTCATTGACAAGTCAGAATAGTTGTTAATACTTATTAGAAGAAAATTGCAAGTCCAAAAGCAGATCTCTGTGCATTTATACCCTTCTGGTTTGCACCCACAAACATAATGTCCTGAAAGAAACAGCTTYGTGCAAGGCACTGCACTGAATGGATCAGCACTGCTCATTATCTCTGCTGGTATCACAGACTAATGAGATTTGCCTGTGGCTCATTAGAAATGGGTTTGAGTTATATCTAGCTAGTTTAGAAACATTCATTCAGGACAGATAATTGGAGCATCTCTATTAGTGTGGTATGTTAACTGGCACACTAATGACAGCTCTGGTTGAATTTYCCTTGTGATTTCCACTATCAAGTTTTGTTTCAGTTGGTAGACATTTCTAAAATTCTTTTTTTTTGGAAGGAATACTTTCAAGCATGAGTCCTGCCTGTGGGTGTGTGATTATAGAGAATCGAATAAAAAGCCTTTTCTTCTTTCTAGAATAAAGATGAAAAAAAAAATCTGTTTAGACCATACTTTTCTTCCTGGATGTTTTTTTGGCACCATAAATACCTCTAGTTACAAGTATTTGATAATAGAAACTTGACAAAGTTAGCAGACATAACAATTGTCTATTGATATCCTGCACAAAACAGGGTTTTTTTGGCTGCATTATACAGTTTCACTGAGTAGTAACTGTCCTTTCTATTTCATTGGAATTAAACATGCTTAACTTTATAAAGTGTTAATGCTGCAGTATACAGTGCTAAAGACACATATTCTTATTTACCACGTTTTGKGCAAAAAACCATTTTTTCATTGTAACTTAATATCTGAAGAAAAAATGTTCAATTATGCAACTGCTAGTCTTAAAATTACTATCTCATGCATAAGAAGTTTGCACACACTTATGCTGCTCTTTCTGGAGACAGTTTCCCCTGATGTGCCATTTGGATTATGAAAGATGGATTATTTGGCGCTAGTCAGATGGAGCAGGACTTCTGCAGATCAAGCTGAATCCAATTCTCTTTGATTTATTACAGTTCCAGAGAACCATCTCTGAATGAATGCAGTTGCTCCCACTTACTCCCAATTTTAGGTGACAACTGCCTTTAGTTTTCAGCACACATGTAGGTGTTGATTTCACTTCCCTCTGCATCTGCTTGTGTTCTCTAAGCATCTTGCATGGTCCAAGGCATGGGTTGAAAGTGGTTGAAAGTCTCTCTTCTGAGACTTACATAGATTAACTGCTTGGAYGAAACTTGTTTGTGAAATTAGATTATTAGATAGCTCCTCTCAGAATATGAAATTATAAAGAATAAATAGATAAMCAATACATCTTATAAAATAGTATGTATTGAATAATGTCAGAACTCATGTTTATAAAGTGTATAGCTTAGACTACTAACAAAACTATAATAATGTGTTCATTTTTTWATTAAAAATTGAACTCTTGTAAAATCACCTTTTACCCAAACATTTAGGGCTTCAACATCATCATCTGTAAATCCTTTAGTATTTTCAATGAGAACTGCAAACTAACCATGCATAGCACTTTAATGAATTAAACATCATTGCTGTATTTGATAGTTCTCTATTATTTCTGTAATATTTTCCAAGCGCTGAAGCTTCATTTAATTGGCACTACACTATCTCAGTGAGATATTATTCCTCTGCAGTTACAGCTGGCCAATGGCAATAACAATACACACTTTTGGCCTTACTCATCCTTATGGTGGTTCACATATTTTTCTATTCACTCTTCCAAACTTTTTTTTTGTTTTCCTGTTCYGACCATTGTGCCCCACTCACACCTACTTTGGGGTATACTTGTAGAGGCTTTTGAAAGGAAAGTATCCTGAGCCCTATGAAAAGTGATAAGAATTTCTGGATCTTTTGCATCTAATTGACAATAATGTTTAGTTGTAATTCTGCTTTCTGAATGAGAAGAATGGTGCCTTTAACAGTTGCATCCTGTCTGACTTGCAGTATTCTCGTGTTTAGAGGTCAGGATTAAATTACTTTTTCTGTAAACAGTGCACATGGGATTCATGATATGATGCAAAATCTATACAAAGCCTTTTCTGACACTCAGATGCTGTTTCTATCTGGATACTTAGCAAATTATTGGCAGAATTGCTAAGAAATTAGTGTTTTATTTTCTCTGATATGACTAAATGAATAGCATTTAAATGATCTTAATTTCTCAGTTAATATACGGTTATATAGAATAAAAAGGTCATATTAAAGCACCAAGCATATGGGCCTCTGTTTAAAACACAGTGCTCATTTATCATAATTTTCCACTAAATTAAACTGTTGGAACAATGTAATGAGATAGTAGAAATATTGATGTTACCGATTAAAATTGTTTTCTTCACGAGGCTTCTGCAGAGTTTGGATGTGATGCTATGAGGTGATGAATGTAGCCTAAGAGGAATTTGGATTACCACTAATCTCATAAATGTTACAGAGTTGAGACCACTCAGTACACTGCAGGTTTAGACTCAGGATATCCCCATACATTTCTTTCCTTATGCTCCTGCAAACACACAAAAGTTAACTTWTTTTAACAAATAGACTCAAAGTAAGCCAGAAATTATGGAGCCATTCATTATGCTAGTTTGTGATTGCTTTCCCATATAGTCACTTGCTGTCTGTATTTATTGACATATTTTGTAACAAGTACATTCCTTTGTTTCCACAAGAGAATCTCACTTGTTTAAGGAATACTCTACTGAAAGAAAGTACTGTGCTTATTTATGAAAGCAAATAAACATTTTATGTCATTATCTGAGAGAAGGAACTGCATGCAAAAGAATTTTAACAAAAATAATTTGGATGCTTGTCAGCTGTTAACAACCTCTTTCAAGTTTATTTATGTGTCAGTTGTAGGAACCTGTAGTGAGCCTTTCCTTGACTTCACACAGACAAATTTGGCCACATTCAGAGACTACACAAATGCTAGATGCCATTTCAGATGGGGTTCTTTGGCAGATTCCAGTAGCAGTATTGTATTCTTCTGTATTAGTAACAACTTAGCCTGTATTGTCTAAAACTCACCTCTACTTGATGGAGCCTCATTTAGCCTTTGGAAGTTTCCATTAAACAGATGCCTCTCCTAGTGGAGGGTGGGCAGGCATAAGACCCCTTTTTACCCTTAGCCTTTTAATTTTTGTGTCTTGAAATGGCAACCCCTCTTTCCCTATCAAGGAAATTAGAAATGAAGACATTGCCTCTGGAGCAAATAAAAATCTGAGTTGCCCTTTCCTTCAGGGAGTCCGGCCTTTCTGAGCAGCTTAGCTTGGGATTTCATTTAAAATGAGCCAAAAAATTAGTCACGCCAGGATTTTTGTATCCATGACTAACCTACTCCTCCATAAGGTCTTTGATTGTAAAAACTATATCTAAAATTAGAACTGCTGTCTTGCAAAACCTTTATGAATAAAGCAAAAGATTAGCTCTTCAAATGACAATGTCAGTATTAGTTTCTTGCAATAATTTCATTTGTTTCATATGCTGCATTAAAGGAGATGTAAAAGGGATTCTAACATACTGTCTTTTATATATTTTGTTCACTGCACAACCTAACCTGAAAACCTAAACCTCTACTTTCTGAGAAAAGTGATCAAATTGTGGAAAGGTTTGCTTGTCTGTGCTCTGTGCCTAAAATAAAAATACAAGTTTGTTATAAATTCATTTTATGCCAGCTATTTTTCAATATGCACTATATCAAGTTCAAAGTACATTTGTCCGTATATTTATTGCATATTATATTGAATCTATRAGGTATTTTATTGAGTTCATTATGCTTCATATTTACCTCATATCGCTTTATTGAGTTCAGCATAATCTTTAACCTATAATGCATTTTCATTTTATTTGTTACATTGGAATATTTTCCCCTCTTTCCTTTTGTCATGATTACTCCTATGCTTTTCAATGCCACTGTAATACTATTACATTATAAAAGCATTTGACAGAAGGTGTTTTTCAGTCTTTTCATTTTTGAAGTGTATTTTTTAGAAGTCTATAAATTGGTTTAARTTTAGAATAAAATGTCTACAAGGTGATTTTGGGCACCAGTATTTTAAAGCCTCATCGTTTCAAATTAAAAAAAAAARGGATTTGTKTCACAAACATATGCCTGAAAATTGCATCTGTTCACATTAGAAAGCATTCTTGAAAGATATTATAGTCCTTCTTACTTTCATTGCCATTTTTAAGGCCATTATAACTTACATTTTTAATCTCAACACACCTCCTGTGAGCTGGATTACCCCTGTGGTTTTTAAATGAGCAGCACTGGTAATCTCTGCTCAGGAGGTTTGGTCTAGCATCTGTGGTAAGACCTAACAGGGCCTGACTGTTGCACTGCTCTGAGCTGCACCACCAATTCTCTCTGGTCATTCGTCCCCTTGCTGCAAAAAAAAACCTGATGGTTTTTTCCAGGTAATATTGCTCTTACTTATGCCAAATGCTTGGGCATAGATGAATGAAGAAAAAAGCATTTAGCACCTGGGATTCATTACTATTCATCTATAGAAAAGCTGAAATATTTTCTTTTTGTTTTCTTTCAGATTATTACTTTAAGAGATTACATTCCCAAAATCATTGGTCCAGATGCTTTTAATCTGTATATTGGCCTTTATACAGGTTATGATCCCACAATGAATCCTACAGTTTCTAATGTATTTTCAACAGCTGCTTTTCGTTTTGGTCATGCAACAATCCAACCAATAGTAAGGCGATTGAATGCACAGTATTTAGATGATCCTGAACTCCCAAATCTTCATTTGCATCAAGTTTTCTTTAGTCCCTGGAGACTCATTAAAGAAGGTATGGTCTTATTTAAATTGCTTCTGTTGTTCTTTGGTCTTTTTCTCCCCATAATACTGTAACTTTTTTAAAAAGTTACTTCTCTTGGGAACTGGASCATTTATTTAATTAAATTATTTTTTTAAGTTGTTGACTGGATTCCAGAGCACTAAAAAGAACTTTAATTATTATTCTCAATTAAGTAGTTGACTATATTGGAAGAACATTACTCCCCAGATCAAGCCAGTTTGGTATATTAGCAATAGAAAGATGAGTGATGATGAAGACATTTCTGGAATTTTTTGTGTATGAATTTATTAACAGGTTGCAAGTTCTTTTATACCTGAAGAAGATGAAGCTCCTCCTTCATACCACTATTAATTTTTCTTTAAACTAAAGGAGATTTTTGCATGTGTCTGAATGTAAAAACCTATGTGGACAATGTTTTAAAAACATGGAAACATATATGTATTCACATTTGTTATGAAAGTTATAATGGTTTACAAATATGCTATAATACCATCATTTTTTATTTTTAAAGGAGGCTTGGATCCTTTAATAAGGGGTCTTCTAGCACATCCAGCAAAACTACAGGTACAAGATCAACTGCTGAATGAGGAGTTAACAGAAAAACTGTTTGTGCTGTCCAATAATGGTTCRCTTGATTTATCGTCATTGAATTTACAACGTGGCCGTGATCATGGACTTCCAGGTCTATTGATTTTTCTTCAGTTTTTCTTCCAACTGKTAACTGAAGTATAACTGCTTATATTTGGGATGTAATCATAAACTTTTAAATAGTAGCTTTAGTAATCAGAAAAGTCACTTAAGTCTCTTATAAAATATACATTGCTAATATTCTTAACTTTGATGGAAAGTATTTGACAGTTTTGAGATTAAAACCAGATTAAAACCAGCTGGAAGCAGTTCTAAGAAGGCTTTCTGCCTGAAGAAGCCACTCCCCATCAGCAGGCTATCCCCAGCCTGTGGGATAGGTCAATTCAGGCACAGCCTCACCAGCTCCGCCAACCACAGTAGGTGTTGACAGACGTCTTCACRAGTAGTATAGATGGCTTAGTTAGGTATACTCTGCATTTTGAGAAATATTACGTTTGTCACTGTTTTTTGCATTAGATTTTTTACTCCAATCAGCCCAGGGTAAGATTGAGGTAACAGTCAAGGAGTTAATAGCCCATCAGGYCATGGATAAACCTGCTTAGAGAAAGACTGCTGGAGCTTAGTTCAGATCCTGCCATAATTTCTTTCATCAATTTAACCCGTAATAGTAGACCTTTTATATACATAACTGTCTATGACTATGATCAAGATATTGTCAAAATCCAGTCCTTAGAATTTTTTAAATTTCATATATCATGCCTAACAGACAAATCTAATCTTCCTTTAAACATCATATTTGCAGGTTATAATGAATGGCGAGAATTCTGTGGCTTACCAAAACTGGAAACTCGCACTGACCTGAATACAGTAATAACCAATCCYAATGTCACTGAAAAAATCATGGAATTGTACCATAATCCTAACAATATTGATGTTTGGCTTGGCGGTCTCATGGAAGACTTTCTTCCAGGCGCTAGAACGGGTCCCCTGTTTGCATGTATAATTGGAAAGCAAATGAAAGCACTAAGGGATGGTGACCGGTGAGTTTATTATGGGTCAAATCGTGTGTAGAAACCCAGTAGCAAAGGAGATTTTACAGCCACCTAAATATGCTTCAAACAAATCATTCTCTACCTCTTGAACATTTTTATCTTAGATCTCTGAGTTTTGTTGGGTGAGTTTTTGATTATTCTTCTTTGGCTRGTACATAGTCTCAATTCCAGATGACATGGAATTTGTTTCTACAGTACTGAGGTGTCCAGCTGTGCACTCCTGCTGAAAATGCAAGGTGCCATGAGAAGTTAATTGTGGCAGGGGCCAGTAGCTTCTGCAGGGATGGATGTAGTACTGTGCAGGCTTCATTCCCCTTGAGGGCTGACTGGGCTCAGGGGCTGGAAGAACCTCTATATTTTTCTTTGGCAACTGCAGCAAAGTCAGAAGGGGTAGGAAAAAGCTGTAATTCTGTCCTCATAGAGGGGATAATAAAAACACCACATACTTGACCTTATGTGAATTGGAACTGCAGAGTGTTCCCAGAGTTACCTCATTGGACACAGCMTAGGATGTCAGTTCAACCAACCCTGCACAAGTGCCACCAGGATCTTGTGCCAGTACAACCCRGCATACCAGCAAAACAGGAGGAATGCAGCTTTAGGTCACAATAGGTCACAAGAAGCTGTTTATATCTTGCTTCTGCTCATGAAGCAATTATAAAACCAAACTTTTTTTATTTCTGTCATGTACTTGTGGCAGTAATTTTGGATCTCATGAGACATCTAATTTAAAACTGCTCACACMATGCTAGCAGGGGTGTTTAAGTACTTCTGGTCCTTACAATGACCTTTTAGCTCCTCTTATAAGTCACTGTTATGGAAAATAACCATTATGGAAATAATCATCCAAGGCAGAATTTAAATCTGAACTTTAAAAAGTGTTAATTAATTAGCTCACAAGAAAAAGCAATGCTAATCATAAAGGTAACATTTTATTTGCAGAAACTGTAAAGACAACAAACATTCTACACATCTGCGTTAAAAACATGGTGGAAAGTCCTCTGAATTGCACRAGCATACTTTTTCCTATCTGAGGAAGGAGTATCTATGGAAGTCTTCTCAGCCTCCTTTCTATTATTCAGTACCTTACACAGTTACTTAACATTCAGTGTCTTATAATGCTRTCTGCATTAAATAAACATAAGCCTAATTTAATATATTAACTCCAAATTGAGAAAAAGAGAGTTCTAATAATGAAAGAATTCCCCAGTTTTCTGCCACAAAGTTTGTGGCAGTTAACTTATATATGAAATAGTATTCTGTCATTAATAACAAAGAAACCACCTAAGAGAAGTTAGAAGAATATAACAACATGTTATAGTTGTCACATAATAAGAATAGAAAAGTGTCGGGTSAGGCAGTGTTGAGTGTTACCTATAACTGCACCAGGGACACTACATACACTAGATACCCCAATTGACAGGTCTGTATGCAGGCATTTAAAATTAATTCTTCTAATATACTCTTTAAGTTCAAAAACCAGGACTACCTGGAATTGTCATCTGACTGAACTCTGAATTCTGATAGCCCAAAAAATGTTTTTTTCAGTAATCTCACAAAAAAGAAAAGGTTTTCTTCTTTCTATCTGCTAAACTCAGGCAGTGTCTTAACCACATCACCTGAAATGACTTGTTTCTGATCCATCAGCCTTCTTCCCCCTCTTCCTCCTCTGAATATTTTTGCAATCTCAGGATTTGAAATATTTGGGCAAAACTTCTGAAGTTTTGACATATTTTGCATAGGGATTTGGTCACCTGATACAGATTGAATGGAGTAAACCAAAATGTTTGCTAAAGTAAACACCTACCTGTTGGGTAGATTAAAAAATCATTTTTCATTTAGGTCTGTAGATAAAACTGAATTTTATGACGAAAGTAGAATAGGTTTTAATGTATGTGAAAGGGGATGTGACAAATGTAGAACTGAGTGAARAAATGTCTTTGATAGCTTTGGTTATAGGAAGGCGCCTTGGACTCTTCAGTGAGGTTTCAGGATGCTCTGAGTAGTTTAGGAACAGTGTGCAGGTGAGGTATAGGAGTAAGGCTTCTTTCTTTTTTCCTTTTTAGCCCCTCCATCACTCCTGCATTTCTTGCCACAGTGCTGCTGAGGTGTGGGACTTTCACTCCATCCCTGGTTCTGTACATTGCCTCCTCCTTCAGTGTAGGAAAAGTGGGATGGGTTATTTAACAAATTAGGCTTCTGAAGGTAACTATTGGCCTACAAATAAATCCAGTTTTCCAAAATTTCRCATGCACTTACCTTATCCAGCAGGTATGCCTCTGTTTGCAGCAGGATCCAATTTGCCTTGAAAAGCCACCATAGGGCACACTGGTAGTCCTGATCCTCCCCACAACACAAACACAACTATCAGAATTCCCATTTGCATGGTACCTTTACAGGCAGCTCATAAAAATCTTCAAATGCTGCACACATRCCAGGTTTGCATAGAGTCCACAGTTAATAATGCTGCTCTGTTTTATTCAGGAAAACGTAAACATAAACTCACAGACTTTCTAGAAACCTCAGCCATGATCCCACTGTATTATGGATCATAGGTCCTCTGTTAAACCTGAGCTGTTTCTATAGTGTAATCACTCCCATACTCTACTGCTGACTGTGCTCAGGCATGTTACCACCGATCCTGCATAGCATTTGAGAAAAGCCTAACTGGCCTGGCCTGAGTACCACAGAGAACTAAGCAGTGTAGCAGTGCTTATCACCATTTAATTTACTAATAGAGATGTTAAATCWAACTCTCCAGAAGTATTTTTGCCATTAATGACACTTCTTTATATACAAAATGTTTGTCTTTCCTTTTCTCCTCGTTTTCTTTCCTTTAACCTTTGAATGTATATGTGTATGAATACATATATATTTTATATAATGTCACCATTTAATAGATATACTTTTGTAGCACCAACTGGTTCCTCTGTTCTGATACCACACTCCAGACAAAAATAAACAGGTCTTGTCTGTTCCAGACAGTCCTCTTAGCTTACTTTTTGTATGATCAAAAACATAGCTACTATCTTATGTTTTTCTACTATAATTAATCTGCATATCTACAGGTTTCTTAGCAATTTAAATGGTCCTAGTTAACCAGAGAAGCATTCAACAATACCTGTTTTCCTAGCAACAATTCAGAAGCTTTGGTATGGGGAAATCTATTATGGTTACTCCTTCCATTCTTCTGTAATTTATGCTTTAACAATTTRTGAGTGAACAGCACATATTAGTGTGCATAGGAGTAAGGATCCAGTCCAATCAAGTCAGTCTTAAGTTTTTGTCTCAGGATTGTAACTTTTTTTGTGGACTAGTTTAATCAATGAAAAGCAATTCTGTTGGCTTTAACACAAGACCCGACTTGACCAGTACATCAGACTCACACTAGCCTTTTTATGACTGGTTCTGTATGGTCATGGCGTTYACTCTTATTGTTGTTATATTCACCTATTTTTACTGTAATTCTTATTTTTGGTCTTTTATATGAGGTACTGTGAAATTAAAAATACCCGGCCCTTTGAATTTGATATTTTCAGAAAAAGTTTATATTATTCTTTCCAGATTTTGGTGGGAAAATGATGATGTTTTCACAGAAGCTCAAAAGCAGGAACTCAAAAAACATTCACTGTCCCGTGTGATTTGTGACAACACAGGAATTTCTGAAGTGCCAGAAGATGCCTTTCAACTTGGAAAGTTTCCACAGGATTTTAAGCATTGTAACAATATACCTGGGATGAATTTAGATGCTTGGCAAGAATTTTACCAGCAAGGTAATCTGTAGTTACCAATCCTTTTGGAGGGGAAGGGAGGGRAGGAGAGAGAAGGGGAGGGGAGGGACAGTAAAGAGCAGTTAAATAAATACTGACCTTGGTTCTGGCAGATCTTAAATTACTGGTCTGGGTGAGACCTTTAGTATTTCTATCACTTAGAAGTGGGATTATGGAATCATAGAACATTTTGGCTTGGAAGGCATCTTTATAAGACATCTAGTTCAACTCACCTGCAATGACCAAGGACATATTCAACTATRTCAAATTGCTTARACCCCTGTGCAATYKGAATCCARATGTTTCCAAGGATGGGGCATTCACCCCTCAGGGCAACTTGTRCCAGTGTTTGAGTACTCTTGTGTGGTAATCACATATCCTCTGAACAGAGACAGACATAATTCTCTCCCAGGATTTTCCTGGGAAGCTGTGAGAAAGCTCAAAGAAAACAATTCTTATYTCTACTTGCTGCACCTATTGTTGTGCACATGTGGAATGTGTTATGGARATTGTTTRCCAAAGAGTGATTTCTAAATTGGASTCTGGTGRTGGTGTTTTGATGGATTGACCAATTAGGTCAAAGCTGTATYAGACTGTCTGGCAAGGGMGATGGGTTTTTCATATAGTAAAATATAGTATAGGATAGTGTAGTGTAGTAGCAGTAACAATAAAGTGATTGATCAGCCTTCTGCAATCATGGAGTCAATGCTCATTATTCCCCGTTCAGGGGATTGCTGCTACAATGCTCTTGCAAAAAACTTGTTCCTTATATTTAATCTAAATCAACCCTCTTTTAGTTTAAAAACATTACCCCTTTTTACCAGAACCTTGCAAGAGGTTCTGGTAAAAAGTTTGTGCCAATTATTCTGAAAAGACTTGGTTGAATTAGCAGACTGAAAAGAGGTCTCCCTGAAGCCTTTTCTTCTCCAGGCTGCAAAAACAACAACCCCAGCTCTCTCAGCCTTWCTTTTCAAAGGAAAGGTGCTCCAGCCCTCCAGCTCCAGCCCTCTGATTATCTGTGTTGCSCTACTCTGGACTTGATCCAACAGGTCTATGTCCTTCTCATGCTGTAATGTTAGTTTTGTGAGGATCACAGGTCAAACCTGTGGTATCCTATATAAATCCTTTTCCATAAATGAACAATGAAAGCCTTGATCACCTTAAAACATGTGRAAATTTTCACTGAAGTTAATGTTTATAACAATAATGAAGAATTCCATCCATTTGTAAGTATAAAGGGACATCATAGTTTGACATGGGATGTCAAACTTTTAATGTTTTAAAAGCCTGTAATACAGACTTTCTATTTGTAGATGAACTATGTGGAACACCAAAGAGTGTGGAAAATGGTGACTTTGTACACTGCTCAGAATCTGGAAAATCTACAGTGACTTATACATGTCACTATGGATTTCAGTTACAAGGAAAAGAACAATTAACCTGCACAAGCAAAGGATGGAACTTTGAGGCTCCAGTTTGTATAGGTATTTATTATTAGTAGTATTATTTATTTATTTATGAGTTTTCTAACATCTAAAATACACCRTAGCTCATCAGATGTGAATCCACTCCTATGCTTTCTTGTAATTAGCATCCTGGAGTTATAGGTGTAATAGCACAAAAATGTGAAACTCTCTCCAGAATCACTGTCTCAATTTCTACCCATCCTGATTCAGCAATCAAGTTGATGATAGGAAAATGGCACTAAAAATTGCCCGATTAAGCAAAAATAAAGTCTATTAACAGCCAGTGGGAGGGAGGGGGAGGAGAAAGTGAGGAAAAAGGCAGCAAATCAGAACTATACATTGCTTCCTCCTACATTGAACATATAACATCATGACAGATAGTTGTCATTTTTCTAGCATTGTTTCAATGGATGCTCTAGATAAAAGTTGAACTATGCACCACTAGGTCATGTGTCATCCTAATAATTTTAGTAATAGTGAAAAAAAACATTCTGTGAAGTGAATAAGTGAAATTAAGGAAACTAATAATCACTTTAGGTCCAACCTCCCTCTCCCAAATAGCTGTGAAAAGATTTGCCAGAAGTTAATTACTTCTGCAGGTACAAAAGTAGAGCAGGTGAAAAATCAGCAAAAGGACGTATTTCTGGCACATTTTCATGGGAAATCTTTTCTGCTATTTTAATAATTCTCTAATCTTCTCTTTTCTTTTTGCCTTTTAATGTTTAATAGAATAGGTTAGAAAGAGAATGTGGCAAATATTACAAGACTTTCACTCTTCACATTATGAAGAATGAATTCTCTCTGTTCACATTTCAARTGTGTGCTTTTTTAATGGGGCTGTSTGTACATATATATGTATATATGTGTGTGTGTGTGTGTGTACATTCACATTCCTCTGCTTTATAAGAACATGAGAGAAAACTAAACCCAAAAAGGCTCTATTTCAGAATATATTACGGATGGTGGTAAAATAATTTGAGTGCAAGTGCTGCAGCTCATCCACAATAAAGTCTGCTTATCGGTRTTTCTGTGATAGCAGAATAGAAAGCTCTTCATTCTAATTGTATACCTGGTATGGAAAAAATCAAATGAAATTTGCAGCTCTTTCCTTTATTCACATCCTATTTATCCACTGAATTCCTCCCACATAAATACTATATAAAGAAATAAGGATGTTAAATGAATTATAATAAAACCTTTTCAATAGATTAATGTTCTGGCAGTGAATGGAATAAATAAGTTGAATGAGTGAATCATTCCTTGTCCTAGTTTCTTTTAATATGTTCAGTAATGTAAACAAAAGACTGTATATCTGCTATAGGAAAACAAGCTGCTGCATATATTAAAAAAGCAATGCCTTTATTARAGGAAAAACCATCAAAACCCACTTATGCAGATGCTACTTGAGTTTTACAGTAGAAAGCACTTTGTTCCACGCATGCCTGTGCAATATGTTCCCATTCTTTTAAATATTCAGCAAATTAGGGATAAATCAAGCAATATAATGAGGAGGATAGAGCTTAGCATTTCTGCAGATGGTTTCAAAATTATATGCTGCTCTGGAAAAGACAGAGYGGCTTGCTGGCAAAAGCATAGGATTCTGAGAGCTGTTGATTCCCGCTTACTAACTTGGGCTTTGACTGAAATCATTTCTATTGATTCAGGAAGTCATTTACCACTAGAATATGCCACCTTCCTTTATATTAAGYGATGTCATACTCCTGATAGATAACTATTTTGATTTAGTAAACAACTGCTCTCTGATTAGCAGGGTAGCCTGGTCAGATCTGACATGCACTATTTAGTGATGAAGTGTTAGCTACATAGCAGATAGCATGAATATGGATCTGCAGAAGTGGAAGTGGCACATTTGAATTACAGTGCAGGCAAAGGTGCAGGTTATCTTTCCTGRATGATGATTAAGGCAGCGAACATTGACTCAAAATTTAGTTTTGAAGGGAGTAATACTCAGAAATCTTCATCCTGAACAACAGATTCTTTTCCTGCTTCAAAGAAGTGYTATGAAATTTTTTGTTTCTTAAGGGTTCTGAAGTTTTAGATTTTTCCTCCATGTTAGTCTTTTGACCATCTTAGTTGATAACTTTCTTTAGGCACAGCTACTTTTTTGTACTAAAATTTGAGAGAATCAGGCTGATCCTATTTCCAATTAKGGAAAGTGGTCACAGTGACAATGGTAAACTAAGTCAGTAAATACAGGTCAGTTTCTAATACTGATTGAAAAKAACTACTTATATTGAAGTAGCAGATCAAACATCATGATAGAGAATGAAAGGAATAAAACCAAAAAAGAGAAGACACTGAAGACTTCACTACTTGTCCGCATATTGGTTTGCAGTGCTTCACAGGACCATTGGTCAGAGACATTAAACAAGCTGTCAGATATACAGAATCAATTAAAAAGTACCTAAAATGACACTGGACACCTACTTTTAGTCAACTAAATTCAGTCATGCAAGTAAATATTACATAGAAAGAAGAAAGTTGCAAAAMTATGAAAAGACCCCTTTCTTTCTTTCACTGGGTACTTTCTCTCTTGCACTGTTGTTTCCCATTTCATTGCATAACCAGAAAGTGAGAGTGATAGATCTAGAAAGGCCTCAAGAACAATATGTGTATGCACATTTTCCAGTGGATAATTGTTTATCTGCTCAACATTCTGCCAGGATATTGTCATTTTACAGAATTTATATAGCATCTTGAAACAACCATCCTTGCAGTGATATCACAAATTGTGGTTATAAATTTTGTAACCAAAGCTAACCTGAAAATTYGACTTCTCAAAATCATGCCTAGAAGTGTACAGAACTGTGTCTGCATTATTATTTTCATTATGTCTATAGAGCACAGAATAAAAACATTTATAGAGAAAGTCAAATCTTAGGACATAAACACATGCAAGAAGAGCTCTCAAGTTTAGGGTTTGCATTTTTAAAAATTCAGCCAATTTCCATTTGTGGCTTTTGGAGGATTATGAAAGCAACATTTTTTTTCATCATTTCCRGCTTTAAAACAAACAAACAAAAAATCAAAACAAAGCAACAACAACCCTCWACTTTGTCCTTTAAACAGTAACAATACAGATTTTTATTACTATCTGTCTCATTCAAAATGTACAATGCCTTTCGTTTATGAATCCTTGTAAAAAGTGTTTATGAGAAATTAGTAATCCCTTTGTAATTTGTAATTGCTATTGATCAGTGTGTACTCATTTTACAGACATCAATGAATGTGAAAATGAAATTAATCCACCCTGCCATCCTTCTGCTATATGCATTAACACTAAAGGCAGCTACAGATGTCTCCACAACTGATCCCTACAAGCTGGCAGAAGATGGAAGAACATGCATTGGTAATGGCTGTGAACCTACTGTCAATTAAAATGTTCTTTGTTCCACTTTACAATGCTGTAAAAATTCATCAGATTACATTTTATTGAAGAGCTGTTAACATATGTGAAAAATCTCTACACAACCATGGGCATAAAGATACAGACAGATTCTGTAAAAGAAGGTGTTGAATAAATAATTCTGATACATRAATAAGCTTTTCATTTCCATTCCTATTGCTTATAAACCACTAAGTATTTCCTGACAGTGCATATGAGGAGGGAATCAAWTTTGTCTCAGTTTCTCCTAGTCAATATCTAAATTCAGCATCTAAATATTAACTAAGTTCTACTTGACACATTCCAAAACTGTCAACCTTTTCAGARCTAGCAGAAATGACACATTTTCTTGGGGTTTTCTACTTTTCAGCATTCATGGAAGCAGTATGGTAGAAGCTTAGGGGGAATACGAGTGCAGTKKCCCTCTGAAGCTGAGAAATACCTGKTCTGGGGAAACATCCATGAAACCTACAATTCAAACTCAAGTGGATGGGTATTTGTTTTATCTGAGTGCCCAAAGGAAGCAGTGTTTAAACCACTCAGATCTTGCAGATAGAGTGCTGTATGCCACACAATCATAAGCACACTGAATCTCACTGGTAGCAAATTACTTTCTTCCTATTTCAGCAATTCCTTGGTTATGACATGGGACTACACTGTCCCTTATTATTAATTGCTCTAAGAAAACAAGATAATAATTCCACAGGGAAAAAAAAAAAGCTTAGTTGCAAACAAACATCTCTTCTATTATATGACGTATATCCAGTGAATTTTCCAGCTGTGTTTCAGGGTCACATRAGCAATCCAACCAGTGAGACCGCATTCTTCAAATGACACTTTAAGCAAGGCCACATGACTTCATCAAAGGCCCAGGAATGAAGTACAATGGGAGACTGCACTAACCCAGAAGGCACTCCAGTWGAAAAGCTTCCCCAACAGGAGGTTGCCAGAATGGACCTACCTCTCTCTTGCTGTAGAAAAAGCAAATGCAAATCTTCAGGGCCTAATTTTTATGAGACTAGACTAAAAAGTTATAGTGGTAGCCATTCAGAGGTCCATCTGAATCAGAAAATAGAAAAAAAACCACMATTTTTTTAGGTATTTCTTAACTTTATTATTTTTTCCTTTATCCAATCAACCATGGTTACATTTTTTTATTCCTCTAAATTCAGACAGAAAAATCTGCTTTCAGATTAATTTAAGATGGTTAATTCACTGGTGTTGAATGCAACAAAGGGCACATGAGGACACTGCATTGGCATATGGCTGCTGTTGCAGTGAGTATGTGCTATGGACTTCCTGATCAGGAAGAAATAGATGGGTCTTTCTTCAAACAATGGAAAGACTCTTTGTGKCTACAGACCCTGGCCCTCATGAGGAATTTTCCCCACAGTTGTAAGGACAGTACAGCAGGGCACATGAAATCTAGAAGACTTTTGGAGAGTATTGACAGCTTTCTGACAGAAGTAGATCAAGGAGACAACAAGAAAAGGTGCTCTGTGGATCTAGTGCTTAAAAATAGAATCATAGAATCGTTAAGGTTGGAAGGCACCCCTGGAGTTCATCTTGCCCAATTCTTCTGTTCAAGCAAGATCRCCTAAAGCCAGTTGTCCAGGACCGTGTCTAGACAGCATTCAACTCTCTCCAGTTGTGGAGACTCCACAACCTCTCTGAGCAAACAATACCAGTGCTCACTTAGCCTCTCAGTGGCAGTTTCCTGATGACACCCACTGTATACCAGTTTGTGCCCATTGCCTCTTGTCCTGTCACTGGGCACCACTGGAAAGAGCACAGCTCTATCCTCTTTGCACCTTTCCTTCAGATATTTATACAAATTGATAAGCTCCCCCCTGAATTTTCTTTTTGCAAGGCTAAGCTGTCCCAGAGCTCTCAGCCTCTTCTCATAGGAGAGATAATTTAGACTCCAATTGTCTTTGTGCCCCTTTTCAGGACTCTCTCCAGTATGTTAACGTCTCTGCTGCACCCACCCAACTCTAGATGATGTTTCATCCAGAGCAGAGGGGAAGGACCACCTCTCTTGACCTGCTGGCAATACTTTCCTCAACGCATCCTAGGATACCATCACCCACCTTTGCAGGAAGAGTGCATCGCTGGCTCACCTTCAGCTTGGAGCCACCAGGCCCCACAGGTCCTTTTCTGCCAATCCATTTTCCAGCAAGTCATTTGCTGGTGTGGACTGAGGCCTGGGGTTGTTCCTCCCCAGATGCAGGAGTTTGTATTTTCCCTGTTGAACTGTGAGGGGCCTGTCAGCCCATTTATCTCATCTGTAGAGGCCCCTGGGCAACCTGCCATAGCTGACCCTGCTTGAACAGGGAAATTTGACTAGCTAACCTCAAAAGGTCCCCTCCAACCTCAATCACTCTTTGATTCTACATTTAGGTAAAGAGAAAACAGGTTTTAGCAGTGTTTTGTATGGTTTCTCTGTAAACTGTGGCTCTTAACATACTAGYGTACATCTCTCACTGTCATTTCTCATATTTTTTGAATTGAGGAGAGTCAATTGCCTACTTGATAGTAGATTGCTTGCAAAAATATTTGTATTAACAAGGAAAAGGAGAATGTTACAGCTAAGTGTACTCTAGTTTGTTTAATTTCCATATTAAAAATATGAAAATTTTACATAAAACAAGCCATTTGTGTTTTTATTTCAGATAATAAGTTTTTATCAAGGTCATTGAGTGGCTTCTTTTTTTGGTATATTGTTTTTGCATTTTTAAGGACATCATTCATAAGGCCTAGCTAATTTCATCCTATGATTAGAGTGAAGTTTTGAGACTTGGTGAAAAAAGGAAGTGCAACACTTTTCTAAACYAACATATTGGTTTAGATAATAGATGAGCAGCTGAAACTGAGMAGTAATAAGAATTTGGGAATCTGCAGTATAGAGTGATTTAAAATTATGAGAGCACTTCACATTATTATGAGCATTTCAGTCTTCAAAACTAAAAAGCTCTTATAAATTTTGAAGAGCTCTAGTAATGCTAACTATTCAATACTAAAAATCTATATAACCTTCAATCTTGCTTTTATTGATGGAATTGATCAGTAGCCTCAAGGCTTTTTTTTCCAAGTTTGGATAATGTCTTTGACTCAGATGGAAACTTGTATAGGATAACTTTATTCAGGAAGTGAATTTGTTGAATGGTCTCAAATCAAAGTCGCTCAACCCTTAGCACTCTGGCCCATGGTTTGTGATGTTTTAGAAGTAAAAAACAACCAAACCAAACAAGCCCCAAATAAAAGCAAACAAAAAACCCCAACAAAACCCATAAAATTCCCAATTTTCATCTATGCATACTCTAATTACATTAAAAATACTGTCACAATTTAAATATCTTCACTCTTGATCCACAATTATTTTATGTCTGCACAAAAWAATTTACTCTCAAGATTCTTCATAGTCATGCAACCCAAAATATTGGCCTCTAATTAAAATTAGCTTTAGTTCTTGTTTTGATTACATGACAGTGACAGATCGTAACCTTTGGATAAATGTTCTTAACTTTTTGCATGTTTTTACTGCCATGTCAAAGGAACATAAATCCTGAAAATGACACTCCCTTACGCTTTGATGGAATTATAATATTGGACCAACTTTCTTTGCTGTGCTGCAGAATGTTGTAAGAAGTGACTCATCACAGCAGGTGCTTTAGTCTGCAAAGTCAGTTGGTACACTCAGCACTGCACCCTGCAGGGTTGAGAAAGCCAGCTGGTTTGAGATGGCAGAAAACAAGACTTTTGACACTTTTATCAAAACTACAGGAAAAATATGGCTCATTTTGGAAAAATTTACAACAGGAACTTTATATTCTGTGCTACTCACGTGCTTACAAAATTGATCTTTTTGTGTGCTCAATTTTGTATTTACCAGTGAATGGACATTGTTGTAGAGACTTAACTGAGAAACTGACATAAATAGTGAAACATATTCAGGGGTGGGTAAAGAGAATAGACTAAAGCAAAATAGTTCAGCACTTCAAATTTAATATGTACTAAACTCAAAACACAAGTTTTATTCCTCTAATGATGTGTTAAAGCAAAACCAAGTACGTGAATTAAAACAGAATAAGTTTTAGCCATATTTTTTAGCAGCTATGATATTATTTTCTGACATATGCCCTTTAATTAGATTGTTTCAATGAAAAATATAAAAACTCTATTATGATTTATGTGAGTGTTCTTTGCAATTCCATTGTGCCTTTCAGCATGCATAAGAAATATTTTTTTTTACATTTATAGTTTGTTAAAAGCATTGACTATTTAAAAGCTAAGTTACCAGTGTAATCAGTTTTTAAATCTGTACAGCTTTTGGTGAAAAATGAAGGAATTAACACTCYCATTTTACTATTCTTGATTCTGACTCACAGCCTGCAAATGAGRTTGGTGTAACTCTCTTCAGAAGTCTATCAGTCACATGATTACACGCTTTGGACACTAGAATTCACAAAAAATGGCAATCAGACCTCCCAGCCTGGAAGGTCATTTTTATTTTGGATGGTTCTATGTGGCATCGGAAGCACACACATCTGCCGAGCTGATGGCCTCCTGCCCACTCCCAAAACAGGAAACCAATTTTGCAAGGATACAGATGGCAGCTGAAGATGCATGGCGTGCCCAGCACTGCAGARGCAAATTCCACCCTCCAGGAAAGTTTTGTTGCTCTATCACCGTGTGCCAGTTTGTACTTTATCATGTTTTCCTCAGAAACACAAAGTAAAAAACACAAAAGATACTGTGGCGCTTGATACAGCAGAATATATTTGTTGTAATGGGCCACATGCTGGATCCCCAATTCCTGCACCCAGTAAAGACAGCCAACCTCCAGCCAACGAGTTAGCCCAGGCTTAACTCAGAGGCAAACACTTCAAGAGAAACACAACCACAAGGCTGACAGCCTTGTCCAAACCACAGGGCTGAACTCATGCTGAAAAGCCAGCGGAAAGGCAGCGGTTTGTGTACTGACCATTTCCCCAGGAGGTGTTTCTCTCTGTTCCAGGGTGCAGCCTCAGAGCTGTAATTTTAGACTCCGTGTCACTGCAGAGCGATGTCCAGGTGCCTGCCCAATGCTTGGAAAAGGGTAGGCAGCCCATCCTCCATCAGAATTATCATGCTCTTCCCATTGTCCCTTTGGGTGTTTCACTCACCGGCTTACTTACCATACACATGACCTGCCTGCTCTTTATCTGGCTTATATCATAAAACTGTGGAGCACTTATCCTTTATTTACACTCATGGTTTCTTGAGGTTTCTATATTAATTGCAGTTAATTATTATTTTGCTGATTTGATTGCAGAATGAGATTTGACCACAAGGGAAAGGATGAACATTATCTTTTGAAGAACATAGGAACTGTAAACATTGGATTAGTGCCATGAAGGTACCAAGAGAGACTTCAGCCAATGTTCAAAATGAACTGCAGTTAGCTGGTATTTTTTCCCAGTACTTATCTGTCATTCAGCTTGTCTGAGAACTACACATTAGAAGTGCCCAGTTTCAGATCTTTGATAATTTTTGACATTACTGAAATGAGACTATTGTATTCCTTTTCCCTTTTGAGCTCCTAAAAAAAGAATAATGACTGGTACCACTTTCTGTATAACCAATTAACAGTAAAGGTAAACAAGCATAGGCTGAGGTTAGGGCCCCACTAGATGAGCTATAAATCAAAGGTAGTGACCCATTTGGGTCATTAAAATCCCATGATCCTTTGTGTGAATGGAAAGACTTAGAACTATGGATCAAAGTTTATTCCACAATGCTTCAGGGATTTTTTGACATTTTTCACTATGATGGCAAGTAACCAAGATGTCAGCTGGAAAGCATTTAAGATACACTGACTTCTTTGACAAAGAAAAATACATCATCATCTGTGACTTTTTTCTCTTTTACCCTTTTCCAGCCTGTGAGAAAATTTGCAGTATTTTTCTGTCTTCTATTATTAATTTTAGGAAAAATACAAAGCTCTCAACTTCTTTGGGTGATTTTGCAGCCCGAATACCTCTAGCAATATCCTTAGATTTTTAACTYTGCCATGTCAAAACTTATATTAGGGACTCTGATCTGCTGCAAATGGTCTCTGAATACCAAGTAGGTAGACTGTTGACCACCCCAAAAATTTGTGAGCTTTGAAAGTAGAGTTGGTGGCAAGATAGCCAAGCTATTGCGGGCTACAAAGACCATGCTGACTACATTTCTGAAAAATTGCTGATGTTTACTTGTACCCAACGAAGTCAAATGTGACTCTTCATTTTGACTAAAATATAAGAAATATGTGACAATGACAGATTTACCAGAAGGAATTTAAACAATTCCTGTATGTTTTGGAATTATGCTATTCATAATTAGCTCTGACCCATTTTGACTGTTTCTGAATTAACTTTCCCATTATATTCCYCTGATATATTATTAAAATAAACTCATTGAATGATGATATTTCAGGTGAAGCAAGTCCTCATACTGTAGAATTCTGCCATTATCTTCCAGGGGACAGAATTTATTCCTTTGGGCTGTTCCCAAGTAAAGCAGTACTATTTTCTTCGACTCTTTCTGAGCTGGTGATATCTGGCTTCTGTCTGCTGTGTATTACACTTTCAAAATAAAAGGAACCTGTAAGGTAAGTAACTTGGGAGTATTCAAGTGAGCTCATTGTGGAGTAATCTTCTTGTGTTTTGTGGTATTTTTTAACCTTTTCTTGGATTATTGCAAACTCTGGTAACAATTCTCCTTATGTTAAATATAAACCCAAATAAATATATATACCTTCAGTGGCAGAAACCTGACAACAATAGGAAGAAGGAATTTAAGCAACTCAGATGTCTCTTTTTCTACAGAAACTTTAGAAATCTTCCTGCAGCAGACAAGGCTGTTGATTTCTCACAGTTGAGGGCACGCTGCATAAAACCAAAATCATAAGTAATTTGGTTTAAAATAAATGAGGAAAATGATGACACGTGAAGTCAGTCATGCTTGTAAAAAGTGTTCTGATGTTTTCCATGAATGGCGCAACATCTGCTCTTCTTCCATTTTTGCATTAAATTACCAGAACCAACACTTCCATATATGTGTATATACACATATGGATGTAAGCTTTGAGATTTCAATGGGTAAAGTCACACGGAGCTCTTTCTGTGATTCTACTCTGTTGATTTGCTTAATAAAGACGTATTGAATTCTGGCAACATAATGTTGCATGTTATGATACACTCTGCTATATGTTGTTATTCCATATGCCAGATAAAGTTGGAGAATGGGATTTACACCACTTGATTTTAGATTTCTTACTGTAGCTAAAGTAGGTCCCTTTGCGGGGTTCTGGGAGAAATGGACTCTTTTTGGGGTACAGCTCCTGTGATACTCTTCTGACTTCAATTTTCTRCTGAGGATGAGGATGAAGTTAATGCTCCATCACCTTACAGCACCACAAATCTAGACATATAGTGCACAGATATCTACATTAAGCTTAAGGAACTTTGCCAGGGCATGAGGGGGGCTGGAGGCTTCTTGAGGGTAGTTTCTGGAGATGCTGGAGGCTGCCTGGGCTGGCAGGGCAGGGGCACTCAGGCAGGGCACRTCCCACCTCCCAGCCAAGAGCAGGGCAGCCAGGGGCACCACAGCAGTCCCAGCCCAGGCACTGGGTACATTGCTGGGGACTGGGGATGGGACAAGGCTGGACTGAGACATGAGCCTACAAGTGAGGGTCATGTTTCACATCAGCAGAGGACTGCCATGGGCATTACTGTGCAGCACCTGTTCCAGAGAGCAGGAGGGAAAAAAGCACGAGGGGGCCCAGCTTGAAAGCAGGTCCCAAGCTAAAGAAATTTCAAAATGCATTCAAATGCTAGAGCTGTATTATTTTTTTTTCTGAGAAAAATGTGGGGAGGYTTGCAATCTTTTTGCAATCCTCTATCTTGTCAGTCTGAGGTTTCTCACTGTTAAAATAAAGACTGCTTGATATTTAACAGCTGAGACACCTCTGGTGAAAGCTGTTTCCAGATTATGCTAATTTTTGCTGCATCTTAAATGTATAGAAATTTTTGTTTAAAAGAATTTTTTATTTAATTAACTTTTCACTACAAAAAACTGATAGACAAGACTAAAATTTGTTTTAAAAATTAATAATTAATAATTATATGTTTACAAGATCTATTTTTCTGCAGGCTCTAGAAACACTTTGGAGACTGCTAGCCCAATCTGAACTAGGAGTAGGACTCTTACTATACTTCTAAAAAATTACAGCAATCTTTCCTTACCAGAAAAGCTATGAATGAGATTTTTAAATATATGTAAGATTACTGAACATGTGGGCATCTGACTCTTTTCCCTGTTTTTGAGACCCAAACTGCTTTCCTGGGTCCAACAATGTCAGACCTACCCTCATATCCACCATGACTGAACTATATTCCTAAATTCTTGCACTCATCCCAATTCTAGCCTATTATTCATGATGATGCTATTCAGATATATAGGAGAAAAAGAATTTAAAAATTAGACATATATATATATATATATATATCAAAGAGTTTTCTGGTTTCTGAAGAAACTCCATTTTTTTGCATAGCGCCAAAAATCTTTACTAGTATTGTTAAAACAGGAAGAGTATTGTGACAGTAAGGTAACGCTAACTACAAGCCTGGATTTACTTCTGCCTTCCTGTCCTGAATCCATTGTCTTTGTTTCACTTCTCTGCCTCCTTTCTCCTGATTATGCTGTCTGCAGCATTCCTTCAATACAGTTCAACAGACAAAAACCCCTTGCTTTAACACTGATGTATTGGAAACATCTAGGCATTTACAGGTAACTAATTTTTTTAATAAAGATTGTTCTCCTAATTTGTCTTTTATACAAGACAGGAGTTAACACAAACTAGTGGAATTTTCCATGATTATTCCAAACTGAAACTACATTTACTATTGACCATTTCAACAGAAGATCTTGGTTCATTTTCATCAGACAATGTTTATAGGAGGACGTAAGAGTCCAAGGGCTAGATCAAGTACAGCAATCAAGCAGCTAAGCCCAGGCAGTCCTGAAACCTCAGTTGCTGGCTGAATGAAAATGCATTTCTGCACCCAAATCTGTCTTTTCTTTTGCAAATAGACCCTCATCCAGCTTACAGGCCGGAGAAAACAAGATTTCACAGGGACTCTACAGCTACATGCAACTCACCCCAGAAGACCAGGCCTGATGCTGTTAAGAGTTGCACCATGGTGGACTGATATCCAGGGTTAGCAGTATAAGGAGGTCTTGATTTTGTATATAATTTTATTTCTGTTTTTTTTACTATATGAGATGAATTGCTAATGTAACTTTTTAAAGCATCTTTTTATGTTTTTCCCATAAGCTCGCTAAGCCTGGTAAGATTAGTTGCATTGCCCTCCCTTTGCAGAAAAAAGCTGTGATAAATGGAGTCTTTATCAAAATAAATCTTTTGGTGGTCCTGCAGGAAGTGCAGGCTGCATCTTCATTGGTGAGAGAAAAGAATCAATGTAATAATTCCTGCATTGATCTAATTTGCCTGTTTGACCCATTTCTATGATCCCTGTGCATAACAGCCAACCTGCTTCAGGAGAATTGTATCGATGATGAATTTGCATTTGCTTATCAGCATTCTCTGATTATATTGTGTTGAATCCCTGCCTTAAATTCACAAAGCATGGAGAGAAACACCACTGCCAAGAACTTATTTTGTACTTAATGACTATTCTGTGACTATAGGTGAACAGGATTTAAATTCACCTTTTTTTCTTTTCAGTTTTCCTTTCTTTCTTTTTTCCTCAAATTGCTGCTGAGGATTCATTTTGTTTTAAGGATCCTATCTGATCTACTTAAATGTCCATAACAAGGAAAGCTATGTTTGCCACATGGTAAACCATATAGCAGGGTTTTATTACTTGTTTTACAGTGAATTACTCTGAAAAGAAGAATGACTGCAAAGTGTTAAAACTGATCTGTTTCCTTGCCAGTGCACATGTGGGTGTTTGCCTGTGTGTACACATGCTCTTTGTCAAAATACTTGCCAATTAGTTGGAGTGAGATGAAAAACAGAGAAATTTGAAGGATTTTAGAAAAGTATTATGAAAGCATCTCCTCTGCCCCACTTAACTGATATAAAAGAGTCAGAAACTCTTTTCAAGAGCTAAGGCTGAAACCTGAACTATCCAGACARCCACCAGCATTGACATTCAGCCCTCAGAAGTTTCACAGAAGTACTCCAGTTACTCTGTGTAATTTTCCTTTTTCTTTTGATGTTTGAAAGCTGATTTAAATAATATATTTCTTTTATTTCCAAATTTTGCTCAATAATTTCTTTAGGCTTTACCTGAAATGACCCAGAAGATATGTTTCGATTCATGCTGAGTTGCTCACTTTATTGGCTGTGTGAGTAGTTCAGCATGTTTCCTTTTTTTGTTTTAAGCAGAACATATTTTGTTAGCACATCAGGTCTGTTGAACATATTCAATAGATAGAAATAATCTAGTTTGTGAAGAGAAGCTGAAAAACAACACTGTGACAATGAAGACATCTCAATCCACCATATTGGCCAATCCAGCCAGTAAGATCTAATGTCCCCAAAATTAAAGCATCATAAAAAATAATTCTGAAGTGAAATCCTACATYTGATCAAAGTTTATCTACAGGGAAGATATTTACTTAAATTCCTTAACAGAAGGGTGGGCATATAAACATAGAATTCTTCCATTTCCAAATCCAGGGTAACAGTATAGAAAACAGATACAGCTGACAGCAAAGTGTCTATATAAAGTCCTGCAGATGCACTGGGACTTTCTCACATGTTTTACCAATGATTTATTCATTAGTTTTGAGCAAATTATTGGGATTTGGCTTTAATATACCTTTGAAAATAAGTAGAATATTTGAATCACTGCCAGAGGCAACCTGTAACATGCTAATAAAAAAAAAATTAATCTCATCCAGGAACTTGACACCAAGTGAATTCTTCTTTCCTTCCACATGAGGTATCACAGAAAGGAGGATTACAAATAAGCCTTGGAGACTACGGATATCAACAGAACACTGCATGCAAATTGGGGTACAAACCTGCTTGCAGACTATTCTCTGAGCTGAATACTAAATTAAGCAGGAGCTAGTGAATCTGAGTGAGATTGGATTTAGCTGGTTTTGGACATGGTGGGTTTTAGCACACCCATGAAAAGACAGATGACAACTGTGCTCTGAAAAAGGTAAGGGGTATGGACTTTGGCATGGAGAAAATGTTTTTTTAAAACCCAAGGTAAGAAAAGATGACTGGGTGCAGGAATCTATCAGCAAGTTGCAGAAAGAGCCATTGTTACAGACTGAATGCTGAGAAAGGTGCACAAAAATTGCAAGTGGAGTTCATAGTTCATGGCATATATTGTGTAACAGTAAAAGTTACTTTGAGAAAAAATAAAATCACAATGTAAAAGTCAGAAAGAGAAAACTCTCCTCAGTGGCCAGCAGGAAGAGAAGTGATGGAGGTTCCCAGGTAAGTAGCCACCCCAAGGCTCCTCTCCAGTGCAGCAGGATTTCCCCATAGCACTCTTGCAGTAGAGACACAAGCTTTATATTTGAACCCTTGTGGATGGCTCCTGACTATGAGATCTTATCTCTGATGTGTCAGCTGGGGCTGGTGCTGCATCCTCACTGCTACACTCAGTATTAAGTGTATTATTGGTTCTCCAATTTACCCTGAAGACACAAAAGAGGTGAAAATAGGTCAGATTGAGTGTTTCTCCTGCCTGGTACAACTGCTTCCTTTGAGAGCCCACCACAGCCACATTACCAACTCAGCAGAAGCAAAGCCACGAGAACAGTTCATGGAGAGGAAAATCCAGGCTCAAGGCTCTGGGAGATCCTTCCAAGTGGCTCAGGTGATGAGCACCCTACCACTGCTGGGGGAAGGCAGGCTGCACATCTGCAAACAGGAGRCTCCCAGTACAAAGGAGGCGATGTTATCCCAAGCACTGTACAACACTCYGCACGAACACAGCAAGCTAACACTGAGCATTGCCATGAGGCTGAAGAGAATGAAAATTCTCTTCTGAGCTGTGAGTCATAAAACCATTTTGTTATTGCACCCATTAATCAGCCTCAGCTCTCTAAAATTAGATACTTGGGATCCAAATCAGCAAAAAATTTTATACATGTGCACGGAATTCAGGCAAAGCTTTAGATACAAAATTTAAGTACTCTTTTCCTTGCCTTTAGGACCATCATAATCTACCTCCCTAGTAAAAACCTTAAAATGTCTTAAAAGAAAATGGAAAAATTCAGAAATAAATTCACTATTTTGGGAGCATTCAGTATCCAGACACCTGTGAACTTCTTTTAGCAAAAAGCTTGCATAGTTTCTTCTTACTTTAAACATTTTAGAGTTTTAGTGTCCTTTATTATGATCATAATGATAATATCATAAGACAGAGTATGTTAAAATTTCATATGTGGGCTCTTCCAGTGCTTCCAGTGAAGTAAATGAAGAACAGTACTGCATTTGCTCTGGAAAATCCAAGAATCGCCCTTAGGTTCCTTGTGAACAAAGCCAAACAACTCTATTCTTCTCTRATGCCAGACAAATCTTTAGTAAATATAAAATAAAATAAAAATAAAACCCAACCAACCAAACACCCCCACAAACTGAGATACTGTCTCCAAGTCAGATATTTTAACTTCAATAAAGCAATAAATTATTTATTCTCAGCCACCAACATATGCACTTGAAATATATCTTCCTTGCTCTCTATTCATCCAAATTGCCACTTTTACATACTCGCCATTTGGAATCTTTAGAGATTCTGCAGTTTGGTAATCTTTGTCCAAAAAACAAAATTATTAACCTATAAGAAATAATTACTAATAGTTTAAGAAATGCAGATTAAATTAATTACATTTATACCAATGTATGGCAATAATTCATATTTTTGGCTGGTATTTATATCATCAATGATCTCTACACATGACTCATGGTTAACACACTTTGTCTTGATTACAGCTATCTTTTTATGCAAGTTTGAAGGTGACTTTTTAGCTTTCTCATGTGCACAGCTATATGCAAAAATGTCCATGAATTTTTTTACTTTTTTATTAATTTGACTGTATTTTCAGAAAAGTGAGCTCATTTTTATTGCTGTTGGTTGAGTTAATTTTAAACACAATCCCATTGCACTCTAATATTTGCATAGAAATAAAAAATGGGTCAATTCACCTCACTGTACACTTACCTGGTTCACACTTTCTGAGTTTACCTATGAGGATGTGTGGAAAGCCTTTTTTTGTCTATTTTAGTTACTTCTCCTTCCTGAGCTTCTCTSTGGATTTTCAGGCGCCAGTAGAATATGTGACTTTTCACACCAAATGCTCATTTGAAAGAAGACATGAGAAAAAAAATATATTTTAAATGTTTTTGTATTTAATAACTGTAGAAGACAGACAATCTGTAAATTCATTTTTAAAAAAATTATAGCCTTGTTTCTTGAATGCAGCAATTAGAAAATAACCAAAACCAGAGTGAATGCAAAATACTTTTCCTGAGGCTTATGAATTGTTACAAACATGAAAGCATGCATAATCAGGGAAAAAACCCCATACTCTAATACCATCTAGACCAGAGATAAAGCAAGGATTTAGTTACAAAGACTGACAAAATATTTGAGCTGTGTCACTGCCAATGGATATCAAAAATATGTTGTAACTAGTCACACTGAGGCTTTCCCAACTTCACTGTGCATTCACAGCTTTTCTTTCTGTTGTCAAATTCATATTGTGTTTTCAAAGGGACTGTTGAACAGTGCCCTGTTTTTGCATTGTAAGACATAACAGCAATGTACTGTGGTACAATGGATTTACTTTAAGGCACTATAAGATAACAGGGAACTTCTAATGAGCTCCATTTATCACTTGGAAGTGAAAAATTCACCCACACTATAACACAGAGAGAAAATATTAAACTCTTGCTACTGAAAAAAAAAAAAACCAAAGAAAACTCAATTGGTCTTGAACTCTTKTTTCTTGAGGAAAAAAGAATCAATTACATGTTCTGTAGGGTCTATAATTTAAATGTAGAACCACAAATAAATACTCAGTTTAACTCCAAAAGTGCTCCTAGTTCTGCACAGCACAACATAGAGACAGCGTCACACTTCTGGATGTGTCATTGAGGAGCCAACTTTGGGGTTCTTCCCTGTCAAAAGCTACATAGGATGTTGCAGATATGCCCATAGGCTTCTACAGATTTGTGAACTTGCCACAAGACTGACAAATTGACATCTACTTCACATTACCCCCAGAAGGCACCATTCAGTAGCAGGGCTGACATTGCTCATTATCAGCAACAGGTATCACACACACTACACATTCAGCAAATGTGCAGATGTTGTCAAATTAGGAATGACACCAGATCAGATGGTATCATCTGCAGCAGAATAAACACTGTCAAACCTGTAGGAAGCTAACAAGAAGATGCAGCTCCAGGACTGCTGCAGACAAGAGTGGTCAGTATAAAGGGTGATTTTATCTTTGTACACAGGCTCCATCTGCATTAGGAAAGAAGGCCCAGGCTTGTGATTGATGTTTGTCTCACAGTCATCCATGTTTTGATCCATATCACTAAAAAATTTATCTTGTTGGGGCTTCAAGCATCATTTCCAGCACCCAGTGTGATTTGCTCCAAAATTGCTCCAAGACTGACTTCTGAGATTAAGATATTAGGATGAAAAGCACAAATAAAAGGAATAATTCTGAATTAGAGCTGAATTTAAAAGGTGTACAGTGACTATGGCATAGGGCCACATATTAAGAACAAGAAAGCACTGAAGGCCATAAGCAATGCTGTACTGATTTGTGTGGAAAGAAAGATACAAGCATATAGCTAAGCAAGCAAAGCATAAACACAAGGGACAAAAGTCACAGACAATCTTCAAAATATCATCCCTACTTGAATTTACTCACTTAATAAATTGTTTTGTTGCTGTTGCTGCTGATTTTACGTAGCAAACATTTTCTTACTATTATTTCAGCCTGATTTCCTCTACCTTCCTGTTGCAGCTCTTCAGGATAAGAGAATATAAAATTCTGCTAGAAGCAGGAAATTAGCTTCTAAGAGTAAAACTATGCAGCACTATGAAGCTTTCTTAGAGATAGAAATACGGGGAAGAGTTAGAAATTACTCCCACATTGCATTCCTGTCCTGGTCTGAGTTGGTTTCAGTCAATTTTTCTATTTCCCTCTGTGTTGGTTTTACATGGCCCAGTTTTTGGTAGCAGGGGGGAAGGAGGGGCCAGGCATAGAGGTGGCTTCTGTGAGAAGCTGCTAGAAGCTTCCTCCATCCTAGAGCCAATCCCTGATGGCTCTTAGGATGGACATGCTGCTGGCCAAGGCTGGGCCAATTAGAGAGGTTGGTAATGCCTCTGTGATGACACAGTTAAGAAGAAAATCAAAACTAAGTGGACACAYGGAGTTTTTCTTCTAGTCAGAGGAGAGGAGGAGGTGAGACCTTGCAAGGGAAAACAACATGGAGGCACCAAGGTCAGTGCAGAAGGAGGGGCAGGAGGTGCTCCAGGCACCAGAGCTGAGATTCCTCTGCAGGCCATGGTGAGACCATGGTGAGGCAGCTGTGCCCCTGCAGCCCATGGGGATCCACAGGGAATGCAGAGATCCATCCACAGTCCGTGGGGGAGGTCCCCATGCCGGAGCGGGTGGATGCCTGGAAGAGGCTGTGACCCAGTGGGAGACTGGTGGAGAGAGGGGGCCCTTGGTTCCAGGCTGGAGCAGCCTGTCCTTGGAGGACTGMATCCCATGGAAGAGTGACCCACACTGCAGCAGTTTTGGGAGGGCTGTGTGCCCGTGGGAGGGACTCACATTGCAGCAGTTTTGGCAGGATTTCTGCTCATGAGATTTGGAGCCATGCAGAAGAAATTCATGGAGAACTGTCTCCCATGCCATGGTGAAGCAGGGGAAGGCTCTCTCCCTGAGTGGTGGAAGAAAACCTTGGGTGATGAACTGACTAAATCCCCACGCCCTGTCTCCTGCACTGTCAGTGGGAAGGAGAGAGATGTTGGGGGAAAAAAGGTAGTTTAATGGCTTATTTTACTTCTCATTATCCTCCTCCGATTCTGTTAGTAAGCTGAACCTGTTTTGCCCTTGGAGTGTTTTCTCTCAGTCCTTATCTCAACTCATGAGCCCTTCATTAATTTTTTTCTCTCCTCTGCCCAGCTGTGGCAGAGAAGGGTGAGCCAGCAGCTTTTGTGTGGGCCGGGCATTTGGCCAGTGTCAGACCACGACACCCTCTCTCCCACATTTGTATTAGAATCAGGATGTCCCACAATGTTGATGCTGAAATCCACCTCAAGTTCACAACTTCCTCCTGCCTCTACTTCCTCACCAGCTCTTCTAGCTTTGACGATATCAACACTGTGGGCAGATAAATATCCCTGGTATACTGGTAAGCAAAAGAATAAATTTAAAATTTAAAAAATTTTGCAGCCACTGGAAATTCCGTTCTTGGTCTCAGTGAGACTGAGATGTCTGCCTGAATAAGCAATTAATGCTGRCCTGTTGATTCTAATAATCCTTTTCACAATTAATTAATCTTCATTTCCTTAAACATACTTTAAGTGGTAGCACAATTTCCAGTTCACTGTGTCACATGGGCACTGCAAACAGGCAGTCTTAACACTGATAGTCTAAAGGTGCTTTAATACTTATTAAGCCAACATAGTTTATCATTGATATTTGCAAAGCATTACCTTGGTAGAAATTAAGTCTAGATTTCCATGAGTCACATAGAACAGGTTTCTGTCATGAGCCATCCTTGGCCTCCTCTGTACATATTTAATCAGCAGAGACATACAGATTTCSGCTTGCCTGGCTTATAGCCACATGTCATTGGAGTAGGGCCCAGTGTTGGGAATCAAACTTTCTGACCAAAGACAGCTTGAGTGAGAAATCACTAGTTTGCAGCTCCTGACAGACTAATTCCTATGTATGGGACTCCATAATAATTTGTCTACATTGATCCTGACTATGCAGTGTGAATTGCAAATCTAAAACCCTGGAAACCCCTGTATTGTGCTCTATTTAGCTGTGTAAATGTGCTTGCCATTTATTGCAGAGCTTTTACAGTGATGGTTGTTCTGCATGGTTTCAGGCAATAGTATTGGGAAGAAAGAATAAAGAGGGATTCTGGAGATCATACATCTGTGATCAGCCAGCTCTACCAACATTTCCAGGCAGCATTACAGATGAATATTACAACTGCTTGTCTCAGTTATGTGAGTTGTTTTCATTGTGTAGCAAATCTTCAGTATCAGTGTGAGGTGTTATAGCTTTTAAGAAATGTCTTTATATGATTACCATATTAATAGTTTTTTGTATGCAATTGCCATTGATTTGGGCAACGTCCTGGGGAAACTTCTATGGAAGTTTCATTTGTAAATACTTTCATAAATCATTATATTTGTTTAAGTAGTCAGGAAAAGCAATTATCAGTATAATTTTCTACCATCCTCTATGGCATGGAGACAATTTTTCCTTCATCAAGAAGAAACATTGAGGGAAGAAGGAATTAAGACAGCAGCAACAATGATAGTTTGGAGTGTAGTTGTGAATGCCTGTGAGAACTGTGAAAGCTTTAGCCGTAAAACTAAAAAACAGAAAGAATGAGAAGGTTTTAAACTATTTCCAGTGATTTCAGACACATGCCATGTAAAGTCTGCCCTAAACAATGAGAGATAGACAGTGATTTAGACTCCAGACATTTTTGTGAATGAACTTGATCATGTCACAGCACTTGACAGAAAATTGACACTGCAGTATTCAGAAAATACTGAAGATAAAAAACAGAGGGGAGAAGAAGGAGGAGTACAGAAGGAAGGAGGGAGGATGGTATAAAAAATTTTCATTGCCACAAGTTGTAGCAATATTGGAATAGAAAGCAGAAGTAGATTCTTTTAGCTAAATGAATGGCACATGAAGTGGGAAAGAAAGAAAAGTAATTCACACAAGAAAAATTGCTAGCATTGTTGGAAATAAGCTGAGTCAGGAATGTTAATCTTTAATTTTCAAAGCAAAACTTACCTGCCATTGTAATAATTTATCCAGCTCTGAAGTATCAAGTCATAAAATCATTCAGGCTGGAAGGGAACTCGCACTGACTGTACTGTGACTTTCTGCTCAAAACAGTCTAAACCAAGTTCAGACTAGGTTTCTGAGGTCCTTGGCCAGGTGAGTCTGTAAAACCTGCAAGGAAGGGAGTTATGGAATCTCACTGGGCAGCTTGTTCCTGTTTTGCATGCTGACTTGTTGTTCCACTCACCATGGACTTCAGCAGAAAGCCTGGCTCCATCTTCTCTGTAACTCCATGCAGATGTTGCAAGGCTCTTGTCAGGTTCCCCCAAGGCTATCTCTGTTCCAGGCTGCACAGTTCCATCTCCCTCAGCCTCTTCTCCCAGGGCAAGTGCTCCCACCCCCTAAGTATGTTGGTTCCCTCCAATGAACTCATTCCACTTATGTTGGAGTCTCTCCTGGACACAGTAGACCAGAAGCTATTTAACAAGTGCTGAGGGTAGGAGAGCACCCTTCACCCTTAGCACAGCCCAGGACACTGTTGACTGTTGCTGGTGCCAGGGCTCAGTGATGGCTCAGGCTCAGCTCGCTGCCCACAAACTTCATGAGGGTTTATTCTCCCTCCTCCTCCTCCACTCTGCCAGTAAAGATATACAGAGTAGAGTGTCCTGAGGGGCTTCACCTGCTTCATGCATTGAGGTGTGTGGGAATTCATAAAATCAGAGGATTTTGAGAAAATTGTAAAAGGCAGGCCTCAGAGACAGCAGAACTGTGATTAGAGCTAAGCAGTAGCCATATGATTGGTCAGCAGAAAAATTATGTAAGAAGTAGAAAAGTAAGGACAAATATAACAATGGTTTGTGTATTCAAGCTTGTCTATAATAACTTCCTAAGCTGCAGAAAAGTATATCTAGCAAGATATTAGGAAGTTCTAAGCTTAATAATGGAGCTCTGTGCATTGTGTTTTAARGCTTACAAGGAGGTATTGTATTCAAAATAAGCAGGCATTGTTTTAACCGAAGATACATGTGCTTATGGTGGTTGGATAGAACTACTGTCAATATGCTTTTGCTTTGTGTGATTGGTCAAAAAACTTATAAAGTAAGTTGTAAGGTTAAGTTCTTGGTCTGCTGCCTGGGATGTGAGCTGATGGCATCTTCCCATTGCCATAACCATGTAATGAGACTGATGCTGGAAAATAAAACAGCTCAAGACATGTTCCTAGCAGTTCCGTCCCGTTCATGATTTGTACATAGCCCCGGGCTGGTGATAAAGTGGAGCACAAGGCATTGCTCCTATTGCCTCGCTCAACTGGGACAGTTTCTCACCCTGCTGGAAGTGTCCCAGTCTGGACAGTGATACATCTACAGCTAAACATGAGAATCAATGTTTAAACAGGCCTCTTAGAGAGAAGATGACAAGCAAGGCCTCCTCATGCTGAGAACGGTCTGTGGTAAGTGCAGTGACACAACTGGGTGCTGCAGGTGTTGAGCCAAATGTGAGCAAAGTAAAACTCTTCACTGGTCTGGATGATTTCATGAGAGTTTTGGTGGCCTGCAGAAGGCCATAAATTGGCCTAAATCAGGCACCTTAATATTTCTAAGCACCTATTGGAAGCTTTTGYTCATCACAGTCCCTCCATGGGTCTTCATAGTCATAAAATGGCAAGTGGCCAAATATATCTGTTATTTTATAATTACTTTCAGTATTTTTCATGTCAACACTGAAATGCAAATTAATACAACTGTTATTGTAAGTTCTGCTACATTTTAAAACTAAATGAATATACCATGGATGGCATTGCACGTTATGGGAGCCACTCTGACTGAACAGGCTGTTAGAGAAAATGATACTGAATGCAATTAAGATCCTCTGCTGCTGAGCTCTGCCCAGAAATGCAACCACATCTGACAAGTGGAGCTGAAAGAAAGTCCCTGAAGCCAGTGCAGACATTTCTTTCCTCCAAACCTTTGCCATTACAGCTGAAATTTCAATACCTCACTCTAAATGAAAAAAGGCAAGAGGGAAAGTCTCTGATCTTCTGTGCTCCATCTTTGACTCCCTACTTCATAATTTCCTTCATTTGATATTATTAGAGCAACATTTAAGATGCTTGAATCAAAGCCTTTGTTACACTGCTAATCTGCAGTGTTTATTGCAGGGTGAACATTCTGAAGACAAAAAAGGTTTAACTATAGATCAGATTTACCTCTGCTGATAGGTACATCAGGCACTGTAGGCTGGCTGGGAGATTGGTATCTCTAATATTTTTCATTCCTCCTTTTTGTCATTTAGATGTATTTGTTTCAGTGGAAAAGCATGAATTATAGTAAAATGATCCCACTGTTTTTTCTCTCAACTTCAATCTTTGAAAGCAAAATGAGGAAAACTTCTTTGGTTTTCCCCTTTCTCTTACATGTGAAGTTAATATTCACCTAAATGAGAGCCATGTCAAGTGGTTGAGTTTATTACATCATTTTGAGTTAGTATATCTAGTGTTTAAAAAAAAATTGAGATCACAGCTTAGTTATGTGGTATTTTATATCTGATGTAAATGTGTATTTGAATAAAAATTATTTCAGCATGACCCTGTCCAAAGGACTTTGGCATGCAGGAAGTGAAATARTGCATTTTGGTGAAAATTTAAACTCTCTCTGTGGAAAAAATACATTATAAAATCAAAATTAAATTCTGTTACTGAATTAAGGGACATAYTTATGAATTTCCTCACATAATTTTTATTCTACAGATATAAGTCTCTGAATTCTCTGTACTTGCTCTTAATTTCAAAACCTCTGCAGTGCTGGCTGATTCACTCAGGCTTTTCAGCTCTTCAAAGTTGCAGAAACAATTGTTGAGGGCTTATACCTGCTCCTTTTAATCATTAAAAATAAAAATGATGCATGGGCTGGTGAATCTTTGCCCTTGAGAAGATGGGATTTTCATATTTACTGTTGAAGTTCACTTGTATCCAACCTCATTAGTTACACTTTTCAAAAGACTTGTATTTTGTTTCATACTGTAAGTTATGAGTCTAGGAACTCTATTAAACCAAACACTACTGTTTTATATATAGTTCAGATGAAAATATACATCATAAAAATACCCATTAAGTAGGGACTATCCACATTAAGATATAAATAATAGTGAAATTCAAAATGGGAAATTCAACAGAATTTTACTTTTACATCAAAATTCTAAATTAGCGCTATTCTGGACAGATATATTTAGGCTAACTGCGTATCTTCCAGTTTAATTACAACATTCATACTTCCATTATAGCTAAAAATATAGAGAACAGATCAATGCTATAATATAAAGTAGATAAGGTATTTTATCAGAGGTAGGAACTACTTAAATTAACTAGCCTTTATCTGTGCTATTAATTTTTTTCTTAATTAATTATATGCTAAAAATACTACATAGTTCTTTTATGGTAATGATGCTAATTTGTATTCAAGTGTCCTTCTGTTATAGAAGATATTCTTTGCTTTTTCTAGCAGTTATAGGAAAGCATACAAATGAAAATACAGTGATTTTATCTGAACATATGGGAGAAATGACATAGCTGTATTTTTCAGGACTGTATTTGGTCTGCTAGCAATTATGTTAAACTTGATTTATTAGTTCCATTAAATTGGGAACCATCAATTAGGTCAGATCTCTAAATGCAGTACTTTGGCATTGAACAGTACCATGTACTCTAGGATGGGCCTGCTTGAGCACAGAGGTGACACCCTCTAATCTTTTTCAACCTGACCCATTTTGTGATTCTTTGAAATAAAATGTCAGACTGGGTTTTTTGGTGTGTCTGAGGACCTACCCTCTGTGTACATGCTACTGGTTAATCTAGCAAGCTCCTTATCCCACGCACTCTGCACCTTCTGAAATCTCATCTTCCATCTTGTCTGAAATCTCTTGTCTTCCACACAGACATCTGCCAAGCACAGACCTGGAAAGAGGAGCTGCAGCATTTACCACCTGAAAAGAAACAAGAAAAACATTTTAATTCCAGAACAGGTAGCACAGACAATATGCAACAAAAACATGAACTCCTCAAGAACGTTTTCGATAAGGGGGCTGGTGCCTCCAGGGAATAGGCAGGGACAGGACAGTGCCTGCCCTCCTCTGCACCAGTCACTCTCCTGGGGTCCCACCTGCCCCTGAGGCCAGCCCCAGTTTGCATCATAACTGGGTAGGTTTTTGAGACTTCTTTGGAATAAGAATTGCTTGAGACATATGCATTGAAGTTGATTTTTTGCCATCACTCTGTGTTTGTCCTGCATAGAGAAAATTAATTTGCGTTGGTTCTCAACAAAGGAAGAAAACAATATAAACCAAAGAAAAATAAGAGATTTATCCTTTTTACCAAATATATCCCACAGATATTTCTAAACCTTCATATGGCATAGCATTTCTTAGAATTATAGAATCTTTCAGGATGGGAAAGTCTTCTAAGACCATCAAGTCCAATTATTAACCCAGTACTGCCAAACCCACCACTAAACTATGGCCTCAAGTGCAACATCTGCCTGCTTTTTAATTACCCGTAGGGACAGTGAATCAACCGCTTCTCTGGGCAGTCTGTTCCAGTGTGTGATATCCCTTTCAGTGAATAATTTTTTTATTAATATGCTGTAGTACACCAGCATATTAGTAATATAGAAAAGAATAAGTTTTTCTTCTTTTTTTTATTTTAACAAACACTTGCTCACATGGGACCATGCATAAATTGCAACATGTTTACATAATCTCTCACAAAAATTTGTGACTCAATCCTGTTCACTGAATTACTTGTATGTTGTTCATAGCTAAATAGTTTAAAATCAGGAGTTAGAGTGCAATGCATACTTTATGCAGCAGCACCATCTACAGTAAAGACAAAATATCTCATGGTAAAGTTTCTATTTTATCAGATGTTAAATGACAGTGTGCTTGAATTTATATTTGTCTGCAGATTTGGCAAATTTAATTCCCAATTTGCAATACAAAAATGGCTCATTTTCTGRTTAATGAATAATAATGTTAACTTCCTCATCTGTTCTTTTTCTTAGGCTGTCTCATTTTTTTTGTATCTTAAAGGCTAACTTGTGTGCTTTTTAATTTTATAATAATTTTATAGTCTGTGATAACTCTTTCTAATTCTATAAAACATAGAAAGTATTTAATTTACATCAGTTGTTACAAATAAAATAACAATCCACCACTTAAATCCTGAGGTATGTCACATGTTATGTTCCAAGTGCAGATGTCCCTGCTTCCTCCTTTTTTCACAACAGGTAAGTATTTGTTGCCAGATGAATTATGTGTCTCACTGTGCCAGCATCCTGGTCCAGAGGGCATCTACATATATGTCAGTTCACTCCCAAGTTCTCACTCCAAATAACTGATCAGCTCTGTGTGAGCACGATTCCCAGCAACTTTTCCTTGTTCTAAGCAGGAGAACAGAAGAAGTAATATTTTTCTTCCATAACATGCAAGTTTCTGGAAATATCTTATCCATTGAGGGCACTACCATACAAAAATATCTTTTAGTCTGGTTGACCATATCTATCGTCCATCTCCTCAAATCCTGGCAATTGTACAGTGTCAGTGTATACTGCATCGTAAACATTTAAATTTAGAATTTCTGCTAAATGTGCAAAATCCGCTGGACTTATCTGTAGTTTAATGGACATTTTTTACATCTCTTTTGCTTAAAATATTTCCTTTTATTTTTCTTTTCCTGCAAGTCTCACGTGAAGCATAGCAAATACTTTCTCTAAGTGTTGGAATTTTTTTTCTTAGTGACCTATAACAATTTGCACAGTGGGATCCAGGGAATCTGCTTTTCCCTCCGAAAGGCTACAAATTGCAAAATTTTACTAGGTGACCAAAAKAAGCTAACTTTAAACCTTCAATTATTTATTGCTTACCATCTAAGTAGTAGAAAATCTAACACTTTCATAGATCAGAGCAGAGACTGGAGGACATGGGACAAAAGTCCTCTTATTTTATTGTTTTCTGTACTATTATGAATCCTTCACTTCTATTCTGCAAAATAAAAAAAAAAAATTAAAAAGCCAGGTGAAAAAAGAATGTAGGACAAGTAGGGGCAGGAAGTGTGGGAAATGGCAGGGCAGAGCTTTATAAACTTCTCCCTCGTGTCCCACAGTAAAACACGTGCACCAAATTCTGAACAATTTCAGCAGGTTATTTTTCTTCTGACAATTTGTCATAATCTTAGGTGAATCACCTCATATTTTCTCCTATTATGCACAGGAGTTTGACCTAACAAACAGGTAGAATTAGAATAACAACCTTATTTAAGGGTTAGGGAAAGGCTCTGGTCTAAGTTGGAGTAACAGCTCCTCACAAGCAGGATTTCACAGTTAATAACTTTACCTCCTAAGTGTCAGAAGAGTATTGGCAGAGCTAATGAGAAGCTGTAAGAGCTGTACCAGAGGCCTAATGCAGATTCATAAGTGGAATAATTCCTGAAAGTATGTGTAATGTAACATGCACGTGAAATGATAAAGCAGCTGCTCTACAGTTTGCTYCTTTTTCACAATAACCTTAGCAAAGATTATTCTCATGAATTGAGAAGCCAACTATTGCTTCCTGTAAACTGGGCAGGGCAACAGAGCAGCTAAGAATTCACAAATTTTTTATAACTTATAATTTCAGGTGATTGGATATGGCATTTATTTCACTTTTTCTATTTTTTTAACAAGTGTTGAGTCAGTTTAAATACTTTTCTTGACCATAAAGTCTTCCCAAGAGTGCTATTCCATCTTTATATCTCTTCCAGATCTAAAAAAAGATGGTTTTCTAAAGAAAGAGGATTTTATTATACACAGCCTAGTTACTTAAAGACATAAGGTTTGAGACAATTACAAAGCATTAGTCTGGTCTTATTTCCCATGTCTGACACATTTTTCATTTTTGTGCAGTAAATCTACCCATTTTATGAATTAGGACAAACCACCAAAATTTTGTTTAGACAAAGTTTTAGAAGATTATCTGATCTTTTTGTAGCTGAACATCAAATAAGAAAACAGTGAGGACCCTAGACATGAMTGGATTTGGCCACCTTTACATCCTAATTTCAGGAAGGTACTGCTCTTTCTATGCTCTAGGATTGCTGCCATGTTCTTACAGAGAGTGCCCCTGGTTCTTCCCCTGTCTATAAATGGTTTTGAGCTTCAAAATACGTTTAATACCTCATGTGAGACATGATTGTGCCCCCTGGCTTGGGAACTAGTCATGATTATATCATAGAGGGAGAGGAAGTATCCATGACTGCTTGTCAGCCCCAGCTGTTAATGGTGCTGTGTCTTGTTTTATATACAAATTCTCTTGCTTCAGGTTTCACTTGCTACTTGTTGATTTTCTCTGCTGCATATTTTCTCCTCCTGTGGATATTAAGGTTCTGTCAAAAAAATCACAGATTGTCTTTTTTTTTCCATTAACTGGATTTTTTAATACTCACAAAATATTTCCTATAATCTTCAGCTGATTTTTGTGGCTCATTTTTCACATCTTTAACTCATTCAAAGTTTTTTTTAAGTACTGTATATGCTTAGTATAGATAGAAAATAATTTCACAAATGCTACTYGTTTTTCTTTTATTAATTTTTTACCCATCATATCAGCTATTTTTGAAACAATAGTATCTTGAAAGCTTCTGTTGACTAACTTCTCTTCACGACTTCTCTGAGTTACAATTTTCCAGAACAGAATACTTCTTTCATTTGGAACAGACTGAATATTGGGGTTTCTTAGCTTTAAAATCATGTCATAACTTCAAAAAAAAKTAATTGCAAAAAGTTTAATTCCAATACACCTTTCTTTCTGTTCCACTAGCTATAAGAAATCTGGGGTCATAACACCTCCAGAGAGACATGAGACTTGGGGCTCGTACTGAATGTGGAACTCAGAGGAAACTGGCTGCTAAAAGTCAAAGCCATTGGTTCTCTCTCAATACCCTCTGGATCCTGGTCCTGTCCCAGATTCTTTCACAGCATTGAAAATCTACCTGCATGCCAAGTACTGTATCAGTTCCAGAGGCTGGTGGTCCTCATGCTACACATACTGACCCACTTGCCCACAAAATTGCCCTTTTGATGAGTCAGGAGCTGGACTATATGCATTGACTTCCAGGATGTGGAATAAAGGCATGTAATTTGCAGMAAAATAAACTGAATTTACCATGATGTGTAAGTGCTTGCCAGTCATTTTCATCACTGTTCATTGTACATTGTTGTAATGACTAAATATTACCAGCCATAAATAAGTGCACCCCTTTAACCTGTCTTTGAAATTCCAAAAGGGAATTGTTTCCGGACTTTGAACACAAGCTCCCATGTGGTAAAGCTGTATTCTTGCTTTGGTTTAGCAAATACAGAGAGTCCAGGAATACATTTTGTTGTTTCAATCTTTTTCCACATTATCTGTTATAGCACCATTCATAATGCTTCTCACGGCTGTTAAGTATTATATTTAGTTGAGGAAGTTTTTGATTTCCTCACCCCCCTCCAGCCTTTTCCAGCAGACTGTGTTCACTAGCAACCATATCACAGATTAGGCCAGCATGACAGTTTTGGATACAGGTCCAGATCATGATTCAAGACGCCTTTGGAAATTACATAAACATCAAGATATATACACAGAAATATTTTTTCTTGATATTTAATTCAAAAATCAACAAATCAAAACAAATAGCCATTGCTGAGAAAGGGAGCATCAGCTTTTCTAAATGTTGCCAATGGCTTTCATGATGAAAAATACATAGGCAGCATAGTTCCCATCTCAAAAGGAGATGACCATATGGGACAAGAAACYCTGGCAACATTGATTCTCCTTTGCCTTATATATTTCTTTTCCTAATGGTATCATACTTAAGTTCAAAGATGAGTAATTACTTTTATCACCAATTAATTCATTTCAYTGAAAATGAACATGCCAAAATAAATGTATGAAAATGTTCTTCAAAAAAAGTATTAAGGCTTCCCTAAACAAGTATGTTTTGGGGTTGGGGCATGGGGTTAAAGGCATGTGTGTTTCTGTTCAGGGGTAGTACGAAGGAATTGCTGAAGTTATTTCATAATCATGCACTCAGAGGCAAAATAATGCAAAACATAGCTTTTGAGGTTTTCAGCAGTCTTTTTTCAGATGCTAACTAGTAAAGTGTGAGAACCAGAAATCACTGATGAATAAATCCTTTGATTCTTATCTCGAGGGAGAAAGGCATATTCAGTTTGTTTTCTCTCAGGTATTTATGTGATCATGTTGATTGTCTTTGCATGTGTACTAAAGTTTTCTTTGTTCTTGGTGGTTTTTTCATTATTGACAAAATAAATAGATTGGTATGATGGAGAGAAGTTTCAAAGAAAAATAAGCAGGGATGCTGCTGATAGCAACTTGAGCAGAAGAGATGGAAGGGGTCTGTGAGTGTCGAGGAATGAGCACTGACATCACAGCTGCAGAGACCAGACTGAGTTATCCTTCCGCTTCGGATTCAGTCTTGTTACAGTAGAAAAACTAGTGAAAGGCAGCCTGGTAAATTTTGCTGAATGTTGTGATGAGCCAAGAAACCAGAGGTGACTGACTGTTGGGGTTGTTCAGCCTGAAGGAAGAGAAAGCTCCAAGAATGCCTTAGAACACCTTGTAGTATATAAAGAGGGCTTACAAGAAAGATGTAAAGAGACTTTTGACAAGGACATGTAGTGATAAGACAAACAGGAATGACCTTAAACTGAAGGAGAGAAGACATTATATATTTGGAAGTTYTTTACTGTGAGAGTGGCGAGCCACTGGAACAGGTTGCCCAGAGAATCAATGGATGATTTATCCCTGGGAGTATTCAAGGCCTGGTAGGATGGAGTTTGGAGGAACTCGGTCTAGTGGAAAATGTCCATGCCCATGACAGGGGAGTTGGAACTTSATGGTTTTTAAAGTCCTTTACAACCCAAGCCATTCTATGATTTCCAACCCAAGCCATTATATGATTCCATTGTATGATTCAAAATGTACCTATGTAATTGAATTGAAGWAAGAGTAAATTATCATTGTCTATCAAGACATGTAATAACTGTCTCACCCTAACTCTTAATAATTCATCTTCATAATAAAGTATTACTCTGGTGTATTTTAAGATGAATCACAGCACTTGTGCCATAATATTTTATCTGAAAAACCTGAATTCTCATAAAAAGTGCTCAGTGTTTCTAGCACAGGCCCTAACTTCTGGGTGACAGAGTTGGATAGACTGCTAAGCTTGGTGTGACTTAAGGTCAGGAAGAGGAGGGCTCACTTTACCTTGCAAGATGTGTAAATCTATTGCATTCTCAGTAAAGTGTCTATACCTTATTTTATTCTGAAATTGTTTTGGTTTAGCTGACAGTCCATGGACATTTTTATGCCCTTGTTTACAAGATTGATGGTTCTGATATACTGTTAAATTGTTTCCTATGTAGGTACTTACAGACATTGATTTAGTTACATACTTGGCTTAGATTAGAGATTGATATCAGCTGTTTTAGCATTGCAGTACATTTTGAGTTCATGTCCAGTTTGTTATCTACCACAATCAGACTAATTCCCTTTCTGAATCGGTGACATTCGGAACATATTCCCCCATTTAGAAATAGCATCAGAATTAGTCTCCAGAGTATAGCTTCAAATTTGCTGCATTAAAATACTTATTATGCATATTAGTACAGGTGGCTGCTCAAAGACATTTTGGGGGTTTTCTGGAAAAACTTATTTCTTTTATTATTATTTTTAACTTTTGTTTCTAATATGTACAGCTATGTCAGCATGGATTTGCATTTCCAATTGTTTTCTCCAGGATAGTAAAAGGTCAATTACATATTCTTCATTAATCCCACTTGAAATGTACCAACTGGATAATGATTAACCATTAACTTATCTTTTTAGGAACTATGAGGTAATCATTTTAGTGTAGACTTGAAATGATACTGTCAAAATTTTAATTAAAATACTGTGCAATGTTACATTAGTAGAATACGCTTTACTAATTTAAGCATATTTTATCAAACTCTTTGTAAGATAAATCTGTAATCATACAATGAAGATTTGCTTCAGCTGGGATGATCTATTAGCTATAAAATACTGTTGAGTGATATTAATAAGASTGCATTTCTATAATTCTGTAATGCTTTTGTATAGTGCTTTCAGAAGCATCATGCATTAACAATTTCATGAGAACTGCATCAATATAGATAAAGAATAAAAGAAGTGGGGGCTGTGTTAAGATCTGGCAACTGTTTTAATAAATACTTTTATACCTGCCTGATTTCATTAAAAGACAACGTAAACAGGCATGAGTTGAAGGATTATGGTTTAGAGAAAMTGCAGAGACTGGCTGTTAGAGTGGRTGTTATCCAGTCTGAGTAAGYCAACATGAATTTCAGTTTCACAAGCAGAATCCATTTTCATTCCTGGAAATCTTGTCAGAGCAGAATATTTGCACTATACTTGTCCAGGATTACTAGACATATCTCAGCACAGCAGGAGCTCAGAACATAATGTCTATAGATCAGATATGCTCACTGTGAAAYTTCAGACCATTTTCACTGGATCAAAATGTCCTCTCTTACAGACCTGATCTTGATCTACTGAACATGTGTCACATCAAAATGTCTGGACATAGTGGAGTTAATGTAAGCTAAAAAGAGAGGTAAATACATGTAGATCATTTCTAGTGCTTTTTGGCCATATTTGACTCTTTGATTTACAGTACATAACACACCCACAACTACTTTTGGGAAGAAAATTTAGCAGGACTTTGGAGTTCTTGCTGTCAGCCACATGGTCTTAATACTCCTTTGTGGACAGGAAGTATAAAAACATTATAATAGAAGTTTTTGCTTGCGAATTCCCAGGAGGCAGTTGCAATACAATGATCCTGAACAATGGAAAAGATCCTGGATGTAATGACCTATAAATTCAAGAGAGCAGACCTGAAGCCTTTAATTTCCATCAGCAAATTACCAGGCATCTCATCCCCATTGAACAGAAAGGTCACGTTGTCATTTTCACAGGAGAGACGTGCTAATGAAATACTGATACAAAGGTAGAAAGTGGACCAGGGAGTTAATGTGACTGATTRAGACACCTAGTTTTGGTGCAACAGGACCTGAATACTGGATGCAAAGCACCAGCGAGGAAATGTAGTCTGCTCTTCTGAAAGAACATGCTTAAATTCTTTCTGCAGTCAGCACAGAAATAGCTACAGCTCTGGAGGCTTCTGGAGAGCTGTAAAGCAAAATTACACTCATGTTCTGTTCTTCATTGAAAATGCCTACATCCACTGGCAACCTGAACTGATGGTGTCTTTTAAAAGATATAGCAAAGAGGTCAGCACAGGACCACTGGGTGTGAATCTCTTTTCTTTCAGGATCTCAGCTCATCCTTTCAAGGAAATGCCTAACCTGCCAGCTTTTGGGGTTGTTTTTGCCCTTTTTATAGTTATGGAGCCAAAAATACATGAGTGTAAAATGGTGAGACATGGAGCTAGGCAAGACAGAGCCCAACTCTCACCTGGAGGGGAAAAAACTGGACATTTTGTTCCTGCTCTGTTACRTTTACTGAGGTCTGCAATGACAGAATGAAAATAAAAATGGTATTTGTGGRTGAGAAAAGAAATATTTTTGATTATTGATAGTGAATAAGTAACTTATTAATGCTGACATTGGCTAAGATGTATGAGACATTTGTGTCCCCTGAAAATAAAAACATTAAAGCCCATGTAGCAAAGCAGTGCTGTAGTGTTTGAAAGGCACCTGTCAGACAAACTATCAAAGCTATTCCATTAATTTTATTCAATGTCTATTAGAAACCTGGAGGGCTTTATTGATAAAGGGAAATATTTTTCAATTAATTTATACTGCTGTTAGCAAAATCTTGTGGGGATTAGTTCTGAAGTTGAGTTATTTGGAGAAATTCTATAAAGAGTGTACATGAAAACTCAGGTGAATTTAGCATTTAATTACTGCTTATCGTGTTTCAAGAAGTTGACATCTCATTGCTCATTGTCACAGCACATGGCTTTGTGCTCACTCTCTTCACAGGTGAAAACTCACAGTTATTTCTGGTTAGTACAAAGAGTTGATGAAACTTTCAAGTCACAGCCACTCTTTTCTTCTCTACTTCTTTTGGTATACCCTTAAGTTCCATATTTTGCACTTCTGATTCTCTTTATGTAAGATATAGGGAAGGAAACAAGCTTGTGATATAAGCGTGAGATCTGCAGTAAGAACAAATCCCTAGGGAACCTTCAGTCATGCCATACAGAACAGAAACCAAGCATATTCTTGGAAAAATACTTSAATATAAGCAGCTAAGTAATTGCCTGGCTTATTCAACCTACACACAAAAGGCTCACAGCCTAAAATATTTTAGATAATGCTGATTTGCTAAAAACCATCTCAAGTTACTGTGTAAAAGCAGTGATATTACTGATGTATGGCTGAACTAAACAAAATGTCAAGCAGATTATGAGTCCTTTGGCTGAACTTTTTCATTAGAAAATGGTGATTCACTCATATTGAAACTCTGCAAAGGAATGTGCAGCTCTAGTGAGATGTTCTTCTCATGAGGAAACTGATGTCCACAGCATCACMTCTGTGCTGGAAAGCTTGATCCTGAAACAGCACCTGGAACACTCACTGTGTCTGTGGCCACAGAAGGTGAAAGACATTTATTAATAGAGTAGAGCAAGGAAAACTGCTCCAGTACCGTAATTGAATCAAATCTGGATGAAGGAAGTTTATTGTTTTTGCTGATGTTACAGAAATTACTGGTAATCAATTATTTGGGATCATTATCATCAGTACAACAGATAATTCACTATACTAGACACATACAAAATATAAATAGATGCTATTCTATAAAAAAAATCCAAAACATTCTAATCCTACCCCAACACTCTAATCCTACACTCATGCAGAATGGTGCGCACACTTTATGGGCCCTCTTTGTCCCCCTCTGAAATTACCTGTGCACCTCATATCCTGAGAATAATTGTTCCCCCTTTGCAAGATACACGTTTTCATCTCCCACTGGAGCACTACATGAGCCCCTGCAGCTCCCTACAGCTTGCTGGGGCTGGGCACAGGGCCTGCAAGGGCCTTGTGGCGAACAGAGGCCTAAGGATAGCAAATGCCAAGTCATGGTGAATAAGCTAGAAGCCCCTGTATTCTGCTATTGGACCCCTGCTTATCTCTCTGTAAGCCCATAGGTCTCTTCCCCTTAACCCCTGCTATTGGACAATTTCTGATCTCCCTATCCCCTATATAATGGACTGTTTTAGCCTGGTTCTGGAGAAGAGCTGTCACTGGAACTTCGCAGAACATCCAGTAAAGACGTTGCTGTAGAACACCAAACAGCCTTCTCCTCTMTTGCCCTCCGTCTGCCTTCCTGCAGCACCTTGCAAGCTAAGAGCTGAAATCACTAAGAKCTGATAATCACTAAAGAGCTGATATCCCTTAAGCTTGCTATGGTTGCCGGCAGCTGAGAGCTGCTTGGGAATTTGSACAGTCTGTCCTCATAAAGGACTGAGCTATCCAGACCCCGTGCAGCCTGCTTGGGGGCAAATCTGAACTCAGCAGGAGGCCAAATTAGGGACTGGTGCAAAACACCCCTCATAGTCCCACACAAGGTGTGAGTCCCCATGTGTGAGTCCCTCTCCTCAGGCTGGACACGGATGCCTTGGGGTGGCCCATGGGAAGGCTGCAGTCATTGCAGGGCAGCTTCTGGCAGTGCCACACCAGGCTGTGCTTCAGAAGATTTCCTTACACCCTTGTCTCCCAGGTAAAAAAAATTCAAAGAGTCTTTTATACTTCTTTTCAAGCTGACCCTTTTTTATGATTGAAAAGTCTCCAAATAAATACCTGGTTGCTGGTTAATCTGGCTGGTTGTCATCTTTCTCCCAGAAGCACCAGTCTGTTCAAGCGCTTGGGCTGATTGGCTTTCAGAAGTTTGGGTTTGGGTCATTTTTTAKCATTCCCTAACCACAATTAATGACTTCACCTGTTTGGATCTTCTAAGAGATGGAATGGATTGATTGCAAGTAGAAATCAAAATTTTGAAAAGGGGTTTGAAACTAGGTACTTAATTTTTATATTCCTGAAATATTTTATTAAAACCTGTTATGAAGGATCTCCCAAAAGGGAAGACMGATAAAGGGATAGCTGATTGCTGCCTAATACAAGGCAATACAGARGCAGATTCTTCTCAGAGGTGCTCCRCAAAGGGACTAGAAGCAACAGTYTTAAATTTCCTGAAGGGAAATTTCAAGGTTGTATTTACCTACAGAAAATCCCCATGAAAGTAGATAAGCACAAGTTGCTAGAGGATTTGGGATATCTCCATTATTGGAAACTTTCAGAAATTGACTGGACAAGGCCATGAGTAACTAGAAGTAAACCGGAAAGAAATGTTGCATGGAGAAGGATGTCAGGTTGCCTTTGGTCATCTCTTCCAACCTAAATAGTGCTGTGGTTCAGCACTTCCACTTTCATGKGCTTAGGGCTCTCCTAAGGACAAATACCTGATTACTGAGAACATGTCTGCAGTCTAGTAGGACAATTAAAGAGCTCATGAAGAACACTGCATCTGAAGCTATAAACTTCTCAATGCATAAGCACTAAGTTGCTAGAGTCTGGACAAATAAAGTTTCTTAAATTCTCTTAAACATCAAAACAGATGCAATTGTTTTCAGGACCCTGAGAGATATAGGAAGGTAAGATTGACAGAAGAAAGAGTAAGGCACTAGAAAGTGTCTGTATGTCAGTGCTAACTGCAACATTATTGGGAAAGAKCTGTAATAATTTGATAGCCTGATTGTAAAAGCTAATTTTGGTGCAACTGGCTTAATAATGATATTGCCAACTTTAGACTAATAATAAGGTAGTGGTTCCATATAAAAGGTGTGATTCTTCAGCCCACTTTATTCACACAAGGTGCAGTCTGGTAGCCCACTCTTGAGAACCAGTTGTGAAATTTGTATATAATGATGTAGAATGTGGACAATAAAGAGTATAACAGGGAATGCATCAGCTGATCAGGTCAAACAGCTGGTTTGAACCCAAGATTACTTGGAAAAGTCTGAAACAGCCTGGGTTATAGGCATACATAGAAAAAATTAACCATGGAACTCATCAAGTTTCAGTGTCATTGCTAACTAGCATAGGCATGTTCCATGGACATTCAAACCTGCATTCTCCACTTCCTTTGTCAAAGCCTTAGACAATGACTGACAGGATAAGTAAACTTTAGCTCTGTTGAAAATTGTTAGAGAGCTATGGATGTCAGAGCCATGAAGCCAGACTGAGATAAAATACAAAGTATAATAGTCACTCTGATTTGGACACTTATTTTGATGAGTGAAAACAGACTTGTGCATGCCTTCCCCACCAGATCAATACGTATTGTTCATGGTGTCTCAAAGTGAGCAAACACTCCTTTTGAGATGAAAAAAAACCCCAGAGACAATCTGGAGAAAAATAACCCTGCCTAGGTACCTCCAGTCACCCCTCCTGAGAGAGTGCCCTAGCTTTTCATCTGCTCAACCAAGTGGTTGACTACTCCTCTTTTTCAGATGATAGATACCATCTGTCTGCTGGACTTTGCTGTCTGCTGGACTCTGTGCTTAATCTGTGGTAAGTGGTGCAAAGATCACACCTCACAGCCCCTGCTTTCCCCAGGGTTTTAACAAGCTCTSTCTCAGCTCTGAATCATGGCATAGGTAGGGCAGGAGCTAAAAAGGCTCCTTTCTACATTTGCATACCAGGGGAACTTTGCAAAGCCAAATGTAGACACTAATTRCAAGTATGTTCTGGAGTTTATCTTTTTCAAACTGCTCCTCTTGATTGTGGATCTGAAGCTGATAGGATTTTTTGAAAGAACTTTTATGTCCAAAAGTTAGACATGAAGCTAACTAGATGGGGAAGAAAATAAAAATCTAGTGATTATGTTCAGGCTCTCAGAAAGTCTACATAACCACAAAAAAAAAAAAAAAAAAAAAAAAAAAAAAAAAAAAGAAAGAATTAAAAAAATAAAAAAAAAAAAAAAAAAAAAAAAAAAAAAAAAAAAAAAAAAAGGAATTTGTTGCCTAAACAGCATACTTTCTTGAGGAAATGTATCTATGGGATACAGAGAATGCTTGGGTATTCAAAAGCTATCAGCAACAATGAAAACCAGGAGTAGAAAAACTAGGAACCTCTCTCAGTAAAATCTCATTCTCACAGGAGTTTAGCTGATTTTCTTGCTTTGTTTGCACTTTGTGGTGCAAAAAGTTCAACAGAAAAAGCTCAAAAGTAAATTAGCCCTGACTTTTCTGCCAGTTTTTTGGCTGCAGAGTAGTAGAAATTTTGGAGCAAACATCCTCAAGCTAATGTAAACCTAAAGCCTTTCCCTGATTTCTTGGCAAAAGCTCTACTGTGTGAAGTAAGCCTTCTCCTTTGTATCTCCTTCTACATCAAGYGCCTGCTCCCAAAAGAGCATTAACCCTTCTGGGACTATTTATGAATCTCTGAAATCACAGTCTAGAGAGCTTTACGGTCAGGTAGAAAGCCTAGGACCAGGTTAGATTGCCTGAATTAGTTTGTGACAGCCTGCAGTCTGCTTTCTAAGCACTGAAGGRTCCAAGTTGAGTGTGTCAAGTGGGCAGTGTGAATGGCAGGTCTCTCTTACCTTACAGCAGTGCTGGATTTCTACAATGTTTTGTTCCAATGCAGGACAAGAAAACTTTTTTTTTTTCACCCACATAAAGTCCTAATGTCCTCTTCAAGAACCAAATTTAGTTCTGTTAGAGTGTGTTTTGGATATATTTTATCCCAATAGCATTCTGCTATACACAGACTCCTTTACTGCTACGTGGCTACCAGGATGGGGGAAAAAAAGTCACTTCTACTAGTAAAACAGAATTTCCTTGTTCATCAGTACAAATCTCCTTCATTAGTATATATGTTAGAAGGTGTTTAATACTTTCCAATAAAGAAAACTTGATTTTACTTTTTTAAGACCTAGAGTTACTTCAGGGGTGTTATAGTAATGGATTAAAGAATATATTTTTCACTCCTCTTTAAAATGGTATCTTTGGAAATAAACATAAAAACTGTTGTATTGGCTGTTACTAACATTGAAAATTACTCAAAAGTATTAGGAAATTCTAGAGTTAAGTTTTCAGTGCTTGTGCTAAATCTTAGGTATCATTTTTATACTACAGCCTTTAACAACATAAGCATATAATATTTTTTCCACAGGATACTGCGTCATTCAGTGCAGAGGACRGACTGTTGGGCCTGCAGTGAATGAAACCATTGTCTGTACAAACCCTGCCTTATGTTGGATACAGTTGAGAACTTAGAAAACAAAACAAAACAAAACAAAAAGGGACTATAGGAAGAGAAAGGATAGTCTTGTTCATCAGCTGATTGAGTACAGGCTGGGTATATTTCAGCCTCTGCCAGATGTCTARTTTGTCAGAACAGTGTAATTTCAATGTTTTCTATGAAAATGAGAGTTGAATAAAGCAGAATTGCAGGAAATGCTGTGCAAAGTGGCWCTTAAGCATATTTATCCRTAAGTCTTTTTTATAAAAATGCATTTTTTATAATACTTTTACAAACACTTTAAACATTTATAAATTTTAAATATCTTAATAAATCAAGGGCATAAATCATATGTTTGTAGTTAGCTGTGCAGGTTGTGCCAAGTTTACAGAGCTGTCATATTAAGCCCAACTCAGAAGGTAAACCTATCCAAAGTAAAAATACTTTTTTTTTTAATACAAATYACTTTCTATTAGAATAACCATTTCATTTATAATTTCAGCAATATTAACTATGTATTAGTYTTGGCTCTGCCTGTGGACTACATAGGAATATTTGGACATGTTGGGACATACTTCCTCCCCACAAGGTGGTGGTATTACTATGCTAATAGTATCTTTTCTTCACAATGAACTGAAGCACTTTTATTTCCAAAAGGCATAAAATGTCATGCCCTTTCGAGCCATGTGCAGAACAATTTAGGCTCACACATATCTATTTAGAAGGTTAAATAACCCCACCCACCTCAGCTTTTRAGACTAAATTATCTTTTTACAGATGTCTTTACCTAGATTTGCCTWGAGAGCAATTCTGTTGTAAGAACCCAAGAATTGAGGAATCAATTTTTCTGTGATGAGAGGTGTAGGATCACTTCAGTCAGACAGACAACAGGCATGTTTCTGAGGGTGCAGCAGCTCACATCTCCGGGGTCTCTGGGGAGCTGCTGGCCAGCATCCCAAGATGTGTGGCAGAGGGTTGATTAAATTGGGCTGTGGAATGCCAAATCCCTTTCTTTTATATAATTGATTAAAACCCCACATTCATCACTGAAAATTCAAAATTGCTAAACAGCTAGATAAATTACCAATTTTATAAGTCTCAAAGTGATATCTCCAGTTTCTTCCTTGCTGAAAAGACCTAGTTCAAATTTTAAGGGAAAAGGATCCTTAAGGAAATGGGAAGGGTGAGATTATCTAGCATCCTGTTCAATCCAAGCTTGAAAACCTCCAGTGGTGGGGACTCTACTGCATCCCTGGGGAGGGAATTCCAATACTCTAAACACTGTCACTAATGTAAACAAGTCATTGCTAAGGGAAAGGTGTTGTAAAGATTGACAGCTTTAGATCTCTCCTCTAATTCCTGAAACATAAGAACACTAAGCCTGCTAAAAATCCATTGAAATATTTGATTATTCTGAAGCATCATACTCCTTCTTTGAGCAGAGCAATATCTAAAGTAAGACAATAGATCAGATTTTAAGATTTTCACTTCAGGGGAAATATGGGAACAAACAGATTATCCATAGTAAAGTTTCTTTCAAAAGCTTTAATGTAGCCCAAAACATTCTACTAAACAATAAATAGGTGCAACTTCATGGGAAACAAATTTTTAAAAAGCCAATGGTAAACCAGCCAAAGTCTGCCTTCAAAATCATACACATAATTCACATTGGGGAAGTGATGTTCTTAATTATTCTCTTACAACCTGCTTCTTTGGCCACTGGCACATAAAATAGCAGAATTTAACATCCACATAAATGGAAGCAGACTTTGGCACTGAGTGCTTTCTTCAGGAAGCTTGGTCATCTGGGAGCATTACCGATGGATCTGCATTTATGTGACAGAAATGCATTTAAACTCAGCTCAGAGGAGGTATTTTTGCTCCAAGCTATGAAACAGAATGATCATGTTAGTCATTTTTAGGACAAGATTATCTGGTGTGAGAAATGGCCTGCTCTGAATAGCATTGCTTTAGAAAACAATGTACAGATGTAAGAAATCAACAAAAAAATTCAGCAATAATTTGACTGCAGGCAGCTGAGACTCCTGTAAAAATTGAGGGCTCTACTGTAATCTAAGACGTGACAAATGGCTGTTTTATATTAAAATCCTTAGCAATTAAATTATTTTCACTTTTCCCTTAAACCATATTAAGGAGAAATTAGATGAGAAAATTATTACRTGCTCATGGTATATTTTACTGAAGCTCTCTGAGATCACCACAGAATTACTTTTTAAGGCATTTTCTCTCCAGATTTTTTTTCCCAACAGACTGTCCTGTTAAGACATTTTATTTTGTAAATTGAGGGGCAGGGAAGGAATGAGAAATTTCCTACAGGAAAAAAAGAATGATATGCCATTGAATATTGCTTCACTCTGCAGCAATCCTGTGTGAACATATTCACAGGCAGGAGAAAAGTAAATAGGAAAAGTAATTTGGTTAAATGRTAGCTAAACCAGCTATTTTTATGGTCTTTGCTTTTGTGTTTGGAAGATTATAGACTGCTGGCTATATTTCTTACTTTGGCCTCTGAATCTGTGAATCTTTTGATTCCTCTTTCCCTGTTTTTCCTATTTTTTAATAATGTGTGAAAGGTGGTTACTCACATAACCTGCCACATACTCATGCCAAGTGGACTTTCACATTAAGATGATAATAACATGTAAATCTCAGCTTCACAGTTTCTGTCAGCTGTCTGAGGATTTTCTCTGATACCTTTTTGGCCTTAAGAAGTGTGAAGAGTTGCACACGTGTGTTACTTATTTCTAATTCCATATACACAACTTTGGATATCATGGTGCAGGAATTCACCAGCAGGACCTCAGTTCCTCTTCCATGAGGATTTTAGACCACYTAAGTTTTTGAGGCGGACTGCCCATTTCTTGCTCCTTCATGCAATTTTCTGTGTCAGGCTACCTCAGCTGAAGCAATGGCAATAGTTCCCATCCTACCTCAGGCTCACATCTGAACTTCTCTTTGACAGGAAAAAAACTTGAAGCTTATAGTCCTCCTTTAACTGAAGCAGTAAATAAACCTAAGTGCCCCTAATGTTATACTTTCCTAGGTAAGGAAAGTTTTAATTACAGTTATAAAGATAGTTGTACAAAAAATGGGCATTTTATTTTACCTATATAATTCACTTATGTCTGGCACAAATTCCTAAACATACTAAAGCCTGGAGTTTTCGTAGAACCAGCTGCAATTTTTGACATCAGTGCTTGAGCATCATGGGAATCTGGTTCATAACATGGCCTATAAAGAGGCCTTAATTATTGTTGGTAATTAATGTAACTCTAAAACATATTTTTGTTAAACAATATGCCTTCCTGGAGCCTTAACTCTGCACTTAAGCTCCAGGGAGCAGAAGATTTTCTGCCATAATCCATCTTTGGCAGTTTCTGTTGGCCAGTCTTCTCCTCTCAGTATGCAGGAGTTTGGGACTACCATTTTGAATTATATAACCCTTCCCATGCCCTGAGGACTATAACTCTTGATTCTGGATTGCATTTCAGGGAAAAGTGCTTAAAATATATGTGCTACACTGCCTGTTTTCAAGATCCATAAATCCTCTTTTGGCTCTAACATAACTTCCCATTGAAGATCTATCCTTTAATGTATAGGAAGTCTATGAAACTGAGCATTTCAGGTTGCTGAAAATGCAACACTCAGAATAAGGGTGAAAAATTCTTAAGCCTAAATACACTGAAAACATTTTAATGTTGTTTTTTTTTCTTCCAGCTGGAGACTAATTAAACTAATGCAAAATTTTAGCAGTAAAACCTGACACTGGGAACCAGATCACATAATGTACAGAACTCTGTACAGCTCTGCATGTTTAAAGATTGCCTAAACTTCATRAGCCTTTTCATATTTACCCAGGCCATTTTGAGGTTTTATGCTGAAATTATGTTTAACTTGGGGTTTGGACATGACACCAAGTGAAATTCTGTTCCAATTTTTAGTTCCATTCAAGTTAAAAAAAAATGGAAGAGGGGACCATATCCTTCTTTGCTGTAAACCAGCATCTCTACACTACTTTCARTAAGGCTGTGTAAGCTTACAACAACTGAAGAGCTAATCCCAGTGAAGTAAAGCCATGTGGTGAATTGAACCAAAGAAAATGTTCAAACGAGTAAGGCCAGCTGTATAGCACAGGCAGACTCTGCAGCTGGGCATTGGGCCAGGTTTCCCCATTAATTGCCTCCCTATGCTTCAYTGAAGGAAGTTTGAAGCCATTCCAAATCTCCTAAGCTCCCCAGCACCACCCCTGTTTTTACTCCAGCTGAGACTTCCAGACATTGCTCTCACCAGCAACAAAAATGGGAATACACACAAAGAAGTTTTCTAAATAGTACTTTGCATGAACTGCAGAAATGGGGCTTAGTCATGAGTAACTCTAGTTCCTGGAGCAGCACTGTTGTAGGGGCTGATGATGAGGATCCAAGCAGAGGAAATTAGGTGGGAGGAGAGGCTGGGGCTGGAAAAACAAGGARGGGAAAGCATATGGGAAAATTAGGGCTGGTCTGAGCTGGTTGCAAAGGAAGGCAGAGGAAGCAGCTCTCAAAGCATAAAGACTTCTGGAAAAGTCTGAGTGGAAAAGTAGGAAAGGAAAGTCCAAAAAGGAGTGTATGGGATAAAGTTTGGGATTTAGAAGATGTCTACAAGGCARATCCATATCTGGAAAGGAAACTGAGCAGGGCAGTGTGTTAAGGAATTGAAGAATCTTTTAAGACAAATCAAGGAAGGTTGAATGGACTGGGAGAATGTGATGGCAGTCAGCAAAGATACACTGGGGGTAGGGAAGTGAGAGCTGGAGTGGGAAGAAATTAAATTGGATAAAACAGGACAAGTCTGATCACCTGACTGAGGAGCTGGGAGAGCAGAGAGGCTTGACATGAACATGGTGATGAAGACATCAGCAGAAAAGGTGTCCCCTCAGGAAGAGATGGCCTAACACGTCAGTATCCAGTAAAGAAGTCTCCCTTAAAACTAAAATATAGATCCTCATTTCTGAGCATCAACATTTCTAGTGGCAGCACATCACTGAAAGCCAGAGTAATTTGCATGCTGAAGTGATCAAAAATAGCATGCATTGGAATGGTTCTGCCCATCAGCTCTCTGTGCTGTCCAGTATCAGTTTCTGACACTTCCCATACTCCAAGACAGCACTACTAAATCCTACTGGCAAGCAGTCTGAATTCTTTCTCACMGCCATGGCAGAGATGATAGCAATATTATTATTATTACTGCTATCAATTAATCTCTGAGTTGAAGTGGGGCTTGAAGAGGAAATGARAACAGTGTGAAAGCCATGGAATGGTATGGAACTGGTGAATGAATGAATGAATGAATGTGCACAAGCCAGAAGAGCTGTTTTGGAAAGATTAGATTTTTTTTTCTTTACTCTGAAATTAACAAACAAAACAGAAAAAAACACTTAAGACTTTGAAAGAAGTTCACAAAGCGAATTTCACGGCTTTGCTATCAGGTCTTCTGCCTTATGTCTTTGAGAACAGAGAAGACCTAAAATAAATAAGACAGGGATTCAGGGACCCTGTAGGTCAGGGCGTGAAGTCCATACTTCCCTTTCCCTGGTGCTTGGTTTAGAAGACTGAAACAAAGACTATTTGCTGCTGCCTTCTCACCTCAGCTGTAGTCACCATGAAAAGTGTTCATCTTCAGTACTTGAGTCTTCTGTCAAAATTTTCAACTTGGAGGGGCTGATGCCTTTATCCAGCCCTCTCTCTGTTCTGTGACTAGTTATGACACTTGTTCTGTAACAGAGCTGTACATGCTAATCACATCATAGGCAAGATGGTTTACTAAATACTTTACCAAGTGTTATACAAAATCAATAGCTAGAAAACTACACTACTACACTTGCTTTTTCCTTTCTTAGTCTCCAGAGCCTGTATGAGCCCTCAGACCCCCCAGCCTGGCCAGTGGGAGCTGGCAGAACATCCCCTGGGAAGTGCCACCTGATAGCTGTGAGAGAACAGCACAGGGTGGATGCATTCCCTCCCTCTCCCCCAGCCAAGTCCAAGTTGTCCTCCAAACATTCAGACTGTACCTCTCTGTAAGTGGGAAGTCCTCAGTTGGTAAGACAGTCAGTTTTAGCTCTTCCTGCAATGCCAAAGGTGAGTCCTGAAGCATGAACGGAGTTCTTCATGTTCGCCAAGATATTCACTAGCAGGGCCAACAGCAAACTTTGCTCCCTTGCCTTCTGTTCTGATTAAGTCAGACTTTAGGCCAAACATTGGAGTCACTTGCAGTGATTCTATTTCACTTCAAGGTACAATAGTGTAAGCACTATGACTCTGTATTTAAAACAGCCTAAATTCCCAATTCTTCTGTACCCTTCTGTGCAATTGCACTCTSCCTTGGTTACTTTTAATTGGGCCTTTCTTTAGCTTGTTGTTATGTCTGACAATAACACATACAGCTTTTTTTCATCCATAGTCTTCAGCTTTTATAGCATTTAGGTTGTTCTGGTGAACTACCATCCCACCCCCTAGTCTCCTATTATAAAGTTGGTATTTGGGGGAGACTGGGAGAAGAGGGGGAACAGTGCATGACAGTGATTTCCCCTCTTTTAAGCAATTGTGTTTAGCAGACTCCATGTTCTTTATCCCAGAACAAAAAAACAGAAGTTCTATGAAGATGTTTGAAAAGAAAGTGGATGGCATGGACTGAATTCATTACCACTTCAAAAATTCCCACAAAGGTGGGAATTTCCTTTGTTTTTAATTGCCAGCAATGAAACAGTTCACAGTACACTGCAAACACAGTCCCAGCTCTTTGTYAGAGACAGTTGGAGGGGAGGGGAGAGAGGGGAAGGCTCATGAGGAACATGAATGAGTAAGCTTTGCTGACTCTTCTAACTACAGAGCCTGAAAAGTGCCTATAAATACATTTCCCATGATGTTAATAGCTGAGCAGGACTTTTGTTGTATGATAAGTGGGAATTCAGTCCTGTCAAACTTAGACAAGTGGGAGTAAATTGTAATTAACATCTCTAATACAAAACAAGTTTTTACATTGATCTGTATTTTAAAACATAACTTTGACATGTATATCATAAACAATACATTTCCTTTACTGATTGCGTTTTCAAGTTACCTCTCTAGTATTTATTGGTATTTTACTGCATATAATCTCAGCCTATTTAATCCAAATCACAAATGTCAATCACAAATAACATTTTTGGTTAAGTACAACTGTCCATTCATAGTGTATCACATAAACAGACTTATTAAASATGTAAGGTTGCATGTATGCAAATAATGACAAAAAAAAAGAAGTAGTATGTTTGTCACATGGTGTATCTGAAAGGAGTGAATTTTTCTTTTATTTATTTTCTGAAAACTTTTTTCAGACAAAAATTGAAAAGAGCTATTGTAGTAACATCTCAGAAAAAGTTTTAGTGGGCATAAGCATAAATCAGTGTCCTTTCCACTAAAACATGATAAAAATGTATTTAAATATGTTAACATTTAAGGAAAGACAGAATTTTAATCTCATGGATTTATGTCTTGCAAAAATAAGAGTTGTCTTTAGCCACTGATTTTTTTAAATAACCYAAGAGACAAAGTTCAGACACTGGATCTTCTGGTATCCCTAGTTATGCTTTTTCAATTTCCTTTAGAAAAGGCCATACAGTTTTGCTCAATTCAGGTGCTCGTTGTGATTTACTGTGCCAACTCTATTGCACTAAGTCTTTTACAGGTTTTCTCTTTCGGGTTGTAGTTAATTAAATCAATTGTGATATTTTTAGCTCAATAAATTAATGTACTATTTTATTAGGAAGAGAAGATGCTACCTCTAGTTCATCCCAATCATACCRATATCTTCTGAAAATTACTCAGTGAAATCATGGTGCATTTCCTATTGCTCCATATTTGCATAATAGAGTGGCCAGCAGGAGSAGGGAGGTCATTCTTTCCCTGTACTCGGCACTGGTGAGGCCACACCTTGAGTGCTGTATYCAGTTCTGGCCCCTCAGTTTGGGAAGGACRTTGAGATGCTTGAGYGTGTCCAGAGGGGRCAACAAGGCTGGTGARGGGCTTGGAGCACAAGCCCTGYRAGGAACGACTGAGGGAGCTGGGGCTGTTTAGCCTGGAGAAAARGAGACTCAGGGGTGACCTTATCACTCTCTACAACTCCCTGAAAGGTGGCTGTAGTCAGGTGGGGGTTGGTGTYTTTCTCCAGGCAGCAACTGATAGAACCAGAGGACACAGAATTAAGCTGTGCCAAGGGAAATATAGGTTGGATATTAGGAAAAAGTTCTTCATGGAAAGAGTCATAAAGTTCTGGAATGGCCTGCCTGGGTAGATGGTGGAGTCACCATCCCTGGATGWGTTAAATAAAAAGACAGGATGTGGCACTCGGTGCCATGGTTTAGTTGAGGTGTTAGGGTATGGGTTGGACTTGATGATCTTTAAGGTCTCTTTCAACCTAGTGATTCTGTGAATTCTGTGAGCTCTGTGATCTTCAAAACAGGATGAGATTTCAATGCCGTTCTGTAACATACCTTTCATACTTGCACTCTGGAGTTTCCATAGTATTTTTCCTGCCAAAGAGACACCAAGAAAGCATTATGCATTTTCTCAATTACATTTTCCATGTGTTTCAGTGRGTATTTTTCTATTCACTCCCCCATTCCCTTCATTATATGTCATCTTCCATAATACCTGCATGATATGCATAATTACACTCCTATGCACAAATGTAATTAAATATTGCCTGCTGAGATACATGTTTTATAAATTGTTTGCTTCATACTTCAAAGCTACAAATTCTGGTGCAGCGCCACTTCTTCCAAGCCTTCAAAGCTCACTCTTATGAATCTAATGAGTAAAGTTTCTTCCTAGTAGTCTTCATCCCTTTCCTCACCTTAGCTGCCTCTGAAAACAATCTCTTAACATGCTTAAATAAATATTTATACTCACACATTCTTTTGATGCCTTGAGAGGCTACCTAGAATAGGGGCTAGACAGTCTTAAAGGAATAAAGTAGGTATTTATTAAAAAGGCCTTCAAAGGAAACACCTTGGGCAGTATAAGAGCCTGGCTGAGTTTAAACCCTAGGGTGTAGCCATGGGTCACAAGTTTTCACACTTTTATTAAATTTTGGTCCATTTACATATTGGGTAATTGTCCAATTACAACTTCACATTATGAAGTCACATCGTCCCAGTTTGCTCTCCTCAATTTGCTCTTGTTTACACTTTTTGGGCCTGAAGCTGCAACGGTGTCCTTGGTTCTTGGGCTGGAAAAGGATTGTTTTGTCTGACTAAACTGTGAGGAGAACTTGATAACTTTATATGAAGTTCAGAGTTATGTACTAATGCAGTATAGAATCTGAAAAATACAAAAGCTAAAACTTAAGGTGTCACTTTCACCTCAATATCTCAGCCCTTCTTTTTTTTTTTCCATATGAGACAATTTCTGGGGTGACAGCAAATTGCAAAGTGTGAGCCTCAGGAGGCAATCACCGTCTGAGCTACTGCTCATTACCTCTGTCTTTGAGGTAATACCATACTGCAAACTACAGCAACTTCTTCCAAGTGCTCATGGCCTCCATCATGCCTTCTCTTGTTTATAAAAATAGCTCCCCATATGAGGTTTTTGACAAGTAAAGGAATAATCACCTGAGTCTTTTTACACTGGCCAAGGAAAAGAATGCAGAGAGAGTCACAAATCTATCACTTGGGCCTTTAGAAGCAGTAATGAAAGTGGCGTCTGGCCAGATATTCAGAGGTAAGGAAAAGAGTGAGGGTAGTGAGGTTACTGGAAAAAGTCAAGTGGAAAAAGGAAAGTAGGAGACTGTATATTGTCAGTGCATTAATTAGAACTTCACTGCCCTTAAGCTCAGCATCCTCACCCTGGATAGCTCCTGATGCTGCTTCTTTCTGCTGGCTCTGGCAGCCAGCACACTGGCAGCAAGGTGTGAGAGGGGGAGCATGAGGTACAGCTCAGGAAGGAAAACTGTTCTTCCTGGAGTGCACGTAACTGTATTTGACTTGTATTCAAATAGGGATTCTGGAGGTTTCAATTACATGCACAGGAGCAGCATGATAGTCTGAAAACACACATGATAGAAAGCTTGGGGATATGTTGAAATGAGAAAAGAAGTCGATGAAAAGATCTGTACTGGTTTTGGCTAGGATAGAGTTAAYCTTCTTCCTTGTAGTTTGCATGGTGCTATGTTTTGGATTTGTGCTGTAAACAGTATTGAGGGATTTTTTTTTATCTATGGCTGGGCAGTGCTTGTGAAGTGTCAACAKCTTTTCTCCTCCTCACCCCATCAGWGAGGAGGCTGGGGTGCACAAGAAGTTGGGAGGGGGCAGACTGGACAGCTGATCCCTGTCATGACTTATCTCTGACTCAGGACAACTGGGTTCTTTACTAAAGGATCTCTTGGAGGAGATAACAGCAAAAAATGTTCAATAACTRTTTAGAACAAGAACAATAACTTTTATTTTTAACAGCTCTGGAATCATAACTAGAAAACCCATAGCTGGAAAAAACATAACTGGARAAAGTAGTCTATAGACATTCTGAGAGCTAAGATCACCAGAAGAGAGGAGAGATAGAAGGAGAAAAATAGAAAAGGAGATGGAGAAATAAGAATATAAGAAACAAGACAGAGAGATATTACTAGCTGTGCCTCCAGTGGTGTGTGAGTGGTTGTGGTCAGTCACAGCTCCTGTCCATCTGGGTGAGGGCACCCATACACAGCAAAAATWAGAGTTTCCATGCCCTTGGTCTCTTTCAAGAGATGGCCCAGTGTCTTCTCCAGGAGGAGTTCTTGTGAGCATGTGTCATCTTTCCTTGGAGAAGTCTGGAATGGTTGAGAGAGGGGATCTGCGTATAGGCTGAAAGTCTGTAGGTTTCGGTTACGCAGTGATGACTTTCTGCACAGGAAGGWGACTGGCACAGTGGAAATGCTAACCTGCCTCCACAGGATCTGCTGCTTAATGGCTGCTGGTAGTCTAAAGTCTGCCGAAATGTGAAGGATGGGCACTAAGTGATTAGCACCAACTCACTCCCTTCAAGCTGTTCCTAATCTGTCACATAACATGTCACATTGCTAAAATAAGCATAAGCACAGCTTCTCTTTCTTATGCTGAAGTCATGCATTTTGGGTCCAGAAGACAAGATCWCTGTTTTCTCTCAAAACACAGATATGCTCTGTCATTCAGTCCTTGGACTGCAATTAGAAACCCAATCTCCTGACCCAGTCATACACGACTGGGGGTGTGCCCAAGTGACACATCAGAAGCCYGGGTAGGTTGTTGCAGTGATTGTGAGAGTCCCACTGCCAGCTGTTGGACATGAGATTAATAGTTGGACATTCCTGAAGCTCAGAATAGCAATCAGTCATCATGCAGAGGCTAGTGGAGCTTAAAAGGCATGAAACCCCGTGACTGGATCCAGTCAAAAGCACTGCTTTTTTTCAGAGTAGTGAGTGAGAAATTGTAGAAGATATCTATCTGAAGATGCTCTRTCTTTCTCATTTTCTCACTTCTCCCTATTTATTTGGAGCCACACCATGGAGACCCTGGAAAGAGGAGTCTTTCAAAAATATCATTAAATCCACATGTTCAGAAAAAATGCAACATTTAAATTAAATACATAATGCWGGAAACTGCTCTGTCAGACAAGATATTCCTCACCTGATTATGATTGGAAAGCAGTAATAGAAAGAACTAGTCATAAAACAAATGACAACTGAAAACACATGCATTTAGATCTTAAGCTTCAGAATAAATTAAGTGCAAATGTAGATTTTCCATATATCTGCCAGAATTTAGGTAATTATTCTTATTTTATCCTATTTAACAAGTTGCTTGTATGAAAAGTTTTTTTTCTAATAATGAAATACTCATTCTGAAAGAGCTTTAAATATTTTGTTGCTGACACAGTTACAATTAAAGTGGTTTTTTTTCTGCTTTTCTGTGCCTTTAGAGCCACAGTAAATGCCAATTGAGATAACAAATACTTGCTGATAGCAAACACAGACCCTAAGGTCTATCATATCATTAGGTCTACTTATTTCTCTAAGACTTTAACTGCTCATAAAATCTGGTCTTCATGGCTTATGRGATAAATGTATTTATTTAATTAAGCTAAACTATTTTAAAAGCCTCCAGATATTACAATTTAATGGTCATGTTCAAGAATAAATAGCTGGATTCTATTATTGGGTAATACGAAGTGACTACCAACATTTAAAGAAATTTTCTGGATTCAACCTTCAAACAAATTTGATAATAACCTTGAAGTCCACAAGCTGAATTTCAGATCATTCTCCTGTAACACACTTCCCTTGAGATCTGGTAAGATGTCTTCACATTATGTATTTTCAAATGTACCTAGCCRCAGAATTCAGTTAAATCAATTTCAATGAAAACTGGGTGTTTTGTCAGTGTAGGATTTGGTCTCCTTGTTTTTCAGTTTCTCCTTTGTGTAGAGGATATTTCCAAACATCAACAGCAGTAATTTTCAACAATAAATTTTCACAGGGCAAAAAAAGTCAGAAGTCTGCAGAACAGGCAGACATAGGTATTCAGTAGTTTATATTCTTCTGTTTTTCAAAATTATCATAATTTTATTTGCAGATCAGTTCTGTGATTATCTCAAGACCCCAAAGAAGCAGAAAACATTGATATTTGCAGCTCACTGTTATTCCACCGGACATGTGACCTTCAAAACTGCCATTTACATCCTCTACACACAAATCCTTTTTTACTGTTTAATTCTACCTCCATTATGCAACCACCAGTTACCACAAATGGCTTAAGACTGCACAGCCAGGTGTAACTCTGTAACTGTGATTTTCTGCTTCTTCATTAATTTTGCCTATTCTATTATTAGGATTAAGATGGTATTCGGAAATCTCAGTCATGTTATATGAAGCCTCACAGCAGCAGTCAATCCCTGCTCTGAAGACCTTAGACTCTCAACAGGTAAAAGAGACAAAAAAAAAATACTGGTTTTCTAACGTTAGMGATCACCCAGCTCCCAGTAATACAACTTGATGCTTCTGCTCTGAGCAATTGTAAGACGCTGGAAGGCAGAAAGCGCATGATAATTGCTCAAGGCAGCTCTTTCCTCTTCAGGCAGTAAGTGGCAGCATTGCAGTAGCCTTTGCTTCCTTATCTTCTTTGTTGTTGCCTTCCTAGGCAGTTCTGCTTTTCTGCTCAAGCTCACAAAACTCCTTCTGCCATTTCTATGTCCCTAAAATACAATATTATATTGGAAAACAATATATTATATTTAATATAAATAATTTTGTGTAACATTAAATAGAAAATTTGGAGATGTAGGGTCTTGTGAATGGAGATTATGCATTTGAAATGCAAYCTCTCCCTTTCTATGCTCCCAGCCAGGGAGTATTTTGTACCCTTATCAACATTTCTAAAAACTGAACAAATTAAAACAAAGGAAGCTGAAATACTTTCTTCCTGTTTCTGAGCAGAGGATGTAAATGGGATTCTATCAATAGGTAGATATTATAGTGTAGATCCTTATTCTTGAATATTTTATAGCCACTAAAAAATAAGCCTGAAAAATCAGCATCAGATAATTTCATTTTAATTGACTTGCCAGTGATACRGTACTGGATTTACCCAGTTCTAAAAGGGCTTTTTGGAACAACAGCTGTGATGTTTTTCCTGGCTCATAATCATCATTAGCCATAAGGAAACAGCAATCAGAAGGGAGGAGACAGATCTGATGATGAAGCACAAGGCTGCTTCGTATCTAATTCCCTCTCGAGCTTTGTTGGCTCTGCAGTGCTAAAAGGAGCAACATACATCAGAAATTCAGTTTTGTCACTTGCATAAACATATAGTCCTTAATATGAAATACACCCTTTTCAGTGTCTGCTGAAGTRAGTAGCAATTTTCTGTTGTAGGGTAGGACTAAAGAGTAAATCTTTTCCTGAGAAGAAATGGATTCTCAGGATAATAGATTTTCTGGTTAGACCTGTCTGTGGTGATTAGCTTGTGTAGTCATTAGTTCTTGGGCTGTTTTCACACTATCTGCCTCTGTACCATGATGCTGGATGTTCCTGTCAAAGGTTGTCATTTTCTCTGGTGTGGCATTTATGTTACTGGCCTTTGCAGAGGAATGAAAACTGTATGATCTGTCTCTTGTGGAAAATTGTCTTTATAAACATCCAGTTTTCCCATAAGAACATGGCAAATTGTGTAAGGCAGCTTTTCATTAAAAACCTTGCTTATTAGCTGTCAAGGTTAAGAGGTGAATGAGGAGACTCCTTTATTCTTCAGGGCAAAATGGAGCRTTTTCAGTGAAGAATCCCAGAACCACTTGCAAGAAAAGGAAAAGGAAAATGGCTTTATAATAATTTGCACCATGCCTGTGTTAAAAATMATTTTATGACATTTCTGATTCTCCATATTCAGTAATGTTATATTAACTGAGGCCTGATTTGATGCTTGGGCATTTTCCRTCATGTTTAGGACAATCAGTCATAATAATATTTTAGTGAAAATTTTAAAATAATTAATTAAAAAGATAATACAGTGCATAGTCTGACAATTATTCAAAATTCTCTTTCAGTAATATTTATGTTTTTCTGCAACACCACATARAAACACTTTTAATCAGCATGTTTTTAACATCCTTTGGAATACTGTGAGAATAAAAGTGCTTTATCAATTTAAAMTGTTACTGTTAATTATTACTACAGAATTTTTCCTTCATCTTTCTTGATCATTAAAGAACATTAATGAGAAAGTTTACTCMTTGTGAGTAAACACACATGAGCTGGTTTTCATGAATGTCTTTCCCTGAGACTATATGACTGCTGAGATGAAAGCTCYCAAATGTTAATGCACTTGAGGTTGGTAACGTCTAATGTTACTGTCACAGGACATAGGTCAGGGAAGTGAACTGGGAGTGATTATATATAATAAACAACCTGCATGTTATTTTGCAGCAACAAAACAGGGTAAATTAAGCCCTGGGACATGCCTACTGAGTTATGAAGTTATTGCAGGACTTTATCTAACATTAATGAGGCATCATTTGAACAAATGGSAAATTCTTGAAATAGGATATCACAGAACTAATTTCTGAGGAGCTGAAGGGAATAAATGTTGAGAAGAGGCTARCTGGATTCGGCCTTTAATGATGCATAGGGAAAAGAGGAGAGAACTTCTCACATTTCATATTTCAGCGTTAGGCTACAAGAACTGCCCTGTGTCTCCTTCAGAAATAAACAAGGAYTTTTTCAGAATTTCTTTTTTCCCTTTGTTTTCTTCTCCTCTCTTCTGTTTTATTTTGGAGGTCAAGACTTGAGATTACATGTTCACGCACAGAACAGTGAAAGAAATCTTTAAGCTGACTGTGTACATTCACAGCTATAAAGCATAAAAATCTTTTAATATTACTGTGCCTACTGCGCTCAAAACTACATTTTGCCAGCTAGTATCCAGCTACAAATGATATGTTTCAGGCTGAGTTGCTTTGTCAGCTAGGCAGTGATTTACATGTGCTTTTATTTTGTGGTCTGGTTTATATTCTTCTTAGCTTTATCCTATTCTGTGATAGRGACAAAAACTGTGCCTACCGTGGAGGAGGAGTAGAGAAATCAAATAGCTCTTTTAAATTTTAYCTGTTTGAAAATGAATTTAATATTGACTAAATGATTTTAACTGTCTAAGTCTGTAGATGTTTTGAGACCACTAGTTTCAAATGTTAAATTGCTTTTTATTGATACAGATTACAGCTTCAGAATATATAAAGGAAGCTGCCCTTATAATGGGATATGCAAGACTTACGTTATCCAATTAAAGGCCTGTGCATCCTGCTAGCTTTTAAGTAAACACTCAACTACTTTGTCTAGCRTTTTGTATAGACACAAAACTAGTTGTCTTAGAAGAGATGCATTTATTTGTCCCCGTGCTCTCAGACTCAAAGAAGCAAGGGTTATGTCCATTTTCCACCCAGTATCCTATACTCTTCCTGTGGGATAACTAAATCCTTACACTACAAAGTGACAAACCCACTTGTACTCAAATTTGTACCCACAGGATTCCCTGGAGGAGAGCTGATGGGAGTGAATGGGGTTAATACCAGCAGCAAATTTGAACCATTTGTTGTTAAGTGGGAAAACAGCATAAACTACCATTGTCRTAAGTCTCTTTTGTAAGCTTTATAAGAAATTAGAGATGTAAATAAGGTACAGGAAATTATTTTTCTTTCCAGGGAATTAGACCATTTGATTACAGCATGCTTTGGTTATTTAATAACATCTGGAGAAGCTAGTAGTAGAAATGTTAAGTTAAAAACCTTGATGGTACAATAGATCTCCAGATCTTTCTACTGGGCACGGAGAGGAGCCTTGGACAGACATTCTTCTTGATTTTGGTCAGGGAAGATGTGAATGGTATTAAAAAAACCACACTAATGTCATTCGTCGTTAAATATAGACATATATCACCCAAGTCTCTCCCTGAGGGCTGAAGAGACTGTCAGAGAGAAGAGGAGAAGCATGTAAAGGCACCTTCCTGACTTATGGATATCTCTTCTAGGATGAGCTGAGTTACACTCGAAGATGAAAGGCACCTTGATGACTGGCATGAACATTTACCTTGTAACATTTACCTCCTTATGCGCAGTGAATCCAACCCATGGAGTTACATTTTCTCAGAAGCAAAGTGGAACTGAGTTGTAAGGGATTCTGGGGTTCTTTGATCAGCTGAGGTSCATCTTCAGAAGGCCAGACAGCCCAGCATCAACAGCCAGGCACTTGAAGCAGGCATTTGCCCTTTCAGGCTTTCAATGCAAGCTGTCAAGTAATAAGCCTAATCAATCTTTTTGCTTGATGTGGCACAGTGAGGAAAAGTCTAAAGAGGACTAGAAGTTGAAATGAGATGAGAAATCATTTCTACTCAGCTTTTGTAATACTCATATAGAAGTGTAGATGGGAGATGCTAAAAAAAGGCCGGAAGCATCACCCTATATTGGAGAAAATGAAACCCTTTTTAGTGGAGGAGCCTGCTGGATGGCATATGAGCTCAGAGGAACCCAGGAAGACTGGCAAGCCTGCCTCTAAGTTTGGCTTTTGTCTTGTAATCCTTAGGATAATTCCAAGACTCTTCAGTTTTCTCAAACCAGCAGCAACAGTGAAAATAAAGCTGTCATCATTCAAGTGACGTTCGGGTTTAAGTCTTGAGCCTTTTATATCTGATCTGTAATAAAATAATTCAGTGTAACTGTTCGTCTCAAGGAGTTGGGCATAAGTGAACTATTTTAATTATTCTTATGAGACCTACTGCCAGTGAACTACTACATTTTTCTTCTGAATTTCCTTGTCTTAAAAGCAACCATATTAATATCTGTTTACTCTTTAGTATTTATTATTAGCAGTGAATATTCAAGCAGCACGTTTGAGGTATATTCAATAAATTAGTGAAATGGTAGGTAGTGTATGTTGGAGATGACACTCCATAGAGAGAAAGAGAAAGAAAGGGGGAGGGGGAGNAAGGAAAGGAAAGGAAAGGAAAGGAAAGGAAAGGAAAGGAAAGGAAAGGAAAGGAAAGGAAAGGAAAGGAAAGGAAAGGAAAGGAAAGGAAAGGAGAAAGGAAAGGAAAGGAAAGGAGAAAGGAAAGGAAAGGAAAGGAAAGGAAAGGAGAAAGGAAAGGAAAGGAAAAAGGAGGTTATTACAGGTCTCATCTTCATGACAGATGAGCAGCAGTTAGAAATAGTACCTCAGCTTAACGGTCTGGAATGACTATGTCCTTTAGCCAGATGTGACTAAATACACATACCCAGCAGAATCAATTACAGTAGATTAATTTACATAGGAACAACAACAATTTTCTCTATGCTGATGTTGTAATTTCCTCTGCATCAGGCCACTMTTACTTATCTGATTATTTAGTTGATCAGCAACCTAAACCATCTGCACTCAATTAACAATGTCATTCCTGCTAAAAGCTGAGCTTGTGTGATTTCTAGGGATAGTCATAAGCTTCTTGTTAGTTTGAAGAAATGCTATGCTTACTTAAATAACCATTCATGGGAAAGGAAGACTTGGCACTCACTCTAGGTACTATGGCTCCTATCACATATCCTCCATTGCTACTATGAAAAAAAATTTTGAAGCAGACATTATTAAACACCCCTTAGCTGCCAACCCTTCACTGGGACGCYGCAAAACAAAGTGGCTTAAAACATGTATGAGTTTTCTGCTCACAAAGGACAACCTGGGCAGGAGTCACTTCGTGTAACTTTGGATACCTGCAAGGTACATGTTTACATCAAAGCTCCTCACCCTTGGTTCCTTCTGCCATCAACAAAGGGAATGAGTCTTGTCTATGGCAGGGTTCACCACAGCATGGGCATTCACAGGGTGAATCCTACCTAACTGTAAAAGTGTTGATTTTCTCCATTTATGGTGATGAAATGTGCCTGACTAATCTGAGCACAGATGTTCACTTTATAGTTTTCTAAAGTGAAGTAGAAGGAATCCAGCAAGGTTTTGGTGCTCTTTGAGAATCTGAAATATCTGTCACCCGTCATTTTGTTTTGCCATGATTCTAGTGTTTTAAATTCAGATTACAGCAGAGATCTTCAGAAACTCAGCATACTCTTGGAAAACATGCAAAAAGATGAAATATCTTTAATGGACAGCAGGAAGGAAAAGGAGCAGTGAAAGAAGGAGACATTGCAAACTGTAATATGGAGATGTTATACATTGCATTCTGGCTGACAAATGGCATTCTAGCACTTTTGCCACACTTCCCTGCCTGGTGTCCATAATCCTCAGAGTTCCCAGATCGCAGCAGAACATTCCCCCCTGTTTGCCTCTTGGCTGCTGGCAGTGAGTGCTCTGTGTGACAGGTGAAAARCTGTATCTCACAAAATGTAAAGGAATTTGTGTCCCTATTTTTGCTCAGTTACTCTTTAGGGATGTAAATTTTCCTGTGGCTATATGTCTAGGGCAGATGTGTCTGTTTTACAAGCTAGTCTCACTCACTGATTTTTCAAAATTCATACTAATGAAAAAAATTCAGCATTTCCTATCCAACAGTAGTTAGTATATATACCAGAAATACTCAGTAGTGATATTCCAATGTTTATTTTTAGTTAGGTACAGTAATTTCACATCGCTAAAATGCATGTTAATGTAATGATTCTTTTTCAATTAATCATTTTTTTCTCCTTAAAATCCATTTTTCTTCAATTTTTTTATTCCCATTATCAAAGACTGATGATATAATTTCCCTTTCTTTTCCAGATATCCTTTTTCATTTAATTCTAACACTTTACATTTTCCAGGGAAATATATCAGTGTATAAGGACTCAGTTAAACTTCTCCAAGGCAATGCTCTGGAGCAAAGTTCCTCTACTTCTCATAGGCAGTGAYGTGTGTACTCCCTGCTCTGAGGAACAAACCTTGTTCCTGAAACAAATTGTCCAAGAGGTGTCTTGGTAGTGTTCTAGCAACATCTCGTTTGCTAACTGCCAATTGTTATTCTGTTCCTCAGAGTCTATTCCTATTCATAAAGGCAAAAATTTCTAGGTGCCTTTCTAAGCACTGATGAGCCAGCATCTAGCCTAAAGTAATCTACATTATTTCATCATGCAACTGTACCCAGTGCAGGGCCTTCTCTTTGTGGACCTTACTTTCTGTTATAATTGAAATCTTGAACTCTCTTTTTTTTCATGTTTATGAATTCTCTTTAGGTATGGCCACTTTCCAAAACACAACTTGTATGTAACAGAATCAAGACTACTTCATATTTTCTGTTTATATCACATTAAGTGAATGAAGTTAAATATTCAAATAGATTAAAGCTTGACATGTATTCCTGTGCTGGCATAATCACACAATCTAAATCAAATATTTCTGTCACAAAACAAGATACCATAACTAAGTAAATTCCGATATATACTTTACATATTTATCTTAATAAAGACTGTGCCAACACCATGTTGGCAAGGATGCTACATTGGTTATAACCAGCCAGATTTAAATTTATGCTGTGCAAGAGAAATGTACCATTCAAGAATTCAACAACCGGTCAATAATTCACCAGTTGTTGTTCTTCATTTCTCAGTGATTTTCTGTGATGAAAAACTCAAGTCACACTGAGGCACAAGTTGACCATTATCTTATTACAGCCTATACAGGAGCACCTTCCAGTCATTCAGAGCTCACTCCTCAAGGAATGCACATGGCCAAAGGACTGTAATGCAGTAACTTCCAGGCAGGGTGATTGGTTATTTCTCTGTTTCTCCAGAAGAACTTAAGGAGAAAAAGTGGGAGAACAACCATTGGTTCCTGTGTTTGATAAATAATTGCCTTTGCTGACATCACTCTACTCATGTTATGATTCTTGCAGTCTTTCTAAGGATCTGCTGACTTCAAGCAGGGATCTTAAAGGAAAGACAGCACAGATAAGGAAATAAGCCAGCCTTTTCCTTGGAAGGAATATAATTTTCCATTCAAAAGTAGAATGTAATATTTGCTGGTGTTGAGTCTCCCGGGAGAACACATTTCTMCCCAACATGCCCATTTTGTCATTTTGAAAGTCTAAGAATAATGTTAATTTTCATAAACATGGTTTATTTTTTAATTCCTGTTTGAGGGGGTAAAAGAGGAGAGTTTCAATAGTGTTAAAGAGCTTTCAACTAGCTAAGGGGGAAATGTAAGAACTAGCTGTGTTGATTGCAGTGTCTTCAAACACAAGTCACATCTGTTTACAAAATGTGCACATGCCTGTGTAGATTTTGATTATCAGTGGACTGTGAGATTTCATGCCAAATTATGCCAAGATATAAAGGAAAGTCTTAGCGGTGGCATGTGGCCACCACACACACAGGCCCCAGACTCCCACTGCAACCTGGTGGTATCTGTGGCATGTCCCTGCAGGCTTTGTCCTCACCCTCGCAGGCAGAACTTTGGTCACCACGCAGTAGCACTCCTGCTCACATTTCTGTATCGTGTTACTGTCACCATGCTGCTCGTTTGAGTTCACATGGTGCTTCTACACGTTTTTACACCAGCACAGGGAAGATTGGATTCACAACTATCAGCCCTCAGCAAATCTTCATTTGAAGAACTGAAGTTTGAGCATCAGGCTTTGAGACTTTATGTCTCGTCTTAAATGAGGTCATAATATCTTAAATGGGGTCTTAAATGGGATTCAAAATCTCAATTTCTGGACYTCATTTATATGCAGAAAGCACATATGGATACAATATTCCCCAAAGTTTCTAGAGCTACTGCCTACACTTGTTCTCAAGCTGTTAGCGTGTGAAAAAGTTTTGTGACTAAATATAAACTGAAATTGATTTCTTCACAAAACTTATTCATGTCCAGGGAAACATGTTTTTTGTTTGTTTACTTCTCTTACACTGTCTTTTTTTATTTACCAGTCACCATGTCCTAAGCTAGAATTTTCATTGACATTCCTTTGAAGTGTGACTACAAATAAGTAAGCAAATTGAATGTAGATAAAATTGAGGAGTTTTTTTGTGACTTTGTTGGATCTTATATCTAGAATCTTTCAAATTCTTCATCCATATTTCAGATCTAAATGTTAAGATTCTTTTTTTTTTCCTCTTAGTATTTTCAACTTGACTTGAAAAATTGAGAGTTTGCTTTTCAGAAAGTGGAGRTACCTTGCTTTAAAAAATGAGTATTACTACAGTTGGGAAGTTTTTGAAGGCATTTCTTTTATTGTTTATGTATTTTATCCCTCTTATCAATGAGGCAAATTAAATCTAATATTGTATCTAACTATTTACTATAAATACATTTGCTTGCTGAGAAACATCCTGTGAGAACAAAGTTCCCTGCTTCAGAGCTCAAAGGATTAGGCCAATTGCAAACTTTCCTTTCCAGAAAGAAAGTTAAGCCCAGAAAACACAGCAGTTTGCCCCAGGCTTAACTAACTAGAAGAATTGAATCTCCTGCCAGACATCTTAGATACGGGTTAAAGTTGTTTTGCCAGACSTTTCAGATATCTACATTTACTAGCTCAAATGATACATGAAGATTCTTACAAGGAGGTCAGTGRTAGATAGGTGAAATCCATACTGGGTACAGTGGGAGAGACAGAGAAAGACTTTGTATAACTATGTTGGAGATTTGCTAAGTTGTTGTGTTATGGGGCAGAGAACGCCCCTGAGAAAATTCAGTAGTTTCCATACACTTCTCTGGGTTTGTTACTCATGCTCCCACACTTCTCCTTCCTGCCTCATTTCCGTCACAGCTGCACTTTAAATAATCAGGGCCTAATTTCTCCTTCCCTTGCTCCTCTTTCACTGCAGTCTAATGGAGTTAGATCTTGTTTTATTTCTTTACATCAGGTAATGGTGATATTATACACAGGGACATGAAGGCAGAACTTGTGACAGTGACAGAGAGTTTGGGAAAGACGCTCTGAGAGCAAAAGGAGAATGAAGACTATTTATTCACACATGTTAAGTGGATAAACTATGGAGAAACATTTTGTCCAATTCCATGTCTGAAGACCAAAGCCTCTGTATCCAGAACTTTTTTTCCAGTGCGCTGGCTGCAGGTGAAATACCATGTAAAAAAGAGTGCTTAATGATTTGCAAGAATTTTGTTCCAGATATTATTTGTATTGTAGGTAGAAATAAAGTGAATTACAGTAACTTCAATACAACCTCCCCGAAGCATTGTATCTGTGGTGTACATATTTAAGACATTTTCTTTCTATTTTGAGTGAATAGTGTTCTCAGAAAGAGAACGGATTAGTGTTTGAAGCATGTATAGATCTATGGTTATCAATGCTTAGTCTACACTTCTAATAATGAATTAAAATCTACACACGTGTAAGCAAAACTAATCAAATTTATGTTTATAAAAGTTGGCACAAATAACCTGTATACATGGAAGCTTCTTCTCCTTGAGAAGAATCTGTACTTGAAGAAGGAACCCTTATTTCTCCTTATTTTTCTGCAGTGCAACTTACCAGTGACTTTTAAAAGTACATACTGCAAAAATTTTGGAGTCAGCATTCAGGTCTTGTTCTATCAGTGAAAAGAGCTCATGGTTACTTGGATCTCTTCATGTGCAAGATCTATCCGGTCAGAAGACCCAGATTCCCCACCCAGATGTAGCTCTGGATATCCACACATAATGTGTAGATAAAACAAGCAGATTTCCTGTGGCCACCAAAAGATGGGAGCAGAGAGCTCCTCCCCCTGCAAAGCACTAAGACACAGCGTTTACATAACATCCTTAATCATTTTTTTCAAATGTGTCACACAGAAGTTTTACAGAGCTGCTCATCTCAAAGCTTCTTCCTTTCACGGTAAGAAAAGGGGCTACTCTTGAGTCCAATCCAAGTTATTGTTCCAAGTAAAGACAGATTGTGTTGCTGCATTTAGCCGAGCCCTGTTTATAAAACGTTTTTTTAATATTTTTCATATTGTGACAGTAGATACAGTCCATGTCTTCAAACCTGAAAAAACCCCAATTAATTTATTTAATTAAAAGGAGAGCTTAGATAATTTTTGCTACATATGAGGTTCCTTGAGATTGCATAATGTGTCCAGAGTTTGTATACTGTATTTGTACTATATATAAAATGCATACTCWGTCAAGATTAAAAGGGCATTGAATAAAATGCACATTGTAAAATGTTGCTAAATTATGACAAACAACTTGATTTTGAGTAGCATATGAAGTATATCATGAAACTTATTCCTAAACCAAATCAACAAGACCTTTAAAAAGTTTCCTATTTGGCCCTCACTTTCTCAGGTTATTCAAAGAGAATACATATAAATGAAGTGTCACAGATTCAATGCACGAAGCATAAAAAGCCAAAAATAATTTAGAGGGAACACATTCTTCCCACACAACATTTTATATTGTCACTCTGTTTTCTTTTATACCCCGGAGATTTTAGCATAAATTATTGTTTTAAAATTGATAGCTGTTAGCATTCATACTGTTCAGTCCACTCTAATGAACTTCATTTGAGATTGAATTATATGAAATCATTCTCCAGTTGGCAAGCTATCCATTAGCAGTGACTTCTGACRATTTCTTATAAAGTCAGGATAAAGTGAACATATTCTTCACTATATCCAAAAATCACAAGCTGAAGTCAAGCAAACTTAGGATCATAGAGAAACCATGGAATTATGGCAGTTTCAGAATGTCAAGAAAAATCCTCTTTCCTGTTCAGGCCTGAAGGAGTTGTTTAGCATTGCTGGACTAGCACATTCACACAAGGATAGAAAATACTCTAAGTCTGCAAAGATTTGTTCAACCATTAAGCCTCAGCTAGAAATAAATTGAAAGAAGATCGTTTCTAGATATTATGTTTAAAAACAAGCATTTAAGTTATTTATTTTTAATTACATATTGAGTGTTGCTTTGGCAARTAAAAAGTAATAATGATAATTTCAAAACTATGTAACTCCAGTGGAAGGGAATAAGGATGTACATCACAGCTCCTGTGAAGCTGCTCCACTTTAGCACTTCTATCATGTCTCTGCTCTTTGGATTCCTTTACAGGTTAACTTCTATTCAGACAGAGGCTGCTACTTATAAAWCCCTGCTCATTTTACAAGGCTCTGACAGAATAGTTAAAAATACTCTACAGGCTGAAGGGAAGGATATTCACAACAGTCAGGTTTACAAAAGAAGTGAGGCTGACTGAGTTGGAAAGCCATTATGCCTTGAACTGTGTGTGAAACCAGTTCTTCTGAGGGGGACTGAGACCAAGACTCCATCCTGTGCTCTCTTACTGGAATAGCACAAGATGGGGACAATCATCAGAAAGCAGAGAAGGTCCTGGGATTGCTGGTGATATGAAGTTGACCATGAGCTACCAAAGGGACATCACAGCAAAGGCAAATGGCCAGCAGGATCCTTTCCCTCTTTTTAGCACCAGTGGGACCCATCTGGACTGTTGGGTACAACTCTGTGCCACTCATAACCAGAGAGACATTGGCATATTGGAGCAAATTCAGCCAAGGGCCATGAGGAGAAGCATAACAGCCTTCTTATTCCTATCTGACTTTTTTTTCTTCGTGAAGTGTAGATTATATCCCTGCTATAATTTTCACTTCAATAAATCACTTCTATGAGATCCTAATAGCATTACTTAGTAGTTGGCAGTAGTTTTGAAGAAACTAGGGGTTCATATCACTCTCGTGGTTTTTGTCAAAGGACATTAGTATTTTAATCTGTTCACATACTGCCCCAACATTTATGATGAAGAAAGATAATGCAGTTCTAAGTACCCATTCAAAAACAGAAAGGCCATGAAGGTAGAGCCAGATTTCTGATCAGGGCTTTGTATTATGTTGCCCATTTACATAACTTGCTAATTCCATTCTGAGCATYTAATTTCTACCTTAATGAGTTTTTACTTTTCAGAAATTACCTTGCTATCAAGAAATAAATTAAGCATAAGGCATGAAATTAACCAGTATTACCAACTGAAATAAAAAATCCTTGAACGATAAAACAGTTCATAAATAGAGAACACATCTCAGGAAGCATCTTTACATATGGTTAAGGAACAATTTTTCTTSAGTGCAATCACATGGCACATACAGGACAACCAAGGGATTAGACCCATCCAGGATGGATTTAGGAAAGGCAGGACCAGCRTGATCCATCTGATCTGCTTTTAGGACAGGGTGACCAACCTAGTGGATGAGGGAAAGGTGGTGAATGTTGTCTGCCTGCACTTCAGTAAATCCTTTGTGACTGTCCCTTACAGTATTGTCTGGGAGAAGTTGGCAGCCCATGGCTTGGACAGGTGCTGTGTCAGGGGAGGTTCAGGCTGGCATCAGGAAGAGTTTCTTCACTGAAATGGTGGGTAAGCATTGGAAAGGGCTTCTCAGAGARGCTGTGGAGTCACTGTCCCTGGAAGAGTTCAGGAAGTGACTGGATGTGGCACTCACTTCTATAGTTTACATGGCAGGGTAGCACTTAAAGCGACATTGGACTTGCTGATCTTGGAGGTCTTTTCMAACCTTAATGATTCTATTCTATTCAAATAATATTAAAATTGCTCAGAATAATCACACATCATGCTCCTTTTACAATTGTCCATCATACCAAAGTTACTGTCTCCACCCCAGACAGCACAGGCTATGTATAGGTATCACAAACATATACAAAACCAGACAGCAGTGAGCATTCTGGCACAGCTTCCAGCTCAGCTGTAATCCCAGCTGATTCTCAGTGAGCTCAAATATAATCCATTGAAGATGTCATTCCCACAGGAAGCTGAGGATCAGTTCACACAGGACTTTGTGTTTGTTTGCATATGTGTATTCACTGTAGTTAATGTCATTTTACTGACTGCACTTAAAAATTGCCCTCCTCCCGAACCGTGTGAAATGAGATTATCCCTCAAACATGAGACTGTTTCTGAAAAAATACACGTGAATCAAGCCTCGGCTAGTCTCCCACGTTCATGAGAACCACTGGTTTCAGAAAAGCAGTATCTGAATAATAAATCTTCACATCTTATTTTGTCTTCATTATTCCTAATAGAAAAAATGGATTGGCTACCTTTTTAGGTTTCTGGTCCAGAATGATTGCAAAGTGATTATAAGCATATCTTTTATGTCTCAGACAGAAATCAATTTTTTCCTTCAGGATGCAATGTTGTATCATGTTTCAAGGAAAAATGCTGAAAAAAATGAAGCTTTTTTCACTGAAACAAAATTACTGTAAGGACAAATGCACAAATTAAAACAGAAAGAAAAAGACTCAATGTTATTACCTACAGTGTAATCCTAAACCAGCAAAGTGCAAATGAGGATTTATGTTATATCTGTTACCAGTTTCTGACTGGCTGTGAAAAGACTAGATCTTGTTTGAAGAAAGATTCTGCTGCAACACGTTTTAGCCAGTGGATCTGTTTCAGTAAATGGAGTCATATCAATTATTATGAGAAGGATTGCATGAGAATGAGAAAAAATCATCTTTTAATAAAGAGCTCTCTAACAGGGAGTAGTTCCACAGCACAAGATGCAACAACTACCTTTATTTGATACCCAGAGCAAAAGGAGAAAAAAAATACTTGACAATGTGGCAAAAATCTACTCTAGAAACAAGAATCTGTCCACAAAGGATAGTGAATAATCATTGTGTGATAAATATGTGAGGTCCTAACAGCGACTAGAAATGCATGGCTGTAAGAATATGTGGACAATAACCACGCATTCCTCTAAGCTGAATAACTCCTATAACTAAGAAAGAGGAAAACAGAAAACCAAATGTTGTTGCTAGGAGAATAAACAAGCAAAAGTCCCCATCTTGGGTATATCCTTAACCATAAGTATCTAGTATCTTTTTGTTTCATCATGTGTCAGTTGTATTTTAATGTTTTATRTACCCTAGAATAAAAGACCATCTTATGTGGCACAGCTTCCGACCTTAGCAAAGGCAGCCAACACTCACTCACCAGTTACAATGCATTAAATCTTTACACTGGTGGGACTCACCACCAGTTTACACTGTCTGGATGCCTGAGTATCCAGTACTGGTATTACAGGACAAATCTTTCCAAATCCTTTAGCAACACTGCTAATACAAATATTATCTTGTGCCAGCACACTGTCAGGAACTATGATGCTGTCCACAGCAGTCTCAGAGAAGAAATAAAAGATGAGGAAAGTGAGGTGTAAATATGAGATCATGAAAGACAAGTTGAAAAAGGGAAGAATCTTCTGCTTAAATAGGAAGTGTGGAAACCTCTCTTTTTTTCCTCTTAAAATTTTCCTTTCTCAGTTTTCAGTCTTTGAAAAGGTGTCTGGGGCAATGTTCTGGGAGTTCCCTTAATTTCTTGACCAAGTTTCTACTCAACAGGTGACTTCTGAAAATTAAAAAATACTTTTGTACTTTAAGAAATATGGATTTTGTGACACATATTTTGTGGCATCTAAATTCTGGGTCTTACCCAAATTTCCTTTCAACTGACGAGGCCAGCGATGACTGATATTTCAGTATACGTAATTCTCCTGAGGAATACTTTCAAAGCTGTGGGAAAAAGCTTTGAAAGATCATATCCAAATTTCATAATGCTTTCTGTTTCATTTCTGTTACTTGCATTTTTTTTAYATTTTAGTAAATACAAATAAATTTTTAATGTGTATTGGAAAAACAGACAAATATTCATGCACAGTCTGGAGTAACAAATGTTTCCAGGGAAATCCAGAAGGTAGTGGAAATGGGAATAAAAATCATACCTGGCAAAAAGCCAACAATGGAAAAGTATGCTAATTCCAGAACATAATATGACAAAAGCTCTAATAAACATCCTGAATGCTTCATACCCAGAAAAAAAATTCCCTTCTACTATGTTCTCTAGTCTACTATGACTACTGTTGCTGTGTGATCATCTCCTTCTGCATATCCCTGTGAAGAACTAGTACTCCAGGGATTTTTTTGCCTTTGATGACTAATCTGTCTCAGCAGGGATGGGAGTTTGCCCTTGACTTCTGCAGAAGCTGGGTCAAGATCCAGAACAAACAATGACAGACTGCTATCTGAATCTGTACAAACTTGCTGGAAAAAAACCCTCACCAAGTATAAGAGAAGGGGCAATGAAATGAATTTAAATGAATTTAATTTTACCTGTGACATCAAACAAAACATTTTTGATTGATACTATAGGCCAACTTTTCTCCTATCAAAGCAGAATTCAAATTAAGCTACTATGTCCAACTTGGCAAACTTGTCTATTGTTTTAGTGAACAGGCCAAGGATTGACTAGACACTGGATCAGAGCTGGCCAAAATCTTCGTGGTTGTACTAGACTGATTTATACTGACTGAGGATCTAATCATATATCATCTTTTAATAAAGTCAGGTATACAAGAGGCAATGTGTTAAAACTTTTGATGGTTTTCTCTGCACAGACAGAAGACTTCAGAATTAATTCTGGCAACACTTAAAAACATACATTTGCAAAACTTTTGGACCTAAGCCATTCTGGCAGCGAAAACTCAGACTAGATTTGAAAAGTAGTCTCTATGGAAATCCTTTATTGAAAAAAAAAAAAGGCCCATAAAATTATTGCTCTGTAGACCAGAAGAAATGCAAGCCCATTTCATTAGGTRTAAACTCTAGCAATTAGCAATTAGACATAAAAAGACTTTTCAGACTAGCATAACCATAAATTCAAGGGATTGCTACTAATTGCATCTATGTATTCTCATTTCAGTGAGATTCTGTCCAATTTGAATTTTATTCATCTAAAGCTTATTCCAAAATATTTTAGCTTTTCAACAATTATAAAAATATTGTATAATGCCAGAGGAAATRCATGCTTCACCAAGTTTCTCTTCTGATATTTCGAAGACATTTGGCACCTTCCCRTTTAAGAAGGAACATCTTGTTATCGCAAATAACAAGACTGTAATATTTTTAATGTAAATAGTATATCCGCTTCTTCTCTAGATTTTTTAAGTCCCAATTGCAGTGATTCAGCTAAACATTTCTGAAATCAAGCAGGTAAGAAGAAAAATAGCGCATGGTCAAGAGTCTGAAAATATGCAGATATCTTTGTTTCACAGTTTTTTATGATTTTGTGGGAACTGTTCTTAAATTCTATTTCTTCAGTTTGAGAGGAAATAAATAAAACTACTGTTTTCACAGATTACAAGGGTTTTTTCTAATTAACTATTTACTGTATTTGCATGTTGATTTACAGCTAATGTAACACTGTGCAAAAGGCAACTGTGCAAAAATCTCAAGGGTAGTATTAGTCAAAATTGTCCTGTTAGAATTGYCAGGCTGATTTCTGCTTTTCTCCTGAACCAAGCCTGTGATTCTCTGCCAAGATTAAGAGTCTGTCTTGGGAAGCAATTCTTACAAGTAATATAGCCCTTTGTCCTTCATAGTTCCTTAATGTTATCTCTCCTAGACCTTCATATAGGGAATGCATTTTAAAACTTTAAGTTCCAAAAAATAGCAGAAATCCAGTATTTAAAATACATGCTTTGAATCTCCAGCTGGTGCAAACTTCACCTCACTGCAAATATTGATGTATGAACTTGGTTACAATGTTCTTTAGTTCTCCAGTCCTCATGTCCAAGAATGCAGAGGTGAATTTTTCAGCTTATTCTCCTGTCAATGGATCTGACACATCACAGGGATGGGAAAGCCACCACTTTACACAAGTGAAACATTTGTGAATCCAGCTGTTTGCACAAGCAAAACCACATGGCATCCAATGAGGGTTATGCTAAGGTTTGCATTAGACAAATTAAATTAAGAACTAGGGAAACTTTAAAACTGTTATGGAGTTTTACCTGGGCATTCTCCAAGTGTTATTCCTCCTTAGGTTGCTACTGTGCATAGAGCTGATGCAGCTGCCACCCTTCACAGAATGGTATTTTACCTATGCAAGGTGCAGACGCCTCTACTGGACTTGGGATGGACTGTTCCTGGAGAACTGTTTCCATGGTCACAAATGTTTGTGAATATGAGAACATTCAAGGCTGGACAACATCATGATAGCAACATCATGACAGTAAGCTTTCCTGTATAAAGTTCCTGAGCAAATGATGGAAAAAGAAGTGACTTACTAAATGAAAAAKAAAAAAGTTAGAACATTAAAATTCCTGATAAGAAGGAATTTTAAAAGTCATTTCACATTGATTTCTGTGGGATTATCATTGGGTGATACTTTTTTGCATATTTATAATTTACAAAGCTCATTGCCACACATTATAAATCTCCCAGCTTTGGAATTGATTTGTATGGTCTTGAAAATTTTCAAAAATATTACTTGAAAAYGTTACACTTACCAGAATGTGTCTGATTTACAGCCAATTATGATATGGAAATACTCTCAATAACATCAATGTGCATCAGTTTGTAAAGTTTTTTCAAATCATTCAAAATTATACCAGGAATCAATAGGAAATCATACTGTTCCATTATGTTATTTAGAATTTGGAGAAAGATAATGAATAGGGAAAACTGCTGATATGCATTAATAGCCATACAGTGTAATTATTCAATGAATGCGAARGAATACAATAGATTTTTGATAATTAAAATATTTTGAAGTAGTCATAAGCACAGAAAAGCTCTCCAGTATATATCCTCTCAGGCAGATATACTGGGAAATGTCCCTCAGTCTTCAGGCTCCCTTTGGTTTAAGGTATTCACATGGACAATTAAAGCTTCCATACTCTCAGACTGAGGCCAAGCAAAGCTCTGCTGGAATCCTTTAGCTGCCGGATGAACAGAGCCCTAGAACTTTCAGAAATTTTTCTTGCATCCTCTTACAATAAAATGACTGCCAAGGTTAACTGTCAGATACTTGTAAGGAGAAGTAAATCTCACAGTGAGAAAGGTATTTCCCATTGTTTAGTAAAAAAAATAAATCTGGTTGGAATATGTGAGAGAGGGAAAGACAAACTGTGCTTTGAAGCCTGAGCCTTTTTCAACACTGAACATCTTGAGTCTTTGCACCAAAAAACATTTGCAAAGAATTAATATGTGAATGGGAGCAATCAATTCAGCAGCCATTAGGGAGAGAATTATAGACCACAGTCTGAGGCTTTCCAGGGCACAGCCAGCTTTATATACTAAAAGAACAAATAAATTAACTTAATTTCTCCTGGTTTGCTATGAATATAGATCACAATTAGTTTATAGTTTCTTTTGGGTAGTTTCCCTGATTTTTCTAAGTATCTAAATAAAATTCCTCCAGCAGTGTTTTCTAGCACGCACTACTCCTGTTCCTCTATATGGAGCACTTCCAAATTGGATTGCTTATGATATTCTCTTCCTGCAAGCTATGTTTCATCAGAAACACCTGTGATTTTTAAGTTCTTTCAGCATTTTGGTATTTAGAGAATAGGATCTGATATTTACACTGTACAAGCAGCAATCCTGCTGGTCCCCTAGGAAAAGAATAATAAAATGGAACCAAAACTGTGGAAAGTAGAATTTTTAATCAAGATTAAAATGCAATTAAAATAGAAAGAGTCTTGAGGATTGCTCCACTGAGCTTACAGTAACAATAGTACCTATTTCTCTTTTTTCTACATAACCTTTGTTTCCTGATCCAAGGAATAACATGCAATTTTTTTCTCTTTCAGCTTGAGTGACAGAGCTTGCTGAAAATTTATTCTACTTGCCTCCATTTGGCAGAGAAATTCTCTAGATAAGGTTTTAATTTCTTTCTTAGAAGTAGTTTCAAATGTCATGTAGCCTCTGATTGCTACGCTGGATTAGAGAATATCCATTTTATCTGAACTTAGGTAATAATTACTGTGGTGATGGACAGTGCATGAGGTAACACTCATCTTCTTATTGCTTACTGCAACACGATGCCAAAAAATTGTAAATATCAGATTGTGCATGAGCTTTCATTTAGATTCCTCTGTGTCATCAGCTATGACATATAGGTAAAAAAATAACTCCAYCCCTGTTTTCACACATCTTTTAGAACATAAATGACAGAACAGAAAAATATATGTGGATATTTTGACATCAATAGCACTTAACAGCAGTGCTTATAAATAAAAGATTGGGAAATAGGAAAATTAAAAAGGCAAATGCAAAGTTATAGAAGCGTAGTTGAACTCTCGTAGTTGAACACCATATAATAAGGAAGCCCAAATAATTCAACAGACTTACTCAACTTCTCTAAATATATAATCTCAAAATAAAAAATTCTCTTTCCAAATTCATTCTTATGGCAAGTAGAACATTAACTGTGATCTAGATCCTGTTTTCTTCCCTACCTGGAGTTGGAATAAATATCTTTGATATGAAGTTAAATAATTCATTCAATAAAATTATTCTAATTAATTATTAGAGTCTTAAGGTCACTATTATATAATTGATATGGAAATAATTGTATGGGAAATTATTTTTTAGACCAAAAATAATTGGTCTAAAATTAAAATTTAAGAATCAAAGCTGTAGAAAATAGACTACAAGATGGAAATATAGCTTCTTGTGGTTTTGAAAATCTTTGATTCATTCTATAGAGCAGAATGAACATCAGTGTAAACATCAGCACAATGATTAAGGAAAATAAATCTCTTATACAATGAAAGCAATATGAATGAAATACAAGAATGTGATACTGACAATACTTAAACATTCTTGAAATTTCAGCATGCACTACACAGTAGTTCTTTTATTCTATCTGAATGCATATGCAAGAAATTGAAATCCTATTGTGAGAGATAAAGTTGAATTTGTTGTGTATGCAAAACTTAATGACAGTATAAGTACAAAAACTCAGTTTGATCAGTCTTGCTACATTAAGCACAAGAAAGTCCAAAGCAGTAATATACATAATTAGTGCTTCGAAAGGAGACATTTCCCAGAACTGAAAAGAATTATGAGCCCAGTCAGCTAACACAAAGAATTTAGGCAGAAAATTCATATGTCAATTAGAAATCAATTATGGATATTTTGCTTCATGTTCAAAAGGTAATAAGCCTATAAAAAAAACAAACAAACCCAGTAAACAAAACAAGAAGGAAGCTATAACTAGTGTGATATCTTGAAAATTCAGAAAACTAACACTAAAAATATGTAAATTAGGAGTTGGAAAATTGGAAGGAAAATAATATAAAACATTAAAACACAACAAGAATAAGGACAATGAGAAAGAATAATACATAAGGATTAACGTTACATAGGTCTATTATTCTATAGAAATGGTACATCCATAAAATGATAGACATGATGCTAGAAAAGATGGTCAATATTGATTGAATGTGGAAGGATAATAGTAATGCTTCAGAATGAAAAGGCATAATGCCTTCAGACTGATCATTTTTAAACATAGTGCCATTGTTTGTTTTGGAATTTTAAAATCAAGTAAGATTAATAGGTATTGATTTTTTCAGTGATTTATCCAATAAAAATTTATATTTTTAATTGCACCTTTCATATTCCTTCATCCATCACCTTCACAAATCCTTTGCATTTTTTTCTGCAGTGAGTGCTTTTATTTTMTGTAGAAATCATCTTTTGCTAGTGGTGTCTTAAGTGTCATTTTAAGTGTCTAAAACAAAAGGCTTTTGGCTACTTCTGTGTTAACAAATCAAGCACTGCCAGGGAACATTCCTGGGCACTGGAACTTGAATATGGTAAACTCTTAAATTCCCTGGCACCATTTTTCCTGGGCCAGCAGTTACTCTATCAAACAATTTCCAGGTATGGCTTGAATATTAATGCAGTCCAGAAACTGATCTCAAAGGATGTACAACCTTCTTTGGTGTCTAAGATGATAATGGATTCTCTCCTCTGCCCCTTAGCCTCAGTGCCACAGAGTAGCCCCAGCTGCACAGCTGCCTTGTAAATGTGTAGCCTTTTGTGACAGACCAAATAAAGACAGATTCAAAATTAATGTTTCAGACTCTGAGCCAATGAATGTCCTTTCGTATTTTTGGCCATAAGTTGKAACTATTCCCACAGCAAAGTCACTTTTTATTACTATTTCCAAGCTGCATTTTGGGCTTAATTACCCTTGTAGTATAAACCCCAGTTTTCTGTCCAATTTTCTTATTGTGATCCTGATAGTATAAGTTTCCTGTAGACAGTTTTATTAGGTATAAMATGCCCCTTGTACAAATAAAAAGGTTTAGTTCAGAGTAGGTCTTGAATATTTTTCATTCTTTTTAATGTCTGCTGCTTTTTTTTCACCTGGTTTTGTAAGTTCCCAGTACTGCAAAACAAATCTAGCCGTTTTCTAAWGGACAGTATGAAAAAAACTTGAAACCTGTAATTTTCTATATTGTCTTTCAAGCTTMGAATGGTCTAGGCAGCACTTTTGCCAGAAGAAGTCTCACATTTCATAGGTATGAAATAAGCATTTAATGAACTTAAGGCAGATTACTTGAGTAACATTTAAAGTACGGTCTTTGTGAACATGAACTATGACTGTCTAAAATCAGTGCTTGATTTGTCTGTTTAGAGGCTGGAGACACCACCATAAACCAGAAAAGGGACAGCCATTCTGCCCAAAAGCAGCACCTTCTGCAGCTCCGGTGTCATAAATAAAATCCACCTCCCACTTTAGGCTCTAGGTAATTTAGAAGTCTACATTTGTCTTTAAAAGTACACAGAACAAGGATATAGCATATCCTTGGCTTTTCCTTGATAAGACCGTGTGTACAGTGGGCTTMTTTTTCTTTGGCCTAACAGAATAATGATAAGAGAATTCCAGCAGCAAAGAAGAAAATTTAATTCTTGGTTCAATTTTGTTCAAAAGAGAAATATTTAGGCACACAAATACAGAGTAGCTAGATGGAAGCTCCTTGCCTTCATTCTCTTTTGCAGGCAAAATGCTGAGCACRTAAGTAAGCCAGAAGTAAGAACAGCCCCTCTGCAGATGAATGGAATGAAAAATATCGTCTGAAGGTCTTGGAAACTCTCAAGCTATGTTAGAACGTGCCTAGTTAGTATTGATGCCCATAATTTCAGGGCATCTTTTGAAGTTACAACTGTTAAGATTCCTGTCTGAAACACAGAAGAATTTTAGGCATTCAAATTTTTACTTGGGAAGGAAGGGGCCTTAGGTCTAGAGCTATAGTACAAAGTTAAAAATGCCCAGGAACCACTTCTGGGCACTGAGTCAAGAGGCTTGAAACAGTTTGTGTCATTAATAACAAATGGTTTTATCCCAATAAAGCAGGATGGCTTCATCCAAACTGTAAACTGGATCTTTTGTAGCACTATTTAATTTATTGCTATAGAGGCTATAGGTGAAATGGATCTCATCCAAAATTAGCACAGTCCCATATCTGAAAGAGTCTTCTGCAGAGTACTGTATTTTATCAGCTGTTTTTCTTCTCTGTTTTCCTCCACAAATGTCTAGATTTTTCTATGTGATTAGTGGCATCTGCACTCATTAACTGGTTCTATGATCAATGTTGTTAGAACAACTAAGATTTGCATTATCCACAGTGCATATTTTTTCCAGTTTTCCAAGAAGCAGTCATCTTAACTCACCTACAGACTTCTATTACTGTGGATTGTCATTTGGAGCTATTATTGATGTCAGAGGGAGTTGGATATGGGGATTAAAACAAGCTATTTCCTTTGGAGACCGATTTTACTRCTTTGGTTTAATAGCATTATATTTGCTCCAATGCTATTCATTTACTGTCTGCTAAACTGAAAAATCCAGATCTTCCTTCCTCTTCATAATCTCAYAATTTTACCGGAACTTCTATCTGCTCCAAACACTGTGTTTTGTTCTGTTTCATTTCTGCAGGAATTTTGTTAAGAGATATTCCCATATGATTTAAGAGTTGTGAAGAGTGAACACATTTTACAAGATTCAAACATGACATTACTGAAGCCAAATAGCTTAGCTGTTTTCAAATGTATTGGACCTTTGTACAAATGGTAAAATTATCCAGAGGATAGAAAATACTCACAGAACTTTTCTTTGATACCTAAGTCCTCAGGTTTTTGGTATGAACCAGATTCCAACTACTCAAGGAGAAAGAACTTCCCCATAGGTATTATCTGCCACAGCAGCCTGTAATACCAAGCTGAAACATCTGCTTCCAACCACTGCTGGATAGAAATGCACRCATAGTTCTCTGACAATAATTAACATCTTTTATTGCTTTCACCATTAGTAGCATTCTTTGCAAATATTCTACAATTACTTACRGTCCTAATGTAATGAATTTGCCAGTGTCATGCTCATTGTTTATTACCACCTTTCATCAGGTATGATTGTACAAATAAATGCACATAGAAAAAGGTGAGAAACAAATTGATTTATGCATCCAAGTTAGAAACTCAACTGCAAGAAATCTATTCAGCCAACAGGGGAAAAAATAAATCCAGAGAAATTGTACAAACCTTGTAAGTTAAGCAATAGTGCCTGATTTTTGGGTTTCTTTGTCTGACTGCCAAAGGAAAAGGCAGAGTCAAATAGTAAGATATCCTGTTCTGTCAAAACTTCTGGAGAATACAACAAAGCTCAAACAGTAAAACTTTCCAGGAAAACTGGAATCCTGCTGTATGTTTTCCTCAGAGAGGCAAAGCAGATTGGACTCATGCACGTGATTAATTACAATGACCTGCCAGGAGTCCACACCACCATGACCCAAAAATGAATGCAGAAAGGATAGCAATGTTATAAAACAGGCAGTGAAAAAAAARGTCTGAAGGAAGGCAGAATTGAAAAGGGAGCCAGTAAATTAGCTGTCAGGCTGGAGAAAACAAGACAGGAAAAGGAGTAGCTCAACGGGAGACAAAACGTCCAGAGGCWCAAGCTGTCATAATAGAACAGCTGGAACAGAAGAGCTTTTTACTATGGTGGCTATTTCTTCCCATTTCTATTTTGTGCTGGGATCTTGGGAGAGAAAACAGAGTCCATGTATGACTTCCCTTTACTCTGTCGAGGAATTCACTGGAACATGGGGACTCAGATTACATTAMTGTCCTTTAAAACAAATAAATTAGAAATTACATCAGCAGAGATCCTTGCTGGTSAAGTGCTCTCTAACATGACCTAGCAAGCTGGCCATATTTTGTCCAAGTGTGAACAAGCACAGCATTCATTTAGTTTTGACTATCCATTAAAACAGCAGTATAAAAAAGAGCTCTCCCAACAGGAAACAGGCAAAATTGTCTAAAGCTTTGAACACTGGAAGAGCACATTCTGTTTCCAGTTCTGCCAGTGAACTGCTGTTCTTTCTCCATCTGTCAAGTTTCTCAGGCCATGGCTGACAGTAATGAAGTGTCATGTAAGGAATAAATACACCATAAACTTGACAAAGAGGCTTGATAAAGAAATGCTATTTATTTTAATTAAGGGTGCTGAATTAACTAAATGGCAGTTGTTGCCATGGACTTTTGGTTTTTTCTCAATTAAAGAAATCAAATAGCTTCAATTACTTCCTATACTTCTCTTTTTTCTTCTGTCTTTTTATTGCCTAATTAAATGTGATGTGAATGCAATACTAGAGAAATTACAGTAACATTGCATGCTGTTTAGAATAAAAAAGGTTTGGTTGGTAGGTATCTCTGGAGGCTGTCTAGTCCAACCCCTGTCTCAGAGCCAGCTACCAAGCCAGGTCAGGCTGTTCAGGGCCTTGTCAAGTTGAGTTTCTATTGTTTCAAGGATGAAGAACCCATAGCCTTACTTCACCAATGCTTAACCGATGTCGCAAGGAARTATTTTTCCCCATATCCAGTTGGAATTGTTCTTGCTACAAGTTGTGGCTGTTGCCTCCTTTCACTGACTATCACAAAATCACAGAATACTTAGAGTTGGAAGTAACCTATGGAGATGAACTGTATATTGACTGTGTAGGAGTTGGTTCCATCTGTCAGAGGCATCCAGTACCTTTTGAAAGGATCTCCTTTTTGACTCCCTGCTGCGATCCAGTAGGGCCCAGATGTCAAGTTCAATGACTTCTGTCATTCTGCTGCCAGGCTCAGGCRTCTCAAATGACACTCAGGAATCATTGTACTGATGGCTGATTAAGTAAATAATCCTCCAATATTCATAATTTACACTGAACCATATTTTCATTGCCTGCAGTGGAAGTTTAAGTGCTAAAAATGCCTGTAGATGCTTAACCCCAAGCATCTAATGGAGGTGTCTTTTGGGCTGTCAATGTCTGAGCTACTCTAGAGGAGGGGCAGAACTGGCACTGCGAACATTACCGTGATAATCTGGCATCAGTGATCAGAAGGGGCTTTAGCCACCTTCTGCTAACAAAATTGGTTCTAAAAATAGGCTTTCAACAGAATCACTGAGCAATATTAGATATATTTTCTGGGGAAGAATACAATGCAATTCATCAGGAATGAATGTCAAGTTCTGTACATAAGAGTGATCAGCTGTATAATGACAGGATGAATAATTATGATCTCTGCTGCTATAGAAAAGGGTCTCTAAAGTAAGATGAGCCATGAGTTGAAAGTTATTCTGTGTAAGGCTGCTACAAAAAAAAACAGAACATACCATATTGTGATAGATAAACRATAGTTTTGTTTGCAAAACACATGAAGTAACTTGTCAGTAGTATGACCTCAGGGGCAGCACCATGTCCATTTTTGGGCAGTGCAGATCAAGAAGAATGTGGGTCAGTCCAGACAAGCAACAGAAATGACAGAAAACATGGCCCATAAATGTTGAAGGAATTAGGACTGCGAAATCCAGATAGGGCTGAGGAAAGAAAACATGGCATGACTTAATCTTTTCTGACTTTAAAAGCAAMAAAAAGAACAAGGAGGACATAAGGACTCAAGGCCATTTCTGGTGCTGATTGGTACTAAAGATGTTTGGCCACTATAATTTATTTCTCCCAYGTAAGTGTATCAGGAGCAGGGTCCATGCAGCTAGTTCATCCATCACTACTGCTTAGGTCACCCTCATGAGCTAGGATTTTGGCAACAGAAAGCTCTCAGAAAATATGAAGCTACTGCCAAACACTGAGGACTGTCCAGTCTTGTAATCTTTTTTTTTCCCCCRTACTATGCATCAGCTTGTATTTGTACAAAGAGTGTTTACACCACATAAAGAGCTGAGTCAGAAACAAGGGCAAGCTACACAAATAATTTCACAACAAAATTTGACCATATTTCCGTTTCTTTAAAGACAGAATCCAAGTGTAACTATCAGCTCAGAGTTGAGTAGTGCTGTGGAGTTGTGCACAAAAAATGCACTTCTGTTTAAAAGACAAAAAAAAGAAGAAAAAGGAAATTCATTGGTAAAAATTTGATGCCARGCAGTAGCAAGGGCCAGCTGTTGCCTAAGGGCAATGACAGAGAAGGTGATCTAGGSCAAGTCATGCCCTCACCAAGTAGGTGCAGTCCTACAGGGCTGAGCAAATTGGGCAGGACCATGGGTTGGTAGCAGAGTCCATCAACAGCCCCAGATCCAGGTCCACAACTGATGCCAAGAATCTGAACAGTGGCAAAAAAAGATGGAAATAGCTGCAAACAGACACAAAACAGTTTGGACAGGGACAGAGAGGYTGTGGCCAAGCTTAAATGGTGTCCTGGCCTACAGGGTGGGAAGGCCAGCAGGATTAGTAAGATGTATCCATCAGTTCTCTCAGGGCTCTGGAAAGTTTCAAAGAAACAAAAAAAAAAGACTTATTCTTGATTTAACACACATCAGACTGGTTTTAAGCATAGCTGTCCTTAGAAACAATTGATGCTACACAGCATTTTAAAGTTCAAAGGAACATGGATAAAAATCAATAAATACAATTTGTTCACTATTATTGAATTCAAATATAGACATTTCTACCAACAGCAAAACATATTATGTATTTTCTAGTAAATATGGGCTGAAAGAGAGATTTTTGGTCTTGGCTTATGCTTGGAGTTTACCAAAATTACATCTTRGGTTGATGGCAGAACCAACCATGCCAAAATCTTCTCAAATAGTCATGTGGTTTTGGAAAAAATTTCATTAAATCTCCTGAGAATTGTTGTTTTTTGAAAATCTTGGCTGCATCTGAAATGGGAAACWGGCTCTTCCAGCTCTGGGATTTTACTGGAAACCATAAGCAAAGAAATKATGTTTAACCTGGGAATTCAAATGTTTCCCTGCCCTTCTTGGCCAGAGATTAGATGAGCTGGATGTGACACACTAGTTTCAATCCATCTGTTCATTCAGGCTCTACCAGATACATAGCTCATTTCACTGACAGCAAATGCTCTGAATAATTTGTACTCCTTGCATTCTGCAATATCCTTGGTGATCTGTTCCCCTTCCCCACTTCCCCCCACAGACACAGACTTAGCTATTCATCATGTGCTCCTCGCCTCATTGTACTGTGAGACAGCTGTGCTCTCTTTAGACCATTTGGCTGCAAAAGTTGGCTGACAATCCTGTACAGCTGTAACCTTGGCCCACTAACTTTCTAATGAAATCCATGCCACAGTGGGTACCAAGGGGAAAACAAATACCCTTTTGTCCATGGAAAGTCTGGCAGAGAAGCAGATCCACTCTTGTTTCAATAACAAATTTCCTTTGACTGCAGCCCTCCCTTTGATTTTTTTCACAGTTAGTCAAATTGACAGAATAGCCGAGGGCAGGAGGAGACCTACAGTACTTTTGGCTACAGCTGCCAATTATTTGAAACAAAGAATCTATGGACAATTAGCAAAGAAACTGCTAAATCAGTTCTTAGAGTTCTGCCTTAATGGGAGATGGTTTCATTCCTCAGACTGGTTTCYTTTTCATATGCACACACATTCAGTAGAAAAGCCTGGAGCAGTGAGGAATGTCTGGCATTTCTGCTGTCAGTGTGCATGTACGTTGGAGTCTTATTTTTAGAAGCCCATCACATTCAAGTATGCATGAATTCTCACGTAACCTCATAGCATGAGCAGCTCAGGAAGTCAGGGATGTGAGGCTTTATCAGATCAAACACAAAACTTGGTTCCTGCTGAATGTTTTTCACACAAACACTTGCTGCATATTCCAATCCAGGGGCAAATGATGCTATAAGATTAAAATGGAGAAGAGAAGCAGGAAAGGCTGTGGTGGCTGTGGTATAGCATAACTCTGCAGGACAGAGCTAAAATTTATTAACCTGGAGATGGCATGGGGAAAGCTGATGTTCAGTGCATTTTAGACAGCCATATGTCTTTTGTAAGTGCCTCWAAGAAAACATTTCTTTCTTAGGGGATATTTTCTATAAATAGGAGATTTCTGGTGGGTCTACTGTAGTTTTCTGACCCATGCCCAGAAGTGAAGCCTTATTTCTTCTCTCTTGTCCAGATCATCTGATAAGCAGCCTTTAAGGGCTTTCACAGYAGAAGTAAAACAGGGTCAGCTTTACAAAGAAAGCCCAGGGAAGGTCAGCTTTTGAGAATGTTTGAGACATAGCTATTCACGTAAGAGAAAGGGGCAAATTTGAGCTGGAATTTTCCAGATCTTTTTCAATTTCCCTTTATTTACAAAAAGAGTAAGGATACCATTTTTTACAATGCCAAAGTCCAGCAAATGTAAGAAAAAACACTTAAGAAAATACCCCAGTGTTAGGGACAGAGGATTTACTAGTTCAGYCACAGAGCAATTTTACAATGAGTTTCCACTTAAAGAGGGCATTGTTTTAAAGATAGGGCAAAGACCTCTAAACTGCTGAGTGGTTTTAGAACCCTGAAATTTTGCAGGCCAAGCAGAGGACAGTTTCAAGTGCCTTGCATCTCTGCTGTAGCACCAAAACATCCAAAATCACTTGACATGTAAATTATTAGATGCAATGAAAAAATAAACAGGACTGTATTCCACCAGAGCACTTCTTTAAAAAAAAATTACTTTTTCAGTAAAATGAGGCAGAAATAAATGTGAACCATGGATCAAGTAATTTTAAATTTTTTTCATTGAAGTATTTGATCAGACTTTCACTATTTAATTTAATCACCAAATCTTGTGCCTAAAGCCCTTTGCTGAGGGAAATCCAAGTTTAGAACATAAATACAATATTCCYGCCTAGTGCAGCTTTGATCTAATGAATAATAATATGGAATGATTCTTGTTCTATTACTCCCAGAACACAAATGAAATGGCCTTTGTGTTAACTTTCTCTGGTCTTGATAACATCGGCATGTCATTTATGTCTAAAAGAGTAAAACAAAAGTAATTATAATTCTGTTGGCTTAAGGGCAATCTCTGCTTTTTGACACAGAGGTTTAAAAAGGGTCGAATTGATTTTCCTCCCCCCGCCCTCCCCCCTTCCCCATTTTTATTTGAAGTTTCTTTTAAAATCAGAATGAAGAAATGGAAAAAAATGAGCTAATGATATGGCTACTAGTGCTACTTGTTGCTTCTTGTGAGCTTGTCCAGAGTTCATAATGCACAGTTCCTTCAGAGAGGAGATAAAGTTTTACATAAATATAGATAGCATGGTGTCAAGCTACTAGGGCTGTGCAGGCTTAAGGCAGCCTCTAAAAATACTGTGTATGAATATGCTTAATGTCTTTCTAGTCCCCATGGTAACCAAAGGAACAATCAGTTGCTCTGAGGACAAGTGGAAAAGAAATGCTATGAGAAAAACAGACCCTTTCTGACTAGAGCAAGGAAAAGACATGATCTCTGCAGCCTCCTAGAAATAATGTACACTGTCATTATAACTTGCAGTATGCAAATAAAGATCCAAGTATCACAAAGGGGGTGGAAAATACAGAGCTGGCACGAGGCTCTGCGGTTTTATGCTTGAGCTTGAGGTCCAGAGGTAATTTTCAGCCTGTAATTATTATTTCCCTGCGACTGCCAAGGCTTCCATAGACTAATCTCTACTCTTTCAGGGTTTCTAATTGGGTATCCTCTGAACAAAGCCCCACAGCTCATTTTGCTCAGCATCAGTCATCTTTTAGAGGTACGTCAAAACCACTGCCAGGTAYAAGTAGGATTGCCTTACTCCAGGGCAGAAGTACCTGTTAACACCAGCATAAGATATCTGCAGCATTCCCACCAGAACTCACTAAGCTGAGTTTCTTGTCACAGCATAATCTTACGTGAATTTTCCTAAACAAAAATATTAATTTTTCATAATGATGATGTATGAGAGATCAGCTTGTATACTGAAGATATGTGATCTTGTTTTTGTTGTAGAGATCTCAGAGAGCAGGAAGGAAATGTTCCTGAGGAGCACAAGGGAAAGGAAGAGGATCTGGAGCATGAATTTGCAGCAGAGAATTGGAGGAAGTTGCTGGGGAAGATGAACACCTGGCACAGTAATTGAAGTTCATAACATGATTTTACATGTGAACATCAAACCTGTACCAAACATTTAAAACCCTGTATGTTTAATACACTTTCTAAAAACATTTATCTATGCACCAAAACATATGAAAATGTCACTAGAATACAACTATATTAATAACTGTAACAGTTCAACTGATTTTAGTCATTGTCTAAATCACTAATTGAGCATCCCGCAATGCTCAAACTAGCAAAATAGTGTTTTATATCAAATGATTGCTTAAAAGCATTTTCTTGCATCTCACTCTAAAGCTTAAAGAGTTCTTTTGGGCTTCACACCRGAAAAATGAGTGCCACTGAAAGAGACCCTTTATGTTGTGTCTCTGATCTCAGAAACACTGGCTCTAAATGCAGATTTAGGAATCCTTCACCTCATCATTCTCAGCAGGCATTGTCTTTTGAAATCTCTCCCATTATTTGAAAAGACAGCAGAAAAAATTCAACACATTAAGTGTAAAGAGTAGAGAAAATGTATTTCTCATTCCTGCCTGTCACTTCCAGAATTTCAGCAGCAGATGTAACAGAGCTACCAGAGCTTCTGAGACCAGAGTCAAGACCCCTTCCTTCTGCCCTAGTTAAGGTACACTGTTTTCTTGGCAGTTTTTGAGTGGTGCCTCCTAGGCAGAAATACATGTACATGTGCTAGGTTTTGGAATTCCAGACGGTAATTTGGAATTCTACCATATGTGGAATGATCTGGACAGGGTTCCAGGACACAGGATGTGAAGCACAGACTGACCTCTCAGAGCTGAATTGTACACTTGCACTAGGACTGGCCCTTCCAAAGCATAATCCATCAGTGAACCATAAGCAGAATGCAGCTTATACAGCAGTCTCAATATACAAGATGCATTACTTCCTGCCACTGTAGTAATTACCATTAATGGATAATAAAAGAAAAATCATCCTCATGTGTCCCTGTAATGCTCAAATTCATACATGTCCATCTGGTAAATAAATTTACTTTATATTAGTAGCATGTTTACCAATTTACTTTCCAAATTAGATTTAATGAAAAATTATATTTTTCACTCTTATATCTCATAAGGCAGAAATTTTTACCATTATTGTTGTCTGTCGTCTCTTGATGCAGGGAACCTAAACCCCTCATGCTCTTTTTGCTGCATTTATTTACTTTCCAACACCCCTTCTCTCTCACTGGAGAGCACAAGTCTCAGAAAAATTATGGCCATGGAAGAAGGATGTTAGAAGCAGCAGGAAGAAGATGGATGCAAGATCCAGGCTTCAAAGCAAGAATATATGCACTCACCCTCTTATCTCCTTTCCACTTTATCAAGACACATCTCTTGCTTCAAACACACCTGACAGTATAAGGTCAGTCAGTGTACCTTAAAACATCAGTGAAAGTGCCTAGGTGTACAGAGTCCTGGGGAAAAGAATAGTGGCATTTCAACCACATGAATGCATCATAAATCAAGTAGTAAAAAAGTGCTTGGTTTGCAAAGTTGTCCTTTTTCTCCAGTCACACTGGATTTTATCACTTCCAACAAACTGTTGGTAGAGCATGACAAAAGAACAAGATCTTTGGATTATCAAAGCTCACTGTCAGTCATTGTGAGGACTGCAAGTGTTGATAACGTCCTGGGCTGGGCATCCAACTCAGATATCTGAGGGCAGAGCTGTTTTTTACTCCTGCATGTGCTGAGGGAGAGCCTTAAGGGAGTTGTACAAAGGCAGACTGAAGATCATTGCCCTTCCTTGCCACACACTTCATGGCCAAAAAATGGAGGGGAACTAACGAACTCTATAAATAAGTAAAAATAAATACAAAAAACTAAAAGAGGTTACAGTAAAGCAGAAATTAGAAACAGGCATAAATCAAAAAAAAAAAAGCAACAGTCTAAATAGAGACAGGCTGGCATCAGTTCAAGCTATGGGACTTAAAATAATTTAAGGCAGTCACCTTTAAAAAGAAGTCGTAACAATGCATGGGTTGTATCAACAGCTCAAGCCCTTCTACAGAGTAAAATCTCTGTTCTTCTTTCCCCTGTTTACTCCTTTTTTTCATGCATCTTGCATTTCCCTCAGGTCCTAGTCCTCACAGATAAATTTTCCTCCTTCTCAGAAATGCATTATTTAGAGTACTTGAGCCCAGGGGTTTTTTAAATTATACTGATAAGCAATGGTATTTTTCCGGGTCTTTGACAAGGGGTGGCAATTTTTAAATAATACTAAATTAATGCAACACAAAATTTTGCACAATTGTTTTTACTGTATTATGTCTCAAAATAACAGCAAGGCAGTTAAAAGTATAATCCCTTCTGGAGAGATAAAAATGCCTTAACTTTCCCATCTGTAAAGATGAACAATTAAGAAAAACTAATGCATGAAAATGAGGTAACCATAAAATAGCCTGGAATAGTTATGCTGAACATTTTTTGTTAAATGGGGATAAAATATTACTGAAAAATATTTTAAAAAAMCTTTTTAAAATGCCCTTTCACAGAAAATATAAATGGTATTGGCTTTGTCCCAAGTAGAAACAAGCTAAAATATCCATGGGGTCATAAAGATTTCCCAGAAACTCCATGAAACTGTGAAGTGTGTCACAAGGAGGATTTTCCTGATGAAACCATGTATAAATAGCTTAAATAAAGTAAGCAAAGGAGTTAATTCTGGCAGAAGAGATCAGCCTTGAGTTATTGAGAAGTTGCTAACTCCTCATGTGTCACTCTCAATTAAAATCAATGGATACTACAGCTCAAACCACCAGAGAATAGTAAAACCTGGGACTGATAACTTCTTATTTCATTCCCAGTAAACTTTGGGCTTCTGGGAATGTCCTCTGCCCCTTCTTGGCTCAGTACTGGACATCGTTTAACCCATCTGCCTACCCCACTGCCTTCCTACCCCTTCTGCACACTGAGGAAAAGGTAGGTGTAGCTAGCTAGTTGAGAAAGGTAATTTGTTCCAAGTTGTTATGTTTCTCAAGTGAATGTCAGATGAATTTATAATTGTGAGAACTCTTGAAACATTTCCAGCCTTACACAACATGTTTGTTTTAGGGCTCCAGTAATGTCTGTAATGTGTGGGTCTGCTGCGATTTGGAACAGATGCATTATTTTCCTCAGCCACCTGGAAGAAAGTAAAATATTGAAAAAAATTTGTTTATAACGACTCCCTGGTGTCCCCAAGCTGGTCTGGTTAATAAAAGAGAAAACATTTCTGATTTTTTTCAGCTGCAAAACAAATAGCAAACATATCATTGCTGCTTTCTGTCAAGGACATTAAAATGTCAAGAGGTTTGCAAGGCTTAAAAGCAACACACAGTAGCTTGCTAGTGTCCTGATTTGGGGGTACATTAAGGATTTGTGAATGTACTTTTCAGACCTGTCCTGTAAACCTGAAACTGAAGAGAGAAGGCCTCAAACCTGTGTGCAATTTAGTGTAAACCAGGAGGTTTTAGCAGGAGTTAGAAGAAATTCATAAGGCTGTTTCAAGTTCATAAATTATTTTACTGGGAAAAAGACACACTTGAAGTTTACAATTTTGAGAGGGTAAAGATCTTTGAWAAAAGAAAAAGTGGCCAAGGTCAAATGGCAGCCCAAAGACTGGACCTCTCCAGACTGAGCAGTGCTGCAGATGCCCTTGAAATTACTGGCAAACTCTTTCACATATACAAATATCACCAGCCACAACATTTGCTGAAGTCCTTCCTTACTTCCCTTCAATATAATGAAATGTGACAAAATCTTTTGTAATCCCCATTCCCTTCTTTGAGAGATAGGGGTCTGTCTGTCTTTAGGCTGAAAAGAGGAACTCTGTGTGCACAGCCCTGGGCCTAGGAGCAAGCCCAGCACATTGTCTGCCAGCAGTGACGTTGTAGATGGAGCAAAGCCTCAGGYGGGGATCAGGGATATGTGAGGAGACCTTGCTAAAGTGCAAGGCTCCATCTGCTGCTCTGCTCATATATGGGCTCATGGCCTCAGAGCTGGTGGCATCCATAACAAGAAATTCCCAAGCTGGCTCAAGATGGAGCTTCTCTCATGCAGCTATTGGTTTTTAAAGGTGGTGAATAACAAATCTTCCTGTATGCAGAAGCCATGGACTATTACAGACCAATCCACAGAATCTGGATATTGACAGGAGAGATAAGCCTTTAAAGCAACTCTACAGGGGTGCTTTAATATCCAGGATTTCTCAGGTGGATTTACTTTTTAAAAAGTGTTTTAAAATGTCTTCACAGGCTGACCAAAGTTTTCCCACATTCAGACATACAAGGTTTTGGTGAATTATTTTCACAAATTTTCCTGAAATGTCATCAATGTTAGGTAAATGAAGTGTTTCTTAACTAATGCTGTCAATAGGGAGGACATAGTATATACAGCAAAAAGCACTTGTCAGAGACAAGAGATTTTGTCCCAGATACACACATTTCAGCAGTACAYGTAAAGACCAGTTGCTTCACCAGACATCCTAAGCTGCTGGCCCATAAAGTTTGGGTAGATAGTATTCTAAAGAAACAACTCTGGCCGGCTGTGTTTGCAGGCTTTACAACCCTGAATGTACTTCTTGACATGTTACAACTCAGCTGCAAGACATATACACTGGAATTTCCAAACTAAGTTTCAGATCTATATATTTCATTGAAATTATTTTTTTCATTTCATTGGAACTTTAAAATTTCAAAGGAAACAATCTGCATCCATTGCCAAGAGAACATCAAGTTTAACTGAAGTTATCTTTTGTCTCTGTATTTCAGAGATCAAATGGCAATGATTAAAATATGATTTTGTAGCAAATATTTATGCATCACTAACAAAATTCCTGCATTGTTCTTGTGTGCTAGCCATTGTGTAAGACACAATCTTTCTTTATACCACAGTCAGTTCATCTCATCTTTGAAATATAAATTATGACATTTACATGGCAAAGTGCTGTGTAAAGGGATCAGTATGAGAGAAGCTGGCACTTCTTGAAAAAAAATAAAACAAATAAAATGTTTATTTTTCAAGCCTCTCCTCTGCTAAGTGAGCTAGAATATAAGGACATTTAGTTATAATACTAAGAAAATGAAAAATTGAATACATTCCTCTCCTTTCACACCCCCAAATCTAAATCTTCATTATCTAACAATTTACAATGAACTACATCTGCAAAACTGCATAGCTGCATTTGAAAATCCCAAAGGCCTGGTGCAATTCCTAACAGATGTATCATTGATTTTATACAAAGGGGAATAATGTGGCCCACTAACCACAAGAAATACATCAAATTATATCTCTGGTGATGACTCTAGCGTCTGGTGATGATATCATGTGCCAAYGAGTTTTTTCAGCGTCTTACACAGACCTAGAATTAGGCCTGTCTGTGAAGCTCAGCAGAGAATTGCACTATAGTTCACTTCTTATTGACTTTTCAGAAATGCTATGGAACATTTAATTGAAATGATAATGCATTTATGAAGTCTATTATTTAGTGAACCATTTGTTGTCCTTACATCATGGATATAATCCAGATATCAGGTTTACAGGCAATGTCTTCTTGTGTTAGACTCAAAATTGCTCTGCTGGGGTTTGATGACATGCTTGATTTTTCCAACTAAGCCCGACCTGGAGGCAAAGTGGGAGTGAGACGAGCAAACCTGGATGAAAATCTAATGGGAGTAGAAGGGTTAAGATGAGTAGTTAAAGATACAAGGGGAGGAAAAGGAGCAAGCGACCAAGGTGACAATGCAGAAGAGAAGGCAAACTGAAAGGTACATCAGAGAAGTGACACCAGGGCTGGACCCAAACAGGGCTTGTCAGCTAATATAGAAATTACRTGGACCTGTAGCCTTCAAGCAGCTCACATAATTGCCAGTTATCCCAGGCATTATTTAGTCCATTGGTTTTTAGATATCTAAAAATTGCCCCTCTTCGAAACTCATTGGCCTGTTTGTGTTAACATTTTGGAAAATGTTAGTTGGAATGAGAAGGAAATGTGCAGGTTAGTTGGAATGAGATGGAAATGTGCAGGTTCTTTCTAACTCATTCACTGCTCTGAAGCCAGGCATTGTTCCATTTACTGTCATACAGAGCTTCATCAGCCTTGGAGTCGGCTCCATGTTTGCATCACTGCCCTGGCCTGCAGTCAGCTGTTCTTGCATGCAGAACAGCCAAGCCTTCAGATAAAGGGGTTCTCAAGTTTGTGAATTTTTTCTGTCTTCATTCCATGAACATTTAATATTAGGCACCACGTTGTTCTCAGCCTCTACAGCATAGTGAGGTACATCRGCAAAACTGCATTGCTGCTTTGCTCCTCTGATACTTTATAAGCCATCAAATTACTGTCAAAGCACTAAAAAAATAAAAGTCTCAGTAAACTTTTACATTAAGTATTATCAAGTAGCTGAAAATTAGCACTAGCATGCCTTTTCCCAGTTACATAAAGGAAAATGYCCCTTCGGGTTAGTGTAGGTTGATCACTGTTAAGCATATTCTTTTATCATATAGCCCATTTGTAATTTCTTAACTGTCATTGTGCACTATATTAAGTTTAATATCCAAGATCATATTTTTCTCTGACCATAATTTCAGTGATATTTCTCATAAAGTAGCTATCTTCAGAGAGATTTCTACTCACTGGAGAAATACTATATTGATTGAGTGTCTACCATTGTACACAGTCATTTCTGTCAACACCATCTAGATRAGTACAAAAGGTTCTTCCTCTTACTAGGTGTATATGTAAATACAAATTTACTTTTTATGTTGTGACATCAAGCTGTTAATGGTCATTCAGAAAATTTGCCACAGGGTAACAAGATCACTGGTGATTATCATATAAATCTTTTAGTAAAAACATTCATGCAAACTAGACAAGGAATTCAAAGACTAACAGAGAGTAAGGGTGTATCTAAGAAATACTTTGCTTAATTCTACCTATGCTCAACTTTTTACAGGAAAATCTCTAATTGAACTTCTTATAATAGATTTAAAGCTGCTAATTCCTTTTGGAGGAAGGGGATAAAAATATAATTCATGCTATAAAGAAATACCTATCTTCAGTCAGGAGAATTTGAATTCAGCTGTGAAATTAGCCCATCTCTCATCCTTCATCAGGTACATTTATGAAAGAGACATCTTTACATCWTTATCAAGAATTCTTGTTGAACAACTTGAAAGAAACAAACTTCTTATTAGGATGATTGAACATTGCATGGCTGCAGAAACTCTAGTGTTTTGAGAAAGTAGAAGCATGTCTTGTCTGATTCCATGCTTGCCTGGGAAAATTTAAAGAAGGTAAATATGCCAACAGAATGTGAAGACAATATTTTCCAGATTAATTTAGGATGAGGATTGTCTGAAAACAYCAGACATTCTGATGAAAGATGGAATTTAGGACTCATCAAACATGTAAGAAAATTAAACTGATAAAAACTTAATTCTATCTGCTAGCAGAGACAATATTTTTGCTTGTGCATTGTCTGATGATGATTTCAATTTCACTGGGGTTCATTGAAATTCTGGGATATTCTATGATTGTTTTCAAATGATATTAACTGGCATTTTTCCTTCAGTTTAGTTTCAGATGAGCARTCTGATGTTCAAGTGATTTGAGGATTTATTTTTAAGGGCACAGGCTATCTGTGGCTATCTRACAGAAATTAGATTTGCACAAGTATGGTCTCATTAATTCTTCACATGCCTAACTCCATCTGCGTGAGAAGAAGGAAGAAAGGACAGGGAACTCTAAATCTCCACTACAGGGCAGCTGGTAGGAAATGACAGGCSCTGCAAGGCCATTATCAGCCACTCCCAGACCTGGAAAACTTCTGTCAGTTTTCAGACCATCTAAGRCTCAGCTTCCCCCTCTGGTTAAAAGTTCATGGAGGTGTTGTACATGGTAGATTTGTCTTCCTTTGATCGGGCAAACTTCTATTCAAAAGAAAGGCAAAGATCACCAAAATGAAAAAAAAAACAAGGAAAGGAAAAAACACATAAGAAAGAACAACAGTAAGCTTTCTCTGAGACACAACAGGCCACCAGTGAGCTTCAGAGATTTTAAAAGACTTTAAGAGGCCTGCATTATTATGTCTTTCTTACAGAMAGGAGACTTAAATATTGAGAGCTTAAATTAATTGCCTGAGCATGCCAAAAGCTAACCCAAGAACTAAACCTTCCTGTTTCTCATCTTCAAGGCCATCCTGCCTTTAATTAATTGCTTCAAATCTAGTCAAACAAAGTTAAGAGATGTTTTTTTCCCCTCTGCCTACCTGGATCCATAAAATATTTTATGATCCAGATGTCAAATAGTATCAATGTAAATCCARTAAGTCTGGAGACAGGAAGGTGAGCAGCTCCATTAGCCAAGTGTCCTCTCCAATGTGTTTAAGACCAAAACTTCCTCCTAAATTCTGTTTAAATACTTAGGCTAACTGACAGCTTGACTGCTAGAGTTGAAAACCATTTTCTTGCTTTTTTATTCCAGTTTAGGCAACTAATTCTACCTCTTTTAGTTTTAAAAAAGCATTTTATTTTGGTTCAATCATGTATATAAAACACATTTTAAAAAAAGGATATATTGTGCAGACTGTAGAGTACTCCCTAATTGTTCATTTCCACTTCTCAATRCACAGGTCTATGTGTTGCCTTCAGGTCAGAGAAACAGAATTGTAACAGAGAATAGAAATAGAAACCCCAGTTGAAAAACAACTAATATAGGGGTAACTAATTTACAGATAAATATGTAAAAATGTAAAAAATATTAATCTCAGATACAAGGAGCAAGACTCCTAACCACTGGTTTTGGCTGGAGTAGAATTAATTTTCTTCCCAGTGACTGGTATGGGGCTGTGTTCTGGATTTGTTCTGAACACAGGGTTGATAACACAGAGATGTTTTTGTTATTGCTGGGCAGAGCTTGCACAGAGCCAAAGCCTTTTCTGCTGGTGAGGAGGCTGGAGGTCCATGGGAGGYTGGGAGGAGACACAGCCAGGAGAGGTGACCCACATTGACCAGARGGATRTTCCAGACCACACAACATCATGCTCAGTATAGGAGTGGGGGGAGGAAGAAAGAAGAAGGAATATTTGTTTTCCCAAGTAATCGTTGTGTGTGATGGGGCCTTGGTCTCCTGGRGATGGCTGAGCTTGGGAAGCACTGAATTAATTCCTTGTTTTGCTTTCCKTTCTCTGTTAAASTGTTTTTWTCTTAACCTGTAAGTTTTCTAGCTTTTTTATTAGCTTTTACCCTTCTGACCTTCTCCACAAACCCATAAGAGGTAAGAGGCTGCTTGGGGTCATTTGCTGGATGGGGTGAAACCATGACATCCTGTCATCTTAAAATCATTATCAAAGGAGTACACAATCTATTAACACAGTAATAGCAACTTACCACTCACAAAMCCCACATTTTAAATACTGCAGGTAGTTCTTACATGGCGGTATTCCTTTCACAAGGAATAGAACTTTCTAGGTGATAATGAGTAAATCAACATATAAGTAAAAGCACATACGATGTATTTAGATATGCTGCAAATCTTGAAAATTAAGAATTTAATATACATTTATTTTTGTACATCCTGCACTCACTTTTGTGCAGATTTCACCATGGASTGAACAAATGAATTCCCTCAGTTTACTTCAGGGACTATTCTACACTTTGAGGAATTGAATAGGGTAGCTCAATGCTCAATGGCCATTCTTCTCCTCCCAAAATTGCATTCTATTTAAACCACCTCAAAAAATCCCTTCCTTCCATTTTTCCAAAYATTTCCTTCAAAATAATTGTGAATTGTTGCCATATTCAGACAYTTCATGATGGTTGCTTGGCAAAAGATCTGTTAACTCCCTTAGGAAACAAGTCCCCATGGGACCATAAATGCTGGTTTTCTCTAACATCCATTCCCTTTGACGGAACACTTTAGTGAGGACTTTGGGTCACTTGTTTAGGTACAGGGTCACCAGAATCATGCAATAGAGAGTCATGTGGACTACAGAGGTCACTAGATAGGCATAAGAAATATACGCATTTTAGAAATAAATACATGTAATCACTACAGTCACAAAGACTTTAACTCATAWAAATATCAAATATTTCATAATTAAAAGAAAATACATGTAATAAAGGAATGCCATTTTCAGTGGAGGTTTCCTTCCTGCCTCCAGCTGGAAATTCATGTATCCTATAGAGATATTTAACTAACTGGCTCTCAAGTTTACAAGACAAAAGGGAAGTATGGATTTTCTGCCTGATTGCCAGAGATTTTATTCAGGGCCCAAGAGAGAAATGTGTTCATGTAAGTCRTGATCCTGTGCACGCTTCCTTGGTGTGCTGTGCCAAGACTGATGTAACAAGCCTTGGGAATCTTCACTGAAGACCCTAATGTGCTAACTGAGATCTGAGATAGCAGCCATCATCCTCACAGTCTGGCAAGCTGTCTAGAAGAATTCTCTGAAACTGCTGGAAGAGTCAAAGATATTCTCTAAAGAGTGAAGGATTTCCTGATATCTTGCCCAAACCACAAAAGCTAGTTTTTATGTGGATTCCAATTTCATTTGTAGCTAGCACTCACATGGATGGACCCTGCATAATAAAATCTACCTAGGAAAAAAAGAAATTAGTATTTTCTAGGATAACATCACCAAGGTTTTTATTGGTGTCCTATAAAAGGAATACATTTCATGAAATCCTGTCCTTAAATTGTAGTCACATATTATCCCTGGCAATCTTATTAGGGAAGATTTCTAAGTAAATTGGTCATGAGGGTTCCTTGGGATACTTCTGTTTTCAGGAGCTGGAATTAACTTCTCTGTTTATTCAGTTTACTTGCACTGGGCACTTGTGTAAACAAACAAAAATTAGAACAGAGGCCAGGGACATTACAGAGGACAGGATTTCTTCCTAATGAAAATATACTGTTCAGTGCTGTCATACTGAACTGTAGTAAGATGACATAACTGAAACTKATCTCCTGATCTTGTATCTTAGACACCAAATTCCTTCTCCTTCTTAACACACAGAATCCAGAACTACAGGAGTATTATTCAATTATCTGGGTGGAAATCCTGGCCCAACAAGTCTTTCCCAGGACTGACCATGAAGTGTCAATGACATCACCACACTGACTTAGCAGAAAGAAGATTCCAGGCCTGTCTTATCTCTTGGTAATTTTAATGAGATTTTAATGTTAATGTTTTAATGTTAATTTAAAGATTTTTATGGGCTTTCAGAATGAAAAAAAGGCCACCTGTTTGGTTGAAGATAGGAAGACAAAGAAAAACAATGGTCCACTTAGGGAAGCAGTTTCTATAACACTTTTCCAATATYATACCTTATTAAAAGCTTAAATTGTAAGTACTTACATTTTCTATAATCCCATAGGAAAACTAAGATTGTGATTTTAAAATAGCTGAGATGACCTGCACAGTCACTGCCATCAGCTTTCTTCAGACCAGACTTAGTATCAATATCTTGGTTGTTTTGCAAGACTCTGTGAAWGTAAAGCTATAACATTTTCTGTGAAAGTCTGGGATTAACATTCTAGTTTATACTTAGTAATAGGCAGTCAACTACTCAAGATTGGTTTACAAAATAAAGGTGTAATTGTGGCATTTCCATTTTCTTTTATACTTTTATATTTASTATTTTATCCCTTTTATATTTTACTATTTAAAGTAGTAATTAATTTTAAAAATACCATGTATGCATAAATATTATAATAGTCCAAATAAAAAATATTATGGATTTTAAGGTGTCCATAGTTAAATACTGCTAATGCTAATGCCTCTACAAGACAGGTAAGATGGTTTGCAGAGTTTCTAGTGGAGAAGCAAAATCATAACCAGTAATTCAGTGCAGAACAGAAACACACTTCTCCTTTCTAACCACCTGTGAACAAGTAATGCCACAAAGCCCACCAGATTGGTACTTGCAGTGTTAGTCTCAAAAGAGACACAAAGGCTTGAACGAACTCAGGTTCATTCTGTGTCTGAGTAATTTTCCAGAGCTGTGGTGGTGTTCAGAGGCACTAGGAAGTTCTCACATCTGCCAACCTTGCAAGCCAAGTCATTTTATTTTCCAGTGGTGCAAATCCAGCACTAAAATATGCAAAATTCCTGACCACAGCCATAGCTTCATGTAGCCCAAACTCTTTAAACTTCTAATATAAACAATTTCCCCAGCCATATTTTTCTGCTCTTTCATAAGTGTGGGCTMTTCTTGTTTTAATCTAATTTAAATTAGAGACAGAACTAAGAGCTACAATACAGGAAAGCTGAAAGGGAGAGACAAGATTATCACTAGGAAAACACTACCTACACTGTGTGTTTCTACACAGTGTAAATCCTGACTTTCTGTCAAAGCCTCTCTAAGGTCTTGTACCTTTAGATAGTGCATCAAGAGTGAAGCAAACAGCAGCAGATATGGGGAGGAAAAAAGCCAGAGACCATCATCAGCTTTTTTTTTCATTTGTGAGTATCTCACCACAGAAGGGAAGCAGCAGCTCAGCCTTCATTTGTTTTTCCTTTGCTTTCTTATTCTCTCAAGTGTGGTCAGTCATACTTGGCTAATTATTGCTACAAAAAATCTACAAGATGGATTCACTGTAACTGCATCAGAACATCTCTACCAGATTACATAAATTTCAAGTTGTGTAAGTAAATAACTTTTTATAAAGAAAATTAAAACAATTACTGATAAATCTGGCTTACTTTCTGGACTATTCATCTGATTAGAGTAACATAGTTAAATGCAAAATCATTCATGGGGGAATGACTCCTAAAAMATTCAGGCCTATAAAATAGCTAAAAGCAGCTCTAAGATCTGGCTGAACATTAATTCTGGGCATCATTTAGTGAAGAAGAGTCACCTTACACTGTAAATGGCACCCATCTAARCCTTGTAGGTTTGAAATTAAAACAAAAAGAAGGCTGGTCTAATTTAAAAGTGAAACTATGAGTTAGGATGAGCAGTTCAGTACCAGAATACAAAACTATTGCAGACTGAATTTTTTTGTGAGAGTAATCACTACTACACTTTAAATTATGGTCATGTGGAAGTAACATTTTAAAATTTTCTGCCAAGATTGGAAGCCTTTTAAAGACACTATTCAAACACAAGATTGTGTTTTAATGCAAAAAACTCTAGATAATTTGAGTTTACTAGAGAAGGCTACAGTGACTTGTCAGAGCTTTAAAAAGTCTGTTAATCTAAAACAATAGGTAGGAGCTATGCACCTTTTTATCAGTCCCAATGTGCAAAATCCTTGAACTCAAAAAAGTAAGATGGCATTTTCTCATATATATCTGCAGATCAAATAAAAAATACTAGCTGCTTGTGAAACA